>JBAMJV010001195.1:97500-227088 GCA_037951105.1 Echinarachnius parma | reverse complement strand
GACATAATCTACAAGATTACATTGTTATGTTTTTGAAAATAATACAATTTCAATTAATTATGCACATTTGTGCTGAATCACCTTTTTGTCTGTAAATCGCTAAATAATCACCATGATCACTAAACATTAATATATTTGTTTGCCTAAATTAACCGGTTTCGAACGTTATAAATTGCGACAGCGCAGATTTTTCTTTATGTAGGCTATTTCTTTGTTTTTGGAATTACTTATTTGTTTTTTAGACTTATGTTTTGTTTTTTTCAATGGAAACAATTATTTACCATTAGGCCTATATCCAACCATTTTAGCTCAATTGTAAACAATTGCAGTGATTAGAATGAAAAATAATTAAGGATAAGTGTATTCTAGGAAAAAAATCCATTTCCATCTAGAATTTGTACACCAATCACAAAATTTAGTGATTTTTGGGCCGACGCTCACTTACAAACGATCACTGCGTGACTATACGGAACGGTATACCGGTCGTCACAAATTTGGTCTCAAAAGACTTCAATAAAAAATCCTATGAAGTCACGCGGCGATACCTGCGTGCGTTGCGGAATTATCACGTGAAAGGTCGAGCCCCCACCCCCCCCCCCCCCCCGGCCTGCTTGAAATGTCTTATGACATGAAAGGTACCTAGCTAGAAACTGAAGGAAAAGCAGAAATACAACCGAAAATCACATGCTCACACAGGGCTATTTAAAAAAAAGTTATCTCGAGGCCAATTTGTAGTGTTCTTTCTCGGCCTCGAGATTTGTTGACGGATCTCGGTCTCTGCTTCGAAAAAATCTTCCACCGACACCCCCTCGAAAATGTTGGTCGACGAAATAGCCCCCACACACCCCACCCCTTGAAGAAATCTAGGGTACGCCACTGGTGTCGACGCCGCGGCCGGCCTCGAGTCCACCAACACTGATTATTATTATCATCATCATCATTATCTTTGTAGCTTGAAGACAGCGACTGACGACAATTTGTGCAATAGGCGACAATTTGTGGTGTGAGGTTTTACGTGATTTCACAAATTGTCGCCGGGTATGGGGACGGCAAGAGCAAAACAAATTGTCGCCAACGACAATTTGTGCAGGAGGCGACAATTTGTGGCGTGAAATTTTGCACAAATTTTCGCCGACGACAATTTGTGCAGGGACAACAATTTGTGGTGGAATAGGAGGGTATAGTCCCGGGTATGGTCCCACTAGCCTCCGGTTCAAATGAAGACCATCTCGTCGGGCGCGCGAGGTGCATTTCTCTTTATGTTATTGTTGTCGATCACCATCCACCCTCTATCGGCTGCCAAGAGTTGTATCGCTGTGTGACGTTCTGCACTTTACGCGCGATTTCCGAACTTTCGTTTCGGCAATGTGACGTCATAATAGAAAAGATCGAGTGCACGCGCATTTTGGTCCATTCGGGGAATCCCCGATGTCATCTAACGTAGCTGCTGCCGCAGCGGCCGTGCATGCATGTGGTCCAGGCCCGTCTCGTCGATCGCGTCGATCGGGCCGGCCGGGCGCGTCGCGACGTCGCGTATTGCTATTGCGGCGTGGGCTTGGGATCCGACTGTGTGTACTGCACATAGCCGTACGTGGGTAAGGATACTGCTGTTCTGCTCCAGACACATCCTTTAATTTACAAAATGCTGTCCGAATGTGAGAAACAAGGAGTTCGTGAACTCCTATATACTCAGAGGATATCATGGAGAGACTTGGTTCAACTTACAAAGACGGTAACCAACCGGCTTATTGATGTGCAGTGTAGGCAAGGTAATTGTATTTCTGCGAGAAAGTTTTAGTTCGGTCATTCGGTCCCACACATTCCCGTGAACAGCGGTGCCGTACGGTGTGGCAGGGATAATTGTCCAGGTGTCCAGGGCAAATTAAAACAAGGGATATATTCTGTCAAAATTACTCCGACAATGTGGGTTTTGTGTGTGTGTAACGTGTAAAAGCAATGATTTGTGGCATATCAGTTCAATTGATATTTATTCAAGTTCATTTTATTGAATAAACACACACAAACTTGTATGTTGTATACTCTAGTCTTAGATCGACAAATATATCGCTTTCATGGCCTATTTGACATTATTATTGTCATGTTCACTGTCGGCATTCGGACTGCCCTCTAAATACAAAAGTAGACCAGTTGTTTACATGTTTAGGCTTCTTCCCAGTAAAATTCCTACAATAATATGATACGATTACAATGGAAGCCAGTGCCAAGAAGGATTACACAATTTATGTTGTGTCTGCAAAGTGTGAATAGATAGCATTTCAATAGTTGTCTGGACAGGGCAATATCTTTTGTATTGTATTCCAAAGTATAACAATGAATGTAGGTCAATTTGTGACTCTAAGGCATTATTTACAACCAGCTTTGAACTATTTAGAAGTTTAACAGCTAACAAAGCCAAACAGACCATTATTTAATGTCAGCATCAAATTGGACAATAGTGTGAAAAACATCTAGTTTGAGGCTAGAAAGACAGGGATTTCCCCAGTGTTTTCTTGGACAATGAGGGCAGGTTTCACTGTTTTTTACAGGCAAAGGAGTAAGGGGTTAATGCAGTACATGCAGTTAACCTCTTGTCTTGTAGGGGTGACTTTAGTAGGCTAGCAGAATTTTGGTTGCTAACTTCAATTTTCGTACTGCCCAATAAATTTAACTTAAAGTTATAGCCACTAAATCTAACCATAGCCACTAAATCTGGGCTATAGCCACTAAATCTGACCTATAGCCACTAAATCTGACCTATAACCACTAAATCTGACATATAGCCAATAAATCTGACCTATAGCCACCAAATTTAGGGTTAGGCCCAGATAACAATGCTACGTTGGCCCATCGTTGGCCCAATGTAGGCGGTCATGTTGGGCCAACGTCAAAACGTGACGTTTTGCCCACGTCATTCTTGCCGCTGGGCCCTCGTCGGCCCAACCCCCATAAGCCAACGTCAATTGCCAATGTTGCGCCAACGTTTGCCCAACCTTTTATTTTGCTATTTCTGACGTCAAGCCAACATTGAGCCGACTAAACCCCAACGTTCATACGACTATATAAGTGAACGTTGTCCCTACGTTGGCTTGCCTACCGTCGTAATGCGGTTGTTTGTCAAACGTTAGTACGACGTCAACTAGCCAACCAATATCCAACGTAGTAGGCGAAACGTTGGCCCAACGTTTGCTTTTCGACCATATAAATATGATTGTTCGTCTAACTATCACCCAACGTTGTTTCAACGTACATTTGCCGACCAGTTTGCCAACAGTCAACAGCCAACGTCGGCTTAACGTTGTTTTAACGTCAGCTCGCCGACTGCAAAAATATGGTTGTGAATTTACCGTAGGCCAACGTTGGCTAAACGTTGTTTTTCCAACCGCGACGGGGCCGACTATAGACTACGTTCCGCCAACGTCGCATTGTTATCTGGGGGGTTAGGGTTAGGGGGTAGGTTAGGGTTGAAGTTAGCGACCAAAATTCTGCTAGCCTACTAAAGTATAGTTTTGCCTCCGTCTGTATGAAGGCTCGAAAACGGACAATGATCGGGGCAACAACAATGATGTGCCACAAGCTGTGCCCTGGCCTTAGTATAGATAATTTTAAGTAGAGATCACCATCACCATCATTCAGATTTCGGCCCCATGTGTACTTGAGTTTCTAATGGCAAGCAGGGTTGTAACTCTAGAGAACGCTAGCGCTAATAGGCGGAGGGCCAAAGTCGAAAAAAGTGACTTTAGGTTGCCAGATCTCCACAACAAGTTTAGACCGATTTTAATTGCAAGTATTTTTAATGAGACAACATAATTCAGAGGTCTACCTCCAAAATTTTGTTGCGAACACCTCCAATTCCAAGATGGCGTCCTACAAAGCAATTGTTTTGTCTTGCTATATATAATTGGCGAGATTTCCCAAACGACACCTCAAATCAGCATTATTTTGCAAGCATATTAAAGACAATATAATTTCCTATAATCTGATACCAAACACTATGGGGTTCAAGATAGTTAACACGGTCATTTTGAGCCCAAAACTCAAATTTTAGGCATTTTTTCCCAACAATATGAAATTATTGATTTGCATAATTACGCATAAATCAATAATTGTATTAGCAGTTGAATTAATACTTTCAAAAAAACTGTCCAATTATATCAACAATACTCTGTAAAAAAAACAAGTGTGTACCGTATCTGAACAAAAAGTTATAGTACTTGGAAGTCAGCATTTGATATCGACAAAACGGGTAGTTTTGCATGATTTCTCATGCTGTACAGGGTGTCTCAAAAATATGCAATCTTGATTATAGGATTTGTGTACCAAATGATTGCGTCAATCTCGGGACACCTTCAATTCCAGTTACGAAATATCAACAAAACCACCATTTCCTGTAATATGATGAATATTCCACCGTCATTTTGCAATCCGCGTAGATGTCGTGTCTGTCTTGTATTTATTTAAAGGGGTAGTTTAGTTTTGGTAAGGCTGAACTTTAGTAGCCAAAACCTGCACAGTAACATTATAAACTAATAGTTATAACTCCACCATGCTCGAAAGGTATACAAAATTACAAATGACTAAGTAAAAAGCCTGCTATCATTAAAAAAGAGCCATTAAAACACAAGAGGGCGCTTTTTAAAAAGGCATTGGTTTCAACCATTTTTCATACAAAATAATGCATGTGATGTTTTATTGATATAATGATTAAATAGCGAGATCATCCACAACTATTTAAAAAACGATTTTGAAAATTTTTGAAAAAGAGCAAGCATTTTTTTATTTTTTTCTAAAAATCATCTAATTATTTGGGCCCCAAATAATTATAAGATCAGATATATTTATTGATATTTCAGCCGTTTCTGGGTCGATTTTGCCCAAATAAAGTTTATTCTGCCATTAAAATTGCATGTTCTCTCAAATTCAACACTCAGTTTTTCATTACCTCACAAACAAATTGTGATGTGTAGCGCCCTCTCTACCAAAACTAAACTACCCCTTTAACTGCATTTATCATGTTTATCATAAATCAAGCGCTAATAATGAACTTAATTCCACTCCACAAGGAGCATTCCAGTCAGCTGCATACTGACGCGCCTGCTGTGCATATTGCGAATTCGAATCATACTGGGTGCACATGATGTGTTTAAAACATTGTCAAGATCATGTTCATTATCTTGAGTAAGTGTTTTACTTAAGTACATAATATGCGGGACATAATATGTGCAGAGCGTATATATAGATTCGAACACCATCGTGATCGCAAGGCACGCACCCTTCATGCCCTTCATATCTTATTACATGTATCTGGAGAACATAAAGGTCTATACAAATTGGCTGACTTAGTATCAAAACGAAACAAACTCAATTGCTAAACCAATGGGCCGTATGCATAAAAACAAGCAATTGCTTATAAGCAAATGCTTTAAGCACAAGCAAGAGCTTGTCAAGCAAAAGATCAAGTTCAAGCAATTGCTTAAATTCGTATGCACAAGCCTTTGCTTGTGCTCAAACCTTTTGCTTGCACTGCCAAGCAATTGCTTACGTGTTGGACAAAGGATCGTTATGGTTGTGCGAACATCGCACTGCAGGGCAACAACGCTTCGTGCCCGACCTGACAGCAGTATTTTTTATTACGCAAATAGGGGGGAAACAGCGCGGAGCATCAGGGGGGTTTCTGTGCAGATCGAAGGACAAAAATTGCCGTAAAAAGTCTAAAATAACAGGAATTTGATCACAACATAACCTCTGGAATATGGAGCTTGAAATCATCCTGAAACGGTACGAAAAATTGATCCTTAAACGCGAAAGCCCTGAGTAAGCAAGAGCTCAAGCTGGTCTGGATGTGCTTGAAAAAACGCAAGCAATTGCTTATCAAGACAAGTAAAAGGTTCGTTTTATGCATACGGTTTTAAGCAATTGCTTGTTTGGTAAGCATTTGCTTACGAGCAGTAAGCAATTGCTTGTGCTTGTAAGCAAATGCTTTTGCTTGCAAGCAATTGCTTGTTTTTATGCATACCGATTCAAGCAAAAGGCTAGCACAAGCAATTGCTTGTTATTATGCATACGGCCCAATATGTACACCACCAAAAAGCCTCAGCAAGCCGAATGTTTATTTTTTGTGCACTACACTGTACTCGTGTAACCATGGTAACAACAGCCGATTATGGACAGAAATATACCAAATCACCAAATATTTCTTTTAAAAACTTAAAATTAGCAGGTTAACGGTGTCATTTTACATGTGATTTGTTTTCCTTCATGTTCACGCGAAAATTAGTGTGCATAATGCGGCTTGTAGTAGCCAGATATATGATTTATTGTATTTCTATTGTTGTTGTTACTATGGTTACAAATGTACAAGGTGGTACAAAAAGTTATTGTACAATAAACATAATACCCTATTCAAATTTTTCTTCGAACCCTGAAAAAGTCTAGCTAACTGTGGTGTTCCGAATAATAATCATTTTAAAAACATAATTATCCAGATATGGTCGGTCCAACTGTGAATGACGCGCGCCTCTCATTCGAATATTGCACTAAATAGTACACTTTGCATAATGGATTTATTATTGCAGTGAAATTACCAATACACTATTTTCGTGTATTGCAAACCGATGGCGGCATATTCATGATATAAAAGAAGGAAACTGAAGGTTTTGTTGAAAACAGGTATAAACAACATGTCATTATTTAGGAGCATTTCTTGAATAAAGTCCGTAAACAAGAATTACATTTATTGGGGCACCCTGTATAGCATTCGAAATCGTACAAAATTGCTGTATTTGTCGATATCAAATGCTGACTTCCAGTTATCATAACTTTTTGTTCAGATACGGTACGCACTTGAAATTTTCACAGAGTATTGTTGATATAACTCGGCAGTTTTCTGAAAAGTACTAATTCAACGCCTAATGCAATTATTGATTTATGCCGAATTATGTAAATCAATAATTTCATATTTTGGGGGGAAAATGCCTAAAATTTGAGTTTGGGACTAAAAATGACCGTGTTACATATCCTGAAACCCATGGAATTTGGTATCAGATTATAGGAAATTTTATTGTCTTTAATATGGTTGCAAAATCATGCTAATTGTTGGTGTCGTTTGGGAAATCTCGCCAGTTATCTATAGTAAGTCAAAACGGCTACTTCTTTGGACGCCATCTTGGATTTGGAGGTGTTCGCAACAAATGTTTTGAGGTAGACCTCTGAATTAATTTGCCTTATTAAAAATACTTGCAAATAAAATTGGTTTAAACTTGTTGTGGAGATCTGGCAACCTAAGTCCTTAAGGAAGCCACTTTTTCGACTTTGGCCCTCCGCCTATAAGCGGTAGCGTTCTAGATGAAACTAGATGAAAATATTACCGCGCATTCATGTGTATTGCATGGCGCTGTCGCCGTACGCACCGGCGGCCATCGCGATCATCTTTCGTTCAAAATCTGTGCTATTTTGAATCCCCGCAAGTGATGTTTTCCTCATCACATTTTCACTTGGCAGCCCAAGGGGGGGGGGGGGGGGGGTTCCCTTTTTAATGTTCATGATTCCTTCATGCATGCATGTGTATGCTTTATTAATGTAAAAGTTAATTTGTATTATTTAGATGTGAATGTAAAATCATTTTGTATAATTTGTCAGTTATAAATATATTTGGAAAAATGTAGAGCTTGACACGTACTCCCAAATATTGCATAAGGTGCGGGCCGCCGCCCCCCCACCCTCACTTCCGGTGCCTATGGTGTGTGGGTGTATGTTTAGTGGGGTGGGGATTTTATACAAACCCACCACACCTCAGTCCCCTGCTTATCTTCACTTTGAATAATGGAATCATGTTCAGGGTGACACACACACGTGATAGCCTACACACACACACAATGTAAACTCACAATACTATTATTCACAATACTATCATATGAGTGTTTCTTTCTCCGCATTCGAATATACCCCCCCCCCCCAAAAAAAAAAAAACTCCCAACTCCCTCCTCACATCTTTTCCGCCTCCTCCCTTTCCTATTCATCATCATCATCATCATAACAGGGATCTAGTAACTATGTTGACAAGTTTCACATCCTCTCCTTGAGCACACGACACAAATGACTCACAGCTTCAGGCCAAGATATGCATTTTCTTGAACCTTTATTCTGGCTCTCAACGATGTGGTTTCGTACATAAATCGTGGCACGTAAACTAGTCTTACTTCAGACTCTGCTAAGGATATTACATTTCTCCTTTTTTTACGGATTAATATTTCTGTCTATTTTAAATTATATACACAATATAACAAAATTGTTTCCAAAAGTTGCGTTTTCTCAATATGCTTCTTTGCTCATCTAATGAACATATTTTCTTACTTTTTGTTTCAAAGTGTTTCTCTTGTGCAAGTATTTAATGCACTATACAATCAAAATCACTTCACCAATAAGCGATTATTATTTCCATGCTTCTCTAATAATATAACATACAAATCTAAATGATTTAATATTATTCTTCTTATTTCGTAACCCTATCAATCACTTTTTGCTAAACTAAACAAACTTATAACTTAACTATTTTGTTTTCTTCCCGCCACGATAGCATGCATTAACATCGAAATAAAATCAAACTTAACTACAAATCTTCATTCTTGCTGTTCTTCCATCTTCTTATTGATGTCTTCATCCTCAAAACAAATATAATTAATAATATCATAACATAAGTCTTCTTGCTTTCTTCTTGTTAATTAATCTTTTTGATTGTTCAATGTTCTTGATATAATGACATAATGTCAAGTTAAATTGTGTAGTCTCCCTTCCATGGTAGAATTACCTGGAGTGGAAAGAAAAGGAAGTGGTTAATACTGAAGGAGGTTGAGACGTCCCTCAGAATTCAGTCACATAGTCCCTCAGGTAGGCTGGTGGTTGTCTCATCCTTCTGGGGTGGTGGTTGCGTGGGTCATCCCATGGAGTGGCGGGTGGGTTTCTGGTTAGGCGTTGTTCACCTTCCGGTTCTGGTATCCCATTCTGTCCGTCCTCATTCTCTCTCAGAGGGTCATTCATTGGAGATCTAGTGTTTTGATCATGTCCCTGTGTCTCTTGGAGTATCTTCTCCCTCCAGTCGTCTCCCTGCTCGGTTTGGTCATCGGAACGCTCATTTACGTTTTGAACGACGTTGTTTGCAAGTTTGAATTGACTTGCATCCCTGTAGATCTCTCTCCCATCTGAGATTCGTCTGGCGGCGATAGATGAGCCATCGATGCGGTAGACAATGTAGAATGCTGGCTCAAACGCAGTGGTCCACTTGTTTCGCTTGCTCTGTTTCAGTAGAACGTAGTCTCCAACGACTAGTTTGTGTTCAATTGTGTTCCTGTTTTCCTTCTGCATTTTGAGTTTCTCTTTGTACTCTTTGTCTTTCTCATCCATCTTCCTGTCTCTCTTGGTTTTTTCCTCTTTTGGGTTTGTGTGATCCAGCGTCGTTCTGACTTGCCTGTTCATGAGTGCCGCATAGGGTGCAGTTTTCGTAGCTGGGTGTGGTGTAGATCTGTACCCCATCAGCATTTCTTGGATTGCGACTGTACGGTCTCGGCTTTGGAGATGCGCGATTTGTTCTGTTTTGTTCAGCATCTTCATGAAGCTCTCAGCCTCACCATTAGCTCTTGCATGTTTTGGGGTCACTTTGTGGTGTTCGAATCCTACTTCTTTTGCAAAATCTGCAAAGTCTTTGGATGTGAATGGTGGGCCGTTGTCTGTTTCTATCCTCTTCGGGATGCCGTGTGTTGCGAACATCTTCATGAGTTTGCCCTTTGTTGCTTTGAAAGATGTCGAGTGAGTAGTCTCCACTTCTGGGTAGCGTGTTCTCTTGTCAACGGCAACCAGATTGTAGTGTCCATCGGGATATGGTCCTCCAAAGTCTACTGCTATGACTTCCCATGGTTTCTCTGGTATAGTGGACACTTTGACGGGCTCTTCTGTGTGTTGCTTGGTTGTCACCTGACATTCGTAGCACTGGCTTAGAATTTGCTCAATGGTATGGTTCATCTGTGGAAACCAGTATTTCTCTCTGAGCATGCTCTTTGTTTTTGTTATGCCCAGATGGCCTAGCTTGTGTCCTGCCTTTATGACTTTTCTCTGTAGGCTGGTTGGAATGACAATGCAGTTCAAGCGGAATATCACTCCCTCTGCAATGTACAAGTCATGGCGTATTGGGTAGAACGGTTGAATGTCCCCATCTTTCTTGAAGGTTTCCCAGTCATCTCTGTAGATTCTTTCTCGCAGCTTGCTGAGCTGGGGATCTTTCTTTGTTTCCTCTCTGATTCGATCAAGAACAACAGCGTGTTCATCCATGATGATTTGCTTGATCATTGATTCAGTTCCATCAGAGCTCCCCTCAGGCAGTGGGTGTCTGGACAGAAAGTCCATTGGATCTGCTTCGTCTTTGCCTGGTTCATATACGAGTTCAAAGTCAACGTCTTGCATGTTCATCACCCACTTTTCGATTCTTGGTGGTAGTTTGCTCGTTGATTTGTTGAACATGGGCAGTAATGGCTTGTGGGCTGTGATGATCTTGAATTTGGGTGCTCCAAGTAGATAGATCTTGAGTCTGTCTTTAGCCCAACTGATGGCCAATGCATTTTTCTCCGTTTGGCTGTACCTCTTCTCAGCGTCTCTCATAGCTCTGCTGATGTAGTGGACTGGTTGAAGTCCTCTGTCAGTCTCCTGGAACAGTCTGGCTGATAAACCCTCATGGAAACTTGCTTCCGTTCGCAGGATGATTTTCTTCTCTGGGTCAAAGTATGTGACTATGTCGTCACATGTGATACTGTCCTTCAGTTTCACAAAAGCGGTCTGTTCTTTTTCTCCCCATTTGAACTTCACATCTTTCTTGGTGAGTTCTCTCAATGGTGCTGTGATGGATGCGTATTGTGGGATGAATTTGGATAAATATCCAATCATGCCCAAGAAGCTCCGCACTGCTTCTTTTGACTCTGGTGGTGGACTTTCTTTGACAGCCTTCACCTTGTCCTCAGTTGGCTTCAATCCGTCCTTGGTGAAGAGGTACCCGTAGAACTCCAACTGCTCTGCTGCAAATTGACACTTCTCCTCGTTGAAGGTGATGTTGAAATCTGTTGCTCTTTCTAGCACCTTCTTCAGTGTCTCGTTGTGTTCTTCTAGTGTTCTGCCCCCAATCAGGATGTCGTCTCTCTGGCTCAGGCACTTGGGGATGTCACCGAAGATGCGGTAGATCGTTTCATCAAAGAGATCTTGAGATGATTTGGCTCCAAAAACGAGGCGTTTCGGTCGCATGTTTCCCCATGGTGTGCTGAAGGTTGCAATGTCCCTTGAGGATGGGTCAAGGATAAGCTGGTGGTATCCCTGTCTCATGTCTAGCTTTGAGAAGACCTTGCAATCATGGAACGTGTAGGTGAAATCTTCAACTACTGGCGTTCGTGTGATTCTGCTGCGTTCCATCTGCTTGTTAACCACTCTCAGATCAACGCTGGCTCTGATCATATGTGGTTGTAGCTCATCTTTGGGTGTGCTGTTGTATCGTGGTTTTGGCTGTACCACTAGTGGTGAACACCATGTTACCGGTTGGTCCTCAGGGATTGTCTCGAAGATATCCTCTTCCAAGCATTGATCTAACCACTGTTTCAATGGTTTTTGAAGGTAGAAGGGAACTGGTCGTGGTTTTTGTGCTACTGGGACTGCATCCTCTCTCATATGAAAATGTGCATACATTTCCTTGTTGTTCTTTTTGTCGTAGATTTTCCCTATTCCATCGAAGATCTCTGCGTTTGCTTTCAGGATGTCTCTGACTGATGGTGGCATTTCGCTGCTGATTTTCTTCACCTGCTCGGTGTCAGATTTCAGGTGATTTTCATCCTTTAGAGATCCATCTGGTCTGATCTCCAGCATGCCCAATGCTGTAGCTGTATCTCGGCCAATCAATGGAGGAGAATCCATTTTTCCTCTGATGACAATGAATTGGGTTTGTACACCTCTCGTTGAATTTCTGACGGTTGTGTGAAATTCTCCTTTCACGTCAAGCTCTGTCTGAAGCGTGTGTAGTGTGACCTCTGTTGGTTTCAGTGTCAGCTTTTCCTCTGCTCGGTGGACTAAAGCCTTGAACTGATGCTCATCCATGACATTCACATCTGCACCGCTGTCTAGTTCAACTTGTGCTTCCAGATCTGCAATTTGCACAGTTACTCTTTTGTTCTTACTGCCAACCTTTTTGATGATGGTTTTTGCTTGTTTCATATGCTGCATGAATTCATCATCTGAGCTTGTATCAGATTGTTGTTCAGATGTCATTGTCTTCTTCACATTGGGTTGTGTTTTCCATTGTTTCTTCCCATATTGTTTCTTTTTAGCATCTCGGTCGTGGGTCTGTGTGCTGGATTTGCAGACAGATGCAAAGTGGTTGAATTTATTGCATTTACTGCATCGCTTTCCGTACGCTGGACAATCACGACCTGCAGGGTGCCTTCCCGTCATCCCACAGTATGCACAAGGCTGCTGAGTTTTTGCTCCCTGCCATTGCTTTGCAGGTTTCTGTCTGTGCAGTTTGTGGACGTGGTCATGTTTATCATGAGTGTTCATGTCAGCGACCTGTAGGCGTACATCTTCAAGCTGGGTGGCTTCGCTTAGTAACTGATTCAAATTCCATCCTTTGCCGATTGCTCTTTGGATCAGTGTAGTGTTTGTCATAGTTTGTATCATGTGTTCGAGGATTCTGTCATCTAGGGCATTGCCAAAGTCACATTCGACTGCTTTTTCTCTGACTCTTGCTGCGTAAGCTGCAGTTGTTTCGCCATCGTGCATTTTCGTCTTTAGAAACAAATACCTGGCATGGTGTTTGTTCTTTCTGGGCGTGAAGTAGTCATCTAGCTTTTGTTTGAGTTTGCCATAGCTATCTTGTGGCGCATCTGCATCATCTTGTGGTGTGTCAGGCAATGATCTTGCCAGTCTTGCTATTTCTTTTCCCCCGTAAATGATCAGGGCATCTGCTTTGTCATCAGCACTTGCAATGCGAAAATATCTGAACTCTCTCTCTAGCCCCTCAATCCATTCTTCCTAAGCTTTTCCAGTTGATATCTGGTCATCAGGATGCGTGAATGGGCCAGTTTTCAGATTTCTCGTTTCATTTATGACAGTCACTCTTTGCTCATTCTCACCCATGGTTTATGATGCACAAGACACAGTTTGCTATGTGTGGGACTACAATGCAATTTCGATACACGGTGGGTACTCACCGCCGATCCGGAGTCACAGTTTGGCACGAAAATTTCACAAAATTCTCCACATTTCTGATCAGTTCGTGTTGTATTTTGGCAAGGTCGCCATTTTCACATCCTCTCCTTGAGCACACGACACAAATGACTCACAGCTTCAGGCCAAGATATGCATTTTCTTGAACCTTTATTCTGGCTCTCAACGATGTGGTTTCGTACATAAATCGTGGCACGTAAACTAGTCTTACTTCAGACTCTGCTAAGGATATTACAACAAGTGCAACAAGTGATGAATGACTAATCAAATGTGTATTGGTGTGATTAGACATGTCCAAAATGAAATGTGCGATAATTACATTTTTTTTTGCCGAGATATGTGCAAAAGATTGCACTTCCTTTTTTTAAAAAGAAATTATCCTGTAGACATTTTCATACAGACACATTTCAATTGTAAATACCTTTTGAACGAAATGGAAATTTGTAACACAAAAAAAAACACGAAACCTGTCCTGTGCTTTTATTGTTAATATGAATATGATAAGTTATGAGAGAACTACTAGAGTTCCAAGTAAGTTTGGGCGGATTTGTACAATGTTACCAAGTCCCCTTTCAGTGTACCACCAGCAAATTATTACCAAAACAAATACACAGATTGACAGATATCAACTCTTATATCTCTTTTAATCACGTTTGTCAACTTGGCCAACTACGCCACCAAGAACTGAGAGTAACAAATGCAAACAAAACAAAAGAAATGCTTATCTGAAATCATATATTATCAGAAACAGTTATATAATTTTGTACGGTTGATTGAAAATTATTGAATAATTGTGGAGCCCCACAATTATTACAAATGTTTATAATGTTTGTAGGTTTTTCAGCCATTTCTGAACCGATATTCATCAAAATAAAGTTGGATATGTCATTAAACTGTTTGCTCTTCTGAATCTGTAACTCAGTTTTTGATTATCTCACAAAAAATATTATTTGTAGTGCCCTGCCGCCCTCTATTACAAAACACAAATATCTCTTTCAAACACAACAAATAAGCTAAATCAATACGACATCAACATCTTTCTCAATCATGTTCCCATTTCAAATTTGTATGCAACATAAGACATTCAGTAAATGCTTGTATCAAATATTACCTCATCATTTGTCCCCTAAAAAAATCCCTCAGTCTTTAAATTAGGAGAGATGCCAACCTCTTGACACAAAAAAACATAACTAAATTATTGGGGCCAAGTGCCCCCACACCCCTTGCTCCCCGTCGCTATGCCACTGCTACCTACCCATCATGCCCATGTCCATCAGCATATCGAATGTATCCTAAATGGTTTAGTGCATCTTCCTAAGTTAACACCCCTAAATGGCGTAATGGTTTTAAAACATGCCCTTAATGGCGCAAATGCATCTGAAAGGGTGCCGTATAATAGTGATACCCTTTTGCCGTTTTTTAAATAATTTATTTTTGGACGCGGATGCGTATATAGCCGGTCATGTTGGGAGAGACAATCGGGTTCTTATACCTTTCCGTTCTACATAGTAATTTATAGCCAGGTGTGGGAGGGGGTGTCCTCCCCCCCCCCCCCCCCCCCCCAACCCCGTTAGGGAGCTTTGGCATTTTTAAAATTGTAACTGTGCAATCTGAGTTTTTACTCTCTTTTCCAATAAAATTAGATAAAAGACATGATTTAAATTGATTTGGGAGGGGGGGGGGGGGGCCCATGACACCCCCCACCACTACGCCAGTGCGCGCGCGCACACACACACACACACACACACACACACACACACACACACACACACACACACACACGCACACACACCCTATTTCATTTTCGGATCAACGAACCCTAATTAATTTTCGGACTAACGAACCTTCGGAATAACGAACCCGATTTCATTTTAGGAATAGCAAACCTTCGGAATAACGAACCTTCGGAATAATGCAACAAATGTTCGGATTAACGAACCCTATTTCATTTTCGGATTAACGAACACTCGGTTATAGGAAATTTGCGTGTTCGGAATAACGAACCTTCGGAATAACGAACCTTCGGAATAACGAACCGCACCCATAATTTTAAGCACAATTAGCTTGCACACAAATTAAAACTTCATTTTCGGTCCTGTATCAGCAGGATCTAGAACGTTCGCGCTAGCGTTCTCTAGAGTTCGCAGGGTTGTAGCCCCGGTATATCCCGTCTCTATGGCTATATAGGCCATGATAACATTGTAAAGGTGTTTTTTTTAGTGTAGGTCTATGATTATAGTGACTCTACTTTTGTGGAACAGAAGCTGTGATTTTAAACTAAATTTGTTATTATTTTGTTGAATGTTACTATTTGATTTTTTTTTTTATTGCTTTACAGAAGCCGTAGAAGTCATTGTAAACTACTCGGAGAGTGCAGAACAATTTCTGAGAAGAAAGCTTGTCAAGCGGGATCTACTCTTTGGCTACCTAGCTTGGATAGGAATCCCACTCCCACCAAATGTAGACAAAATTACGATAATCCAGAAGATACTGGAGTACTGGCAGTTTGGACATCGTGACACTGTGAGTCAGGTACGTGTGTTCTTAAAGTACCTGAGCGAAGAAATATCACAAAATAGACAAATTATACATGTAAGGGAAGCTTATACCAACCAGAGCAGAAATCATCTGCTCTTAAGTCTTGAAATATCAATGAAACGCGATAAGAAGCGTTTTTCCAAGACCCTTCTCAGAACTTCTATACTTGCCTTGAAACGGGAATTACCGAGTCCCCCGCCTAGAGCGTAGAGCGAGACGTATACAACTGTGTATTAAAACCCTCACAAGAAGTTCCGCAATTCAAGTTTGAGCGTTCATATCTCTCATATTACTTCATTACCGTTCATGAGTTTGGTATCATTGGAAGGCTTATATTCCCCACTTTAAACTGATATGACATTTGCCATGAATATGTTATCATGGAAGGGGCATGACACCCGAATATTAGGCAAAGTCAAAAGTGAAATGTTGCAAAATGCATTGATAAAACAACAGTGTACCCTCCTTTTGTTGTGAGAACGGTGTTACGAATGATGTTCAGTCGGTCATGCGTAAATGTCAATGGCCTTTTATCATTTTTTTTGAGGATGAAATATACCTTTATGATTTTGACGTGGTGCAATAACGATTGTGTATGTTGTTAGGAAGATGTAGTGTGTTTTATTGACTGATTGAGAAATTATCATTATGTTTGACCCAAGCCCGTCGGAAGGAATTTTAAAGTGGTAGGTATACGGTCAACGGATTGGGGGCGTACGTGGCACAACTGCGAGGGAGCGGAGCACCGCAGGGGGGGGGGGGGGGGGGGTGTCCCCCTCCCACGGTAGGGAGCTTTTGAAAATTTGGACTCGAAATAATGCAATCTGGTGCATACCTTGGAAGGAAATTTGATAATACTTATTTAAAGAAATCATTACCATCTCCCCTCATGATAAGACCGCTATAATATATACTTAGCACAAAAAAAGTTCCGCAATCGAGGTTTGCGCATTAATAACTTTTCTATTACGCTATTACCATTCATAAATTTGGTATCATCGGAAAGCGTGGGTTCTCCCCTTTATATTGATATAACATTTGCTAAGAATATTTCATCATCGAATGTGCATTGCATCCAAATGTAGGGCAAAGTCAAAAGTGAAATGTTGCAAAATGCACTAATTTTGTCAACAGTGTGCCTTCCTTGGCTTGAATGGGGGTGAGGTGGTCATGCATTCAAGCCACGTTTTAATCTTCAAACAAAAGGAAGGCACACTGTTGACAAAATCAGTGCATTTTGCAACATTTAATTTTTTACTTTGCCCTACATTCGGATGTAATGCACATTCTATGAAAAAATATCCATAGCAAATGTTATATCAATGTAAAGAGGAGGATTCACGCTTTCTAAAGATACACAATTTATGAACGGTAATAACGTAATAGACATTTAAGCCACGTTTTAATCTTCATACAAAAGGAAGGCACTTTGTTGACAAAATTAGTGCATTTTGCAACATTTCACTTTTGACTTTGCCCTACATTTGTATGCAATGCACATTCCATGATATAGTACTCATAGCAAATGTTATATCAATGTAAAGGGGAGAATTCACGCTTTTTAATGATACCAAATTTATGAATGGTAATAACCTAATAGAAAAGTTAGTAATGCGCAAACCTCGATTGCTGAACTTTTTGTGCGAAGTATAGTATACAAACACAATCGAACTTACACACACACCAGATATACACTTACATCGTCCGCCTGTCGTCCGTGCATGTCTATATATACTTGGGGGAGGGGGTGTGCCCCCTCCCACGTGGAGACATTTTGGAAATTGGTGTTTAAAACATCACTGTATAAGTATGGTCATACTTGTTGCAGTTATATATTATTATTATTATCATGCATTTTGTAAGATTTTTAGAAGATTTAACTTCTAAAAAAAGTGGGGATTGTTTGTTTTGTACAGGCCACCCCCGCATCAAAAAGTGGGGGATATATCCCCCCAATTGTCGGACGGCGTGTGTGGCTGAGACCTCCGAACCCATACTCACATCCAAGGGTCCCTTTGCTGTAAATAGGTACCCATGTGAAAAATTGACCTATGTCTAAAATATTTCATTTTTAGCTGTAATATAAAACAATGGCCAATCATTTTGCAGTTTTTGATAACAATTCTTCATTAGTAAACTGTACCATATACAGGGGCGGCGCCAGGGTATTTTCTTAGGGAGGGCGAAAGTTTATACTTTGAGGGCGCGAAGCGCCCGAGCGAGGGAGCGAAGCTACCTAGCGGGGGAGGGTTCGGGAGGGGGGTGTCCCCCCTCCCACACCAGGGAACTTTGACAATTATAAACGCCCGCGGTTGTGAAATATTATGTATATGTGAGCGAGCGAGCGAGCTTGAAAATTTTAGCCATTTCACAGCGGAAAATTGCCATTTGTTTCAATATAATTGTATGGGTATATTCGTTTTTATTGCTTATGATATGGCGTCATGAAGGGTTATATATAAACATGTTCTGAAATCTTATTTATGCTAGCCAGCGGAGCGAGCTTGAAAATGTTAGCAATTTCACATTGGCAAATCCCATTGGCAAATGAGGGAGAAAAGAGGGAAAAGGAATAAATGAAAAAAGGCACCAATGTCTAAGGTTTTTTTAAAATGAAAATGGGACCCATGTCTAATGGGACCCAGCGGCACATCTCCGTATACCCATTATATACTTGAGTACCCCCCCCCCCCCGTGTATCCCCTATCCCCCGAGATCATACGCCCGTGGACACACTAAAACACACGCTGTTGATCCCATGTGTATCTCCTAGTGGAACTGTTGTTTCTGGCGTATTTTTGTATGGTTAGGTGGATCTGTAAATGATGCGCTTGATGTAGAAGGTGCATTTTCAAGATGGGGGCAAATGGTTCTCAACATTATCTTACCCTTGCTTTGATGGATCTCTATTTGGGGTGCCCTTTTACTTAAAAATGTTCTGACAAGCCAGAAGAAAAAAAATCAGCAGAATTGTTTCGTTTATTTGCTGACCCCCCCCCCCCCCCGGTCCACCCCCTGGATCAGCCCTGAACCCCTTACCAGTGAAGGGCGGGAAGAATGGTGTCCAAATGATCGTGTCCTATATAAAGGCCTACGTTGGAATTGAAAGCAAATTTTAAAAATAGAATGAAGAGGTGACGAAAATGGGCGGGAAAATCTATATAGGCTTAATCTATCATAGGAGGTTTTACGGTCAGGTGGTGAGCTTAATTTATCACTTTCTTGAGGATATTATTTTTAAAATTTGCGATTGGAAGACAAAGTTTTGTGGCATACGCCAGGGGCGCCGATCCTGGGGGGGGGGGGGGGCAAGGGGGGCGGTCGCCCCCCAATGAAAATATTGGGGGCGAACATATCATTTCGCCCCCCCAATAATCCCGAAAATGAGGAAGAAAAAAATCTAGTGATATAATGCCAAAGAGGGGAAAGACACATTTATCAATAAGTAATCTTCAAAATAGCCATTTTTTTTTTGGAAAAGGACTGTAAATCTCTTTTTTGCCGCGCGCATACAGTTTCTCATATTGCAAGTTTCATTTTGGTTACGGGAACTCACCTTTCGAAATGTGTTGGGCAGTGTAATTTCTCAAACGCACACCTCAAACGAAGTTTATTATACCCTCATCTATAGATAGCACACCGTCACAGAAAATAAAATAATCTGAAATATATCTTTCAGTCAATTCGGTCCATATGCGCTTAACGCAAATCAAATTGGAATATCATGTCTTCCCACATTTGAAAGTTGAGGATATGTTCCCCCTCCCTTTGTTATTATGTATGTTTGGTTCCATACTTATATACTTCATATTAATATGTGAAATATCTGTCTCAGGTGTGCACCAAATCGCACAATTTCACAATCAAAAATATAAAAGCTCCCTACTGTGGGAGGGGGACACCCCCTCCCACACCCTTCCCCGCTCGGTCGCTTCGCTTCCTCGCAATGTCTCCCCTCCACTTTTGAGAAGTTGTTGACGTTTCATGAGAGCCCAATGCCCTAGACTATATCGATGGCTCTATAGTATACATGATCACGTGGATCCATCTCATGCAAAGGCTCAATCTTTTCCTCGATATGCCCTTTAAAAATACGTTACGAGTAGGTTCACTATTTTATACAATTGTTAACACCCATGATAGGAGTTGCAAATGTCTGAAATCTAAAAGCTTCCGGGGGCTCCGCCCCTTGGACCCCCATTATTGTCCCCAAATGTGGGTGCCCCCCAAAGTCAGGTCTTCGAGCCATCAAAGACACTTTCAATGAGCGCATAATAAAAACTTCCGGGCATGCCAATGTGGGGCTTTTAGCTCTCTCAGTGGTCACTCTGGAAAATTTTTCAAATTTCGCCCCCCAATCGCAAAAAACGGATCGACGCCCCTGGCATACGCTGTTCTTCGGCTTCCATGATTTTTGTCTTTCTTTCTCCTTCTCGGCATTTATTCATTACTGCACATTTCATATAAATTTACAAGTCGTATAGTTGTTACGATTGGTTACAAACTTCGGTTTATATAATAATGCGTTACATAATCATGGAAAAAAGGTAATGTCACTTCGATGTTCGTATTCTCTCATTAGCTGGTGACGATCAGCCTACACGGCATGACATTTATCATCCTCACACCTTCTCTCTTCTTTTCTCTTCTCTTTTCTTCTCCCTCTCCAGTCTCTCTCTCTTTTTTTCTTCTTTTTGTTTAGGCTGAAAAGTGGTACGTATGAATCCGTACCATCCGTAGCGGCTCCGACGGGCCTGGTTTGACCATATTAATGCTTTTTGCAAGATTTCACTTTTGACTTTGTAATGGACATTCCATGATAACAAATGTCATATTATTGTGAAGGGGAGAATACAAGCTTTCCAATGGTAACACATTTATGAACGGTAATAAAGTAATAAGGGAGATATGAACGCTAAAACTTGAATTGCGGAATTTTTGTGAGGGTTTATAATCCAGACTTCACATGACACGAACTTACGCCAGCTGATGATGAAAGTGGAATACAAATCTCTCGAAAACAGCTGGTAATTACATTTTATTATTGCGTATAAAGAATATTTTATTATATGATATTGAATCATGCAAATAGATTTGTCTACCCTTCTATGTCGTGTCATTTCACGAGATGTTTTTCGTAAATGGGCCGCCTGGCAGCTAGTGCAGAGTGATTGTTGGTGACTAGTAGTAGTATAGTTCAGGTTATGTCTACATGACAGTGAATCTTGAGCATACCTTTGCATTTTATGATGTCATGCAGTTAAAATAACGGTGCATATGTAATTAATATTCGCAAGTAAATAGTACTAGTAGTAGAAGTCTTTTTAGTGACTTTACTGAAGAATGAATTCATGGTATTTTCCGTCTCGTCCTCTTCCTTCTATATCCCTCCTACATCCCCATCATCATCATCATCATAATCAAAATCATCATCATCATCATCACTATCGCTATACCAATGACAATATATTTTGTGGAGCTGTTTACATCAACTTTGATGTCTACATTTAGTAGCAGTTCCTCCTCAAGATCAGACATTGTGATGAGAATACTTAGCGTTCGGGTGGTATACACATACACCTACAGTACACAAAGCCGACGGGCTTGGAAGCGCTCTCATGCGCTCTTCACACATGTTACGTCATTAATCGTACCCGCACACAGCGGGCTGACCAAGGGCGAATAACAGGTCGAAATTTCATCACTTTTGATAGCAGATTAATCAATTCTGTGACAATTTTTGACAAATATATATGAATTATTAGGAAGAATGTAACATTTCCTTTGCAATGATGCCAAAATTATCTAGGTTACAAGCATTTTAAACCTTCGCTCAGGTACTTTAACTTTCTTATGGTAATTCTCTTCCAAACAAAAGTGTTCATAAATGTTTAAAGCAATGTTTAGCATGATATGATACAAAAACAAAAGATAATTATAGTATTTATGAGAATGTACCACATTTTCACTGTAAAATGTGACCTTGTTGTGTACGTTGATTAAAACTGTACAAAATGTTAACTCTTTAATAGACTTGTACATGGATTGATTTGATAATAATACATAGTCGATTTTTAAGTAAAATTTTTCCACGACTACGAAAATTGGGACTGGTCCTGGCCTAGGCTTTGAAAAATTGTACCGATCCTGGTCTTCGCTGCAAAATTTTTCCACGACTACCCCCCCCCCCCCCCCCTGACAGGATTTTTATCAACCACTGGGTCCTGGCCTAGGCTGGTCTTGGTCTCAAAATTGTTTGGGCCGGTCCTGGTCTTGGCTTTGAAAATTTTACACTACTACCCGCCCCCCCCCCCACCCCCGCTGAAGATTTTATCAACCACTGGGTCCTGTTCCCGGCTACGAACATTGGGAAAAAATGATTATTCCCCGTCCGTTTCCCTTACCTGCTTACCGATACGTCCTAAAACACAGTGTACGAATGGGCAGTATGCTTATCTCCCGCGTTTTCCCGTGTATTAGCGTATATTGCGTGTAAATGGTCCAACTGACTGGACCATATTTACTAAGTAGATGAGGGTCAAACTTAAATCACTGTGAATAGCCAATGATCCACAGCTCCTCATCATGTTCTTTGAAGCTCTTAATGCCTTTTGACTCTTCATGGTCTTTCATGGCAATTCATATGATCACATTGAGTGATGTTTTTTAAGAGTGAAATATTGAAGTAAATTGAACATTTTAGTTGTATTTGAATTTGAATTTATTCAACCATTAAAAACACACAAATATATACAGCAATGATACATGCATTACAAAATGATATAAATAAGGTCGATAATGGTTTGGGCCCTTTAAAAGCATATAAGCTTGTCAGTAAGGACCCTGTTTAATTATACAAAACGCAAAAATATTCTATTCATTTATGAAAGTAGTTACCGTAAACTAAATACTGTAAAACTAAATACAAAGAATTTACAATTACAAAGAGCACCCTCAACCCCCTCCCCCATCCCCCCTCCCGATCCCACAACATGTCAATCTAAAAAGCGCATCATAAAAGACCATTTAGTGACCCAATACCGGCTGTTGTGGCTATTCATTTGGGAGCGTGTATACTGTTAACAATGTCCTTTTTAACTTAGTTTTAAAGGTTGATAATTAAACTGACTGTATAATACATTTATCAATGGAGTGCCATGTATCTGGACCACTATGCCTAATTGATCGTTCGGCTATTTGGGATTTAGGATTGACCAAGTGAAAGTCCGCTGAATTTCTAGTGTTGTATTTATGCACTTGTTATAACTATTAGTTTATAATGTTACTGTCCAGGTTTGGTTACTAAAGTTCAGCCTTACCAACACTGTACTACCCCTTTAATTAGTTGTTACTACCAGTGGTTACTAAATCCGAATTATATAACAATTATATCTAATTGTAACAAATGTAACTACTGAAAAAAAAAAATCTAAACATTACCACTTTTCGTTCTACATGACTGTATCAGATTGCCAGGAGAGACAGAAGACGATATCGTTACCCAAGATATGTCAATGATTCTCAACGACCCAGAAACCAGCGGTGGCGGCAGCCATACAATGCAGCTCCTGAGCAAAGACGTGACAGATGGGAAAATCAGGAACCACGTACCATGTACCGCCGTACATTGTCGAACCCAGGTAGACCTTATAATCGTCATGAGCAGCTTAACGAAGGTGACCGTGGCCGCCGTTTCTATGACAGACCTCGGTAACCCCAACGACGCAGGGCTCTCTTCCCAAACACATACCGTAGAACACCATCGTCAAGCACCCCCCAAGCACCTATACGTATCTTGCCTTTAAAGACGTTTCCATGAGATTCACCTCCATAATTATCCTCATGAATATTCCTCACCATTATTTGCATTCTTGATTAAAGTTTCCCGTTTGGACAGAGAGCGGGCGCTCTTTAAAAGCAAGATGCATATTGGTGCTTGGGGGTGCTTGACGATGGTGTTCTACGGTAGCGGGGAAAGCCTGAGAGGACTCAGAGTAGCACTGCTTCAGCATGACCAGCAGCAACAGCTCAGACCAGTGGCATATACGCCAGCAAATCGCTCTTACCAACTGAGCAGCGATACTCGTGCATCGAACGGGAGCTGCTAGAAATTGTGTTTGGAGAGGAACGATTCCACACGTATCTATACCTCGCACACAAAGTTCCGCAATCGAGGTTTGCGCATTAATAACTTTTTTATTACGCTATTACCATTCATAAATTTGGTATCATTGGAAAGCGTGAATTCTCCCCTTTACATTGGTATGATATTTGCTATGAATATTTTATCATGGAATGTACATTGCATCCAAATGTAGGGCAAAGTCAAAAGTGAAATGTTGCAATATGCTCTGATTTTGTCAACAGAGTGCCTTCCTTGACTTGAATGGGGGTGAGGTGGTCATGCATTCAAGCCACGTTTTAATCCTCAAACAAAAGGAAGGCACACTGTTGACAAAATCAGTGCATTTTGCAACATTTAATTTTTTACTTTGCCGTACATTTGGATGTAATGCACATTCCATGATAAAATATCCATAGCCATTGTTATATCAATGTAAAGAGGAGGATTCACGCTTTCCAATGATACTAATTCATGAATAGTAATAACGTAATAGGTATTCAAGCCACGTTTTAATCTTCAAACAAAAGAAAGGCCCTATACAGAGCGTATCAAAAAAAGCGTTACACTTTTGAACATTTTTTCAAAATTACATTTTTCAATATTTCTAAGATTGTTTCATGTCAATAGATGCCCAATAGTCTCATCTATCAAGTGCCACTTACAAAACAAATTTTCGTTCAGGCTTGGGCGAACACTGACTGTTTTTGTACAGAGTGTGAAAAATGACTTGCGCCAAATTGAAAGAAGAGGGAAAATTAAACCAGCAGTCCAAATGAGTACTCCAATTCGAACAAATTGCTCTTTGCCAGAAAATTCATAGACATAACCAGTGGCGTACCCAGTTAAAAAAAAAAGGGGGGGTTTGTTCAGAAAAAAATCCTGTCAGCTGGGGGGGGTAGGGGTGTTTTGGGCGGAGTTATTCGTAGAAAAATTTCAATGCCGAGACAAAGTAGCTGCTTAATTTTCGAGATCAAGACCAGGTCCGTTCCACAATTTTCGAGGCTGAGACCAATACCTACCTAGTGGTTAAAAATCCAGTAAGTGTGTGTGTGTGTGTGGGGGGGGGGGGGGGGGGGGGGGTAGTCATAGACAATTTTCGTAGCCAAGACCGCGAATTTTCGACATTTTTGAGACCGTAAACAGGTCCGGTTTACAATTTTCGAGACCGAGACGAACACCTCTTGTTGAGAATCCTGTAAGGGGGGGGGGGGGGGGGGGGGAGGGGGTGTTGTCATAGAAAATTTTCGCAGCCGACATCGCGAATTTTCAACATTTTCGAGACAGTGGCCCAGTCTGGTGTACAATTTTCGAGACCGAGACCAAGACAAAGTGGTTGTAAATGCTGTACGCGGGGGGGGGGGGGGGGGGGGGGGTAGTAGTCATGGAAAATTATCGACATTTTAGAGGTCGAGATGAAAGTCTTTCGCAAATGACGGTCGATACCATTGACATTAAATTTTTGGTCTCGCGAACAGTTACAATTTGAAAGGGGGGGGGGGGGGGGAGGGTCAAACTTCCCTTTTGTTGGCCAAAGGCGGGGGGGGGGGGGTGGGGTTGAACCCCTCAACCCCTCCCCCCCCCCCACACCCCTAGATACGCGTATGATCATTACATAATCATACACTTATGCAAAAGAGCAATTTGTTTGAATGGGATTACTTATTCAGATTGCTGGTTTAATTTTCCCTCTTCTTTCAATTTGGCGCAAGCCTTTTTTCACACTCGGTACAAAAACAGTCAGTGTTCGCCCAAGCGTGAACGAAAATTTGTTTTGTTAGTGGCAATGTAATGTTGACAATTTTTTCAATAGTGTAACGCTTTTTTTGATACACCCGGTATTGACAAAGTCAGTGCATTTTGCAACATTTCACTTTTGACTTTGCCCTACATTTGGATGCAATGCACATTCCATGATGAAATACTCATAGCAAATGTTATATATGTAAAGGGGATAATTCACGCTTTCCAATGATACCAAATTTATCAATGGTAATAACCTAATAGAAAAGTTATTAATGCGCAAACCTCGATTGCGGAACTTTTTGTGCGAAGTATATATGGGGGCAAGTCCAAGCTATTTTGTAACTGTACCGCGTGGGACATCAGAGCGAAAAAGTGAGCTTACTCTATTAGAAATATTGGAACACCAACTTGTTTTACATTTTATATTCTTTGGAGCAAATTTTATCAAATGCCCCCTAAAAATTGAAATTGCCCATGCATTAATAATTTATCTAACGTAACGCGTGGGACCAGTAAAAAAGGTATTTTTAAACTTTGACTTTGGATGTAAATTCCTCTGAATTCATATACAATTTCAAAACATGCTTGGTATGGTCTTAATGTGCATCTTGTGCTCTACCTGAATATGAAATTTCATCATCTTAAAACTTGAGTTTCACACAGGGTCAATAATAAAAAAAAATATTGTAATGAGTGGGACATGTACCTAACGCGTGGGTCATTTTTCTATCATGTGTTATACATAGGCCCGCCCCCAATTTGCCCTTATTATAGATATATCAATAATCTGTGCTTGGAAAATGCTTATCTTATGCATAAATGTTCTTTATGACATTTCTTAACAAAAACAAATTTGTTTTAGGAAATTCTTATGTATTACTTTGTTTTTCAAATTCCATTTGTTCGTCTTTTTTTAATGAAATCAATTATTCACCATTGTCACGCATGCAATTATTGTCCTAAAATCAATAATTTGCAGTGATTAAAATGAGAAATAATTGAGTTTTTATCAATCCTATGAAAAAACACTATTTTCCATAGGATTTGTACAAAATGTCCCACGCGTGACAAAATCTAATTATAGAATTATGCTGATTAGGTAAATGTGATTACTTTTTGTTGTTATGTTATGGATGTCCCCCAATATAAATTAGAACGTTGTAGAGTCAGAAAAAAAACCTTTCCATTCCATGTCGTAATAACCGATCACAAACCGCTCCTTATGATCATGGACAAGCCACTGACAGTAGCACCACACAGACTACAGCGAATGCTGATTCGCCTACAAGGCTACAACTTCCAAATCTCACACCGCCCAGGACCAGACAACCAGCTTGGAGACACGTCTGCCAAGCGTCAACAACACGCAGACTATTACTCTTTTTAGTTGCCCAATCAAAATTGTGTTTTTTTGGTTTTGTTAATTGATATATCACTTACTATTTACTTTTATTTATGTGTACGTATTGTATTATAATTATTATTACCACGTATATATTGTTATATTATTTTACTATCATTATTGTAATGTTTTTGTTTGTTTGTGTTTCTCATTTTCTCTATTTTGTTTGTTTACCGTTACCAATTTAATTGGTTTGTAACTTGTACAGCTTGTCCCCCAAAAAATTACAACGGCACTTTCCGCAACGATAACTTTAAAGATATTAGATCAATCAAAATGATATTTCAGGGTATGAAACTATAATTTATTACCTACATCTTGCAGAAAACCCTATTCGATTTGCCTCAATGGTCATGGAGAATGAGGGTCTTTTGTCAATCACGTCAGATGTCCCTTCCCTCCAGATTTTATTAGGAGACGTGTTGTCCATTGACAACGCGACTTTCTGCAACGATCATTTTAAAATAGTAAATAAATCAGAATAATATTTCAGGGTATGAAACTATAATTTATTACGTACATCTTGCAGAAAACCCTATTCGATTTGCTTCAGTGGTCATGGAAAATGAGGATCTTTTGTCAATCACGTCAGATGTCCCTTCCCTCCAGATTTTATTAGGAGACGTGTTGTCCATTGACAACGCGACTTTCTGCAACGATCATTTTAAAATATTAAATAAATCAGAATAATATTTCAGGGTATGAAACTATAACTTATTACGTACATCTTGCAGAAAACCCTATTCGATTTGCTTCAGGGGTCATGGAGAATGAGGATCTTTTGTCAATCATGTCATGTGTCCATTTTCGTTCATAACGCGTGAACAAGTCCATTTTCATTCATAACGCGTGAACATAACGAAAATGGACACATGAAGCAAATCGAATAGGGTTTTCTGCAAGATGTAGGTAATAAGTTATAATTTCATACCCTGAAATATTATTCTGATTGATCCACTATCTTTAAAGTTATCGTTGCAGAAAGTCCCGTTGTCAATGGACAACACGTCTCCTTACAAAATCTGGAGGGAAGGGACATCTGACATGATTGACAAAAAATCCCAATTCTCCATGACCACTGAAGCAAATCGAATAGGGTTTTCTGCAAGACGTAGGTAATAAGTTATAGTATTATACCCTGAAATTTCATTCTGATTGATCTAATATATTTAAAGTTATCGTTGCGGAAAGTGCCGTTGTAATTTTTTTTGGGACAAGCTGTACATAATGTGTAAATATTGTATAGTTTTGATATTTTGAAATTGACTGTTTCCTTTCTCCAATACCCATCCCTGGGTGACATGAGAAATAAATAAATTTCATTTCATTAATTTCATTTCATTAATTTCATTTCATTTCATTTCATTTCATTTCACTTCATTTCATTTCATTTCATTTCATTTCATTCATTTCATTTCATGTTCTCTATTATGCACGATGCACCTGCGCCAGGGCTTTTCATCTTAAGTTTGTCGAGTTGTCTACGTGACGTCACTGAGGATTAACATTAGAATATGTATCCTTTACTTCAATGATATTATGCACATTCATCTTTATAAGCGATATTTATAAGCGTTCTGTATTTCAAAGACTCGGATCCAAGAGTAGAATCTCTCTTTCTTCCCTGTCCCTTCCCGTTTAGTCTTTCTATACGTATGATATGTAAAGTATAAGTGTGTATAGATGCTGTACTCTTGCTGTACTCTTGTATTTAATTATATTGTTATTTTTTGTTTATGACTCTATGACTAATTTGTTAGTATACAAATGATGCACAGGCATGAGTGGATCGGTACGAATTGGATGCACGAGTTTAACTTTGGTATGGTTTAAACCCACGAGCGCAGCGAGTGGGTTTTAGACCATTTCCAAAGTTAAAAGAGTGCATACAATTCTTACCGATCCACGAAATATACCTGTGCAGCATTTGTTTTATAAAATGGGCGCGAAAAAATGTGAAAATCAGACTTTTTCCCAGTAATGGCTAAATTGGCTAAATTTACCGACCCATGGCTTCAAAAGTACTAACCCATGGCTGGGAAAAAATTTGATTTCACATTTTAATTTTTTTTTTTTTTTTTAATTATAAAATGTTGCTTATAAATATTAATTGAAAAAAAAAAAAAATAATAATAATTTTTTTTAAATTTTTATATTTTTTTTAGATGAAATTAAAAAAATTATATAAATTTTAACATTAAATTTTTGTTTTTGAATGATAATTTTTATTTATTTATTTTTTTAATCCACGGAATACCCCTGTGCAACATTTGTTTTTATAAAATAAGCACAAACAAAATGAAAATCAAACTAAAGTGAGCCATGCATCAGTAAAAAACTTTTACATGCTAATTGACCAATCAGAATGCAGGGATTCTTCTACCCATTTTATAATATGTTTTATTTTGTTGTGTAGGGCCCTGATTATAAGCATCTACTGCTTATCAGTGGTCCTAAGAACCATTATTTTGCTCTGATATTTTGTATATATCGATTACCTTCCACTGATATTTATATTTGTGTTGTTTTTATAATGGTTAAATAAATTAAATTAAATGAATGAATGATATCTAAGATTATAATTGCAGCATGCATAGTGTAAACACAATTATACACAGGTTGCCAGCCAGGTCTTGGAAGTTTGCCATTAACTCCCCGTCATCATGATCTATTGTTTACACCTCATGCTCACCTTATCCATGGTTTTCATTGGTTCTTCCATCCTTGGTCAAGTTGATTCTGATTTAATATTAGACGTACATGTAGTTAGTTTGTACATGATTTTTGGATTGTAGTGATTGTCAGTTTATGTTTGGTTGATTAAACAGTTTAACATCGTTCTTCCGTCTCCTGTCTGACTTATTAAGTGTTATTTAGTTTAGTGGTATTTTGCCATACTACGGTAAATAAGAACTTGGATGGCCCATTTGATAAAAAAATCATTATGAGACATTTGAAAGGGAGAGAGAAGGTGAGTGGGGGTGGAGAGTTGATCAAATAAATACCAGGGCAATAACAGACACTAAACAAACTCGAATACAAAACTTAAACGAGGCATGCATGACCTTTTTATTTCTTGGACGTGAACATAGCCAGTTATGATCTTGAAAATAAATTCACTGGAACCATATTATAATTTAATATCTACTATGTCTGATACTACTAAACCCTCTTACATTTTTTTGTTTACAAAACAAGGTCATTTTACTGGTTCGAATGCCTTATATATTTGTGTAAACCCTGAACAAGAACAAGATACCTGGCATTAATTGTCATGGTCAAATTATTAGGGGGCACGTATTAGTGCCCCCATGCCCCCCCCCCCCCCCCCCCCTAGCTCTGCTACTGTCTGTACGTACTTATCAATGGCAACAAGAACAATAATAACACATTAAAAAGTAACACAACTTTCCCATTCTTTGTATGAGAACTAAAGATCTATGAAGTGTAATTATAAACTACAGTATGTCGTTTGTTTAAAACCAAAATTGAGTTGAATTGAATTGAATTTTTATCAGGCTTGTTATCTGTAACTCAATAAACAAGGAGTATGTGCGTTGATCCATTGGCGTCAACAGGCGGGGGACACATTTGAGGAGACACAATGGAGGGGATTGTCCCCCCCCCCCCCACTTTTCTAATGCATACAATAGTGCACGTTTGATTTCATACATGTACAATTCATGTCTCAGGTATGCGCCAAATCGCATACCATCCCCCGCTCGATCGCTTTGCTCCCTCGCAATGTCCCCCCACACTTTTGGAAGCTGTTGACGCACTTGCGTTGATCAATTAATTGTAAATGTGCTGTTAGCCTGTAACTAATAATTTATATTTAAAAAACATTTAATGATTGATTATTTGGCCAGATTGTAGAAATGGTTGTTGGTATATGTTAATAAGTCATAAACATATACAAAGTTGATTTCTACTTACAAGTAAAAGATCACAGTACTGGCTTGATGCTGGGATCGGCGCTGGTAGGTCCTCTGGCAGGCACTTATAATATTTCATCCGTGTCCCAAGATAGTGCACGAGATGATAATGTTCAAGGTATGTCACCAAGTGTTTGTATGTACACTGTTTGTACAAGAGTTGTTATATCCGCGTGAGCGAAGAGGTATATATAATTATGTTGAAATATATACCAAAAGTTATATGTGCTTGTCCGCAATAGAAAAGAGTTCTGTGTTCCAGCAAAAGTAGAATATATATATACAATGTTCACAAGAAAAGGGTAGAACAAACTAACTAAGCTACACGATTAACTTCCTTTCACAAAGGTATCGTGTATGTAATAAATATATTATATAGTTCCAGGATGAAGTGAGAAAGTTGCTGTTTTGCTGGAGAGTGAGTTTGTATAATCCGAATGGTTCGGTGGTTGTGACAAGAATGATCGAGAGATGAGATGAGTTGGGGGATGAAGAGGTGTCCCCAAATCGTAGTAAATTCACGTGGTAATCCTTGTCTCTGATTGGACAGTGAAATCATGAGTATTAATATATTCACAGTTACAGTCCTGTGAATGGTCGGTTTACCCACGGTCATAGGGCAACGACATCGCGATGCGCGAAATGTTGTTTCCCCAATCTTGTCGGTGTAGGGGAAGAGTTTCCGGAGAAGTTCCATAACAAAAAGGGATGTTATTGCGTATGCGGTATGATGAAACGCATGGAGAGGAAATGCGGAAACATAAAAGAGATAATGTTTTTCCTTGGTTTTTGGTGGAGCTTGTAAACCGAGCTATGGATGTGTAACTCCAAATAATGAGGCGCTACAAGTAACCCCCTCCTAGATCGCAAGTGAAGACAACAAAGTTACGAACGATGCGATCGATAAAGAGGAAATACAAGTATGTAGCGATGTAAAGAAATTAACAAATCTCGGAAAAAACGAGAGTAAAAATGTAAAGTTCATCCAGCACTAAAAACGACGTACTGCACATATCGAGCGGACCAATGAACACGACGACCCGACCTCGTCCTCCTAACCTCAGACGCAGGCCGCGGTGGAGGAGAAAACGTGGGAGACGAGTCGGAAGGGGGCATGGCAGGAGGTGTGTCAAGTCAACCCTCAACGTAGCTCTAGGCTGGATGCTATTTTGCTAAGGGGGGGTTTGACCCAATGACGATGCGGAGCATCGTCCACGAGCCGCGTAGCGGCGAGGCGATTTTTTTGTTGCTATTTTGCTAAGGGGGGGGGGGGTTTGACCCAATACCGATGCGTAGCATCGTCCACGAGCCGCGTAGCGGCGAGGCGATTTTTTTTGGGGGGCTATTTTGCTATGGGGGGGGGGGGGGGGGTTGACCCAATGACGATACGGATACTGTGTGGGTCTGGACACAATGATGGCGTTTGTCTATGCACATCACATTTTCACTTGGCAGCCCAAGGGGGGGGGGGTTTAAACCCCCTTAACCCCCCCCCCCCCGTAGATCCGCGCCTGGGGGGTGGGTGTGGGTAGGAAGCTTTTGCATTTTGGGGCTTGAAATTGTGCAATCTGGAGCATACCTAAGGCATCAATTTCACGTTTTATAAACTTGTTTCTGTAATACAGGCCATCCTCCCACCTCAAATATTGGGGGGATATATCCCCCCCATCCCCCCCCCCCCCCCCCCCCCGTGATCGACGCCCCTGGTCGCGTGCTGTGTGGACGCATGTCGTACATGAATTTGCAAAGAGGATGGACGTAGTCGCCCGGGTCGAGGTCGTTGTCCGTGTCGGCTGGAGCAACGAACTCGCCAGGCAGGCGAAGTGTAGTTCCATACACCAGTTCAGCAGTAGAGCAAGCAAGATCAATCTTTACAGCAGTGCGTATGCCGAGTAGAACTAGTGATAGATGCTCTGTCCAACGTGTACCACCATGTGCTTTAAGTGATGCTTTAAGCTGGCGATGTAGTCGTTCGACCAGGCCGTTAGCAGCAGGGTGGTAGGCCGTAGTACGCAGGCGAGTAGTTCCCAGCAGTGTTGCTAGGCAGGCGCGCCAGAAGCAGTTTTGGATTGGGGGGGGGGGGGGGGGGGGGGGCAAAACCCCAAGAGGGCTCACAATTTGTGTGTGTAGGGGCTCATGCCCAACCACACTCTGGGTTGCCAACTTTGAGCCAGATGTGAGAGTGAAACATTGCGCGGGAGCGAAGCGACTGAGCGGGGGGAGGGTGTGGGAGGGGGGTGTCCCCCCTCCCATGGTAGAGAGCTTTTGCATTTTTGGACTTGAAATTGTGCAAGTTGGTGCATACCTAGATAGGAAATTCGGCTGTATTTGGGAAAGCCTGTTATGATTTGATCGACCAGAAAGTTTTAATATATTTTTTACGTAGAAAACACATAATTGACACACTATGTACCCCAGAACACACACACAACAACATAAACCATAATTGTGCAACATTATGTATGATCCAACAACACACAGCCAATAATGAGTCCCGAGGGAGCGAAGCGCCTGAGGGCTGGGGCAGGGAGGGAGGGGGAGGGTTTGGGAGGGGGTATCCCCCTCCCACGGTAAGAAAGATTTTGCATTTATGGATTTGAAATTGTGCAATTTGGTGCATACCTATATAGGAAATTCGGGCTTAAGATTAACTGTATCTGGGAAAGCGTGTTATGATTTGATATATTTTTCACGAAGAAAAAAAAATAATTGACGCACTTATAAATATGCACCCAAACTCACACATAAATATTGTATTTAGTGTCATACACAGTTCCAACATAAACCATATGGCGCATGTATGATCCAACAACATGGCCTACACTTTTACAGCCAATAATGAATCCCGAGGGAACGAAGCGACCGAGGGCTTGGGCAGAGCCAGAGGAGTGTTTGGGAGGGGGTATCCCCCTCCCACGGGGAAGATTTTGCATTTATATACTTTAAATGGTGCAATTTGGTGCACTTCATGCTATACCTGTGAAGGAAATTTAGAATCCGAGTTAAACAAAAAAAGAATGAAATGTCTATTCTCTCATCAGATGTTTACAACAAACTGAGATAATCTGTTCGCGCGCGAAGCGCGCAGCGAAATTTGAAAATGCATGTATAAACTAGTTTTTGAACGTTAGCTCATACATTTGATTTTGTCTTTCCCACTCTTTTTAAAAACAAATTTTGGGAGGGGGGGGGGGGGGCTTTTTTGGGGGGCAAAATTGCGTTTTGCCCCCCACTTTTTGGATTGGGGGGGGGGGGGGCGGCTGCCCCCCCTGCCCCCCCACTTCCGGCGCCTATGTTGCTAGGTAACGGAAGAGATGGGACTCGAATTGGCGACCTCTATCAGTGGTGATAGTAGACGGGGTGCCAAATCGAGCAGCCCAATGTGTGACGAACACACGAGCCACTGTCTCCGCTGTTATGTCGTTCATGGGGAATGCCTCCGGCCATCGAGTGTATCGATCCACGCATGTCAGGAGATATGAGAAACCGTCCGATGGCGGGAGCGGACCAACGATGTCGATGTGCACGTGGTCGAACCGGGCGTCGGGCGACGAAAACGTGCCGAGCGGTGCTTTGTTGTGGCGATGTACCTTACATTGCTGGCACTGAATGCACGTCTTAGCCCATAAACGCACGTCCCGGTTGATTCCAGTCCACACGAACCTGTCTGGTGGGGGTAGGTCGAGGATGGCTTTGACCTTGTCAGGGAGAGGAGCGATGCCGGCGTGGTCGACGAAGTGGCCGAGGAAATGGAGCGACGCGACGCCGAGTTCGCATTTGGCCGGGTTGAACCGTGCGAACAAGGTGCGAAGATGTTCTTCGTGTTCATCAGGTGAATCGCTTGCGACGAGGACATCATCGACGTATGCGTAGGCGAATGGCAGTCCGCGGAGGACTTCGTCCATAAACATTTGGAAGGTTTGCGCCGCGTTACGTAACCCAAAGGGCATGCGGACGTATTCAAACAATCCAAAGGGTGTGGTGATGGCCGTTTTGTGGACATCGGCGGGGTGAACTGGTATCTGATGGTACGCCTTGATGAGGTCGATCTTTGAAAAAATCGTTTTACCCTCCAAACCAGCCGCGAGATCCTGGAGATGCGGAACAGGGTAGCGATCTGGGATTGTTGCCTTGTTGAGCGAGCGGTAATCACCACACGGTCGCCAGTCCCCTGGGGTTTCCTTCGGCACCAGGTGAAGTGGCGACGACCAGTTGCTCTTTGACGGGCGGACGATGCCGAGCTCCAACATGTTGTTGAACTCCGACTTGGCGACGGAAAAACGATCAGGAGTAGCTAGACGACGTTGTCGAGCAGCAACTGGCGGTCCTCGAGACTCGATGTGATGAGTATACTGAATGCTTGACACTTGATTCGGTGTACACAGGTTGCGTAATACCTGGGTGTTGACGAATCAAGTCGTCGAATCGTGATCCAGTTGACTGCATCATTCTCAGGCTCGGAGGCGGTGTAGACTGTGCGATGACGCCGTTGACAGCGAGGTTGGTCGTGGTGTCAATTAGCCTATGTTGCTTGACATCAACAAGGAGTCCGAAGTTCGTGAGAAAATCCGCGCCGAGGATGGGTGTGGCGATGTCCGCGATGATGAACACCCATCGGCACGTGCGACGGATGCCTAAATCAAGTGTAATCGATCGCTCGCCATAAGTTGTAATTTGCGATTGATTGACCGCCTGCAGTGTGAACTTGGTTGATGGGGATCGCCTCTCGGCTGGGGATGGGGGAATGACGCTGACTTCCGACCGCGCCGGTGTCGACGAGAAATCGAAGTCCCGATTTTCTGTCCGTAACGTAGAAGAGGCGACTTGAAGTAGAATAACCAGTGGGGCTTGTCGCCATTAGCCTCTGGTTGGCTCGTTTCCCTGGGCGATTTTCTTGTCTGCGGACGGCGTGGAAGGCGACGCGGAGAACGAGCACGGCGGCTCGCATTTGTGTGCGTTGATACCGTGGCGGCGATGGTACCAACACTGATCGCTACGGTTACGCGAGGGCGATCGAGGGCTGGGAGCGCGGTCTGAATTGGAGGACTGTCGTCGTCCGTAGTGACGACTGCCGCTGCGACCACGTGCCATCATCGTCGAAGAGATCGCTTGAACTTGTGCAGTGAGTTGTGCGATCTGCGCCCGTAATTGTTTGAGCTCATCTGGCGGAGTGGGTGCGCTGGCGAGCGGAGCAGCAGAAAACGCGGCGAGAGTGCTGCCGTGCGCGTTGGTTTCCATGATACGATCCGCGAGATCGGCGAGGTGCGCGATGTCCATCGCGTCACGCGTGGAGGCGAGGATCAGCTGTACGTTTTGCGGTAGTCGCTGCAAAAACAGCTGTTTCAATATGTTCTCTTGTAGTGTGCTTGATCCCATAAGCTGCTGCATCCGCCGCAGGAGCTGCGACGGCTTGCGATAACCGAGCTCCTCTGACGTGAGAATTTGTATCAGGCTTGTTATCTGTAACTCAATAAGCAAGGAGTATGTGCGTTGATCCATTGGCGTCAACAGGCGGGGGACACATTTGAGGAGACACAATGGAGGGGATTGTCCCACCCCCCCCCCCTTTTCCAATGCATACAATAGTGCACGTTTGATTTCATACAATGTACAATTCATGTCTCAGGTATGCGCCAAATCGCATACCATCCCCCGCTCGATCGCTTTGCTCCCTCGCAATGTCCCCCCACACTTTTGGAAGCTGTTGACGCACTTGTGTTGATCAATTAATTGTAAATGTGCTGTTAGCCTGTAACTAATAATTTATATTTAAAAAACATTTAATGATTGATTATTTGGCCAGATTGTAGAAATGGTTGTTGGTATATGTTAATAAGTCATAAACATATACAAAGTTGATTTCTACTTACAAGTAAAAGATCACAGTACTGGCTTGATGCTGGGATCGGCGCTGGTAGGTCCTCTGGCAGGCACTTATAATATTTCATCCGTGTCCCAAGATAGTGCACGAGATGATAATGTTCAAGGTATGTCACCAAGTGTTTGTATGTACACTGTTTGTACAAGAGTTGTTATATCCGCGTGAGCGAAGAGGTATATATAATTATGTTGAAATATATACCAAAAGTTATATGTGCTTGTCCGCAATAGAAAAGAGTTCTGTGTTCCAGCAAAAGTAGAATATATATATACAATGTTCACAAGAAAAGGGTAGAACAAACTAACTAAGCTACACGATTAACTTCCTTTCACAATGTCTCAGGATGAAGTGAGAAAGTTGTTGTTTTGCTGGAGAGTGAGTTTGTATAATCCGAATGGTTCGGTGGTTGTGACAAGAATGATCGAGAGATGAGATGAGTTGGGGGATGAAGAGTATTAATATATTCACAGTAACAGTCCTGTGAATGGTCGGTTTGTTTACCCACGGTCACAGGGCAACGACATCGCGATGCGCGAAATGTTTGTTTTCCCAATCTTGTCGGAGTAGGGGTCTAGGGGAAGAGTTTCCGGAGAAGTTCCATAACAAAAAGGGATGTTATTGCGGATGCGGTATGATGAAACGCATGGAGAGGAAATGCGGAAACATAAAAGAGATAATGTTTTTGGTGGAGCTTGTAAACCGAGCTACGGATGTGTAACTCCAAATAATAAGGCGCTACAAGATAATTATTAATATTATGAAACCTGTAACTCATGCAGATAATTGAAATAATCACGGCTTAATTACCCCTAATGTACATGTGTGAATCAGTGTCACAGCTGCTGCTGCTAGGGGGCAAACGCTGTTGGGAAAACCATAAAGAAAACAAATCACATCGTATCTCGATTTTGCAGAATAGTCTAGGCGATCCGTGCAAAAAAAGGCGAAAATCGCTCGGAAAATGATACAAGTATGAAACTTGGTACAGTTATACTTGAGCCTATACTGAATATTTTAAAAGGTGGAGCCAATGCATCCGGCCTGTTTCTTAGCAACGGTTGCTAAGAAACTTATTGACCCTAGCAACGAGCCTTTTAAGCATATCTTATTCATTCCAAAAGCATGATGCTATGTGTTTTAGCATCAAAACTAACTAAAGACGTGCTATAATGTCATTTTAATTGTCAATATTAATACAAAACAACATTTTTGAGTTGCTAGGCAACAGATAAACCATAACGACTGTATATTTTTATCGTAATTGTCTATTTGTAAATGATTTTTCACGTCTCACTGCCTAAAACAGCTAACAGAGAAATATTTGGGTATATTTTCAACTGTTATGAAGGTTAATTGGTAAATAATATTAAAAAATCAGTTGCTTAGTAACATATTTACCATAGCAACAAGCTGTGTACACATGAAAACAATCACTTCACATGGTATCCATTTAACTCAAACAATTTTCTTATCAATATAAGGCCTATGGCAAGGTAATTAGTAAGGGTTATGGTATGATACCCCACATCAAATTGAAACAATGTTGCTAGGCAATACATTCATGGAAGCAACCAGCTATTTTGGGACAGATGGATTGTCTTAACAATACATGTTCTCACCATGAAGTCGTAAGTCATTGATCATAGTTTCAGACATTGTCGCAATCTCCTGTGCATGTGCAATACACAGTGCATTTTAAGAGCGCTCGTACACATTTGCAGTCTCTACACCTGCTCCTGCATTGACACTTCAGCAGCTATGGGCAGGATGCGCTTGCTTCAGGTAAGTTTGTCCACAGGGGTCTCCACTGTTCTGGGCAAGTCCATCCCCACTCAGAAGGGGATGGCATCTGGCGATATGGCATAGTAGTACGTCCCCAATGGTGCCCACCTTGCAATGCTGCCCTTCTGATATGTTGCTGTAATGCAGCCTTGGTGGGGGAAGCGCTGACATCTGACGCCCTTTTCGTGTGAATAGAAGCTTTCTGACTTCGTTGATGGAGGTACATGTTGCTGTCTTATCATAGAGAAGGATGGTGAAGTACTCTAGGGCAGCCTCAGTCTCTTCAGATATCTGATCTGGTGCACAGTGCAGCTCATACAGGGCTCCAGTGAGTTCATCATGTGTCTCCCACATTTTCCATGCAGTCTTCTTTCCAACTTGGGCAAACTGGGAAACAGTGTCGCAGCCCGTGAAAGCATGAAACACCGGAAGAATCAACGACTTTTGTGGGCCAAGGGAGGCACTTATCTCATGAGCCGGGATGTAGTGAAAGTTCTTGCCAGTTCCGAATGCGATCCAGAGGTCTATCCTTACTATCTGCTGTACAGTTGCTACTGCTAACACAAGTACATCAGTATCTACTATCCGAACAAGGATCTTGTGAAAGCCCTGTCTGACAGCATCGGCAACATGTACCATGATCCGGGAATCTGCTTCTTCATGGTTGCAGGGAGAAATGTCGGATGTGTCTCGTGCAGGTATACAGAGAACATTATCTCCATTAGTGACAACTAGTGTGTTCTCTGATGATGCACTTGACATCAGTTCATCGTTCAGAAGTTTGAACAATTCTACCTTGTTGCTATTCAAACGAAGAAACTGCTGCCAGTTCTTTGGTACGGGGCTAGACACCTCAACACGCATACGTTGACTAGGACCCATAGCACGCTTTTCTCTGGTCTGTGCCTTTAGACTGTTGTCAAAGTATTGGTCCCAGACCACATCTACTCGTTGAGCCTTCTTTTGCTCTCTTTCGATGTGTGGGACAAACACATTTGCAGCGTAGTCGCCAAATGTCTTGCATCCTCCAGGTCGAAAAAAGTTCACAAGTACAGCACCATCCATGATGATCACATCCGTCTCTGGCCTTGAATCACGTGGGGACTGGACATGTTGTTCAAGACAGCCCATGAGATCTGACTTTTTCCCCAGGCGTAATTGTCCATAGGAAGAAAGGGATGGGGGAAATGGATGATTTTCATGACTGAAGAAATTGTCCAAATCACCATCTCTTATCTGGCATGCAACATACAATCTTGCAAACAGAGATGATTCACTTTTGAGGAGATTGATACGTGTTACTGCTTTCTTTCACTTGTGTGTTTGTTCATTGAACAGTAGTACTTTGTTCCTAGTGATAGTTGCTGTTATTGGCTTGATGTTGGCCCTGAGTCGCTCGTCCACAAATGTTCTGTACTGCTCTTCACCCATCGATTGTATTGTGGTGAGACACTCGATTGACTGCTTGTCCATGATGTCCTTTGAATCCAGTCTCAGAAGGTCTTGGCTTTCTTCCTCAAACGGACTCCCCATTCCCTCGATTACTCTGACTAGTGTATTCACCTGTGTAGCAAATAACACCTGGGTAGCATCAGTTTGCTCATGGTGGTTTCGCTGACTGGCACTCTCTCTTTTCCCTTCCATGGACGTCTCAAATTCAGATATGACACGAACAAGTTCTGGCCCTGATACTGCCCAACGTAAAAGAGCGTCGGCATCCTGTGTCAGTCCAATGACTCCCCCTTCATCCTTCATCACACCATTATTTTGCTCATGGCCATGAGCGATGGCGATTAGGGAGAATTTTCTCTGGGACTTGGCCATGACGAACTTGCCGTGCCGAAATTCTTGGGCAACATCAGGATGGGTGCTGTCCAGGCTACACATATCTCTCACGTGAACTGACATCCAGCGGGCGTAATGGGTGTGGTTGAGACTGAAAAACCAAGGTGTCAATTTAGTCAGTGTATCTTTGTACAAATCAAAGTCACCAGTGCGTAATGAACGCACAAATGCCAGTGCAAGCAATTCCAATTCAAGGTTTGTGTACCAGTACAGGAACTGTGGACATTCAGTCTTCCGACGCGTGCACCACATGCTGAAACTCTCTGGAGGCCCACATACGTTGGTGGAGACATACGCATCATACGCCTTCTTCAGGAGAATGTACAGTGTACATGCAGTTACTTGATGGGCATGTCGCGTCCGAGTGACATGGGATGCCTTGAGAAAGGATTCTGCAATTCCAGGAGTGGCAAGTTCTGCCTCTTGAAGAGCTTCTACCCATCCACTCCCTTCAAGCCAATGACCCAGGACTTTGTAGGAAGTCATCTCTGTGTGGAGTCCACCGAGTAGGATTACAAATTTGTCCTCTCCATACTGTCTGTCCATAGACCATTGTAGTTGTTTCAGTTTTGCGAACAGAGGCTGATCGACACAAATCACTGGAATCTGACCAGGGTTGACATGTTGTACAGCTGCCTGAATAACATCAAAGCAGTGACGCAGCATAGATGTATGTAAATTAGGCAAGATTTATTAATTAATTAAATTTCTAATTGTGGCCATTAATCTCACAGGCATTGAAAACATTAGTTTCAACACTTAAATGACTTCAAATGGAGAGTTTAATCAAATTTTGTGAGGAAAGTAAAACAGTCTAAAAGTCTAAATCTTACAAGTGAGTTGCTATGAAGAATATGTTGCTTAGTGACCGTTGCTATGCTATAAACAGTTTGCATTGACTCTACCTCTGAAAATGTGTGAAGAGCAAAGCTGCAAATGTTGAAAAACATTAATTTTTTGAGAAAAAATTGGTCTGCAGGCATCTTACATGTTAGTTGCTATGAAAAATAAGTTGCTTAGCAACCGTTGCTATGCTGTAAACAGTTTGCAATGGCTCCATCTCTGAAAATGTGTGAAGAGCAAAGCTGCAAATATTGAAAAACATTAATTTTTTAGAAAAAATTGGTCTGCAGGCATCTTACATGTTAGTTGCTATGAAAAATAAGTTGCTTAGCAACCGTTGCTATGCTGTAAACAGTTTGCATTGGCTCCATCCACCTCTGAAAATGCTTAGAATGATGAGACCTACATGTGTAGAAAATTTCATACTTGTATCATTTTCCGAGCAATTTTCGCACCAATCGCCTAGACTAGAACAACTTCTGGGGATTCCCCAAACATCATTCTCATGACGTCATATGTAGCATCTAGGGAGGCGCGAGGCGGCTGCTCCGTCCTGAAAAATGCTGTCCGAACGCGAGAAATATGGAGTTCGGGAACTCCTTCAGAAGATAACGGATGAAGACTTGGTTCAACTTGCCAATACAGTAACCAACCGGCTTATTGCTGTGCAGAATAGGCAAGGTAATCACCATGATTGTACATTTAATTTATGCGCGAAAGCTTTAGTTCGGTCCCACATGTTTATTTCCGTGTATGTTTACTTACATTGTCCTGTTATATAATTATTAGTTATTTATGAATTATGTTACTGTTACAGTGCAGTGTTACTTGTTTTACTCTAACTGTAATCAGCGCCGTACTACTTACGGCGCCTGGTTAGGTTAGTTTTACTCATGCTACACTACAATATAACTTTTGCATAGAAAAGGTATGTTAGAAGATCAATCAATTCAATGCCTAAATAATGATTTCATTGTATTTGATGCTGGACAAGATTCTTGAACTTTGTCTTTCCAGAAGTATCGGCTGACTTTAGAATTAGATGTAACATTAGTGGCTTAGTCTCAGTCTTTAGAACTGATTTTTTAAAACTATGTCATTCAATGATTCATCATTGACTAATTACCTGGAACCATTGGTCATTGTCATCATCATCATCATATTAATAATAAGTTACTTTTCTGTCTATAGCGCATTCAAAACCACAGGTTTTCTCAACGGACAACGCGCTTTACATTTCACATTTACACTTATTTCTACATATAAATCCTGATCTAACAAAATACAAATCAAATCAAATTGAGGCTTCCGTGAATATTTAGTAAGATTACAAAAAACAAAACAAAGTTTAAAGGGATAGTTGAGTATTGGTCAAACTTAACTTTAGTATAAATAGTAACCAAAACCTGCACCATTACGGTACAAAGTAATAGTTATATTTTCACCATGCTCGAAAAGTATACACAATTACAAACGACTAAGTAAAACCCCTGTTATCATTAAAAAAGAGCCGTTACAACTCAAGAGGGCGCTATTTAAAAAAAATCACTGGTTTTAGCCATTTTTCATACAAAATTGTGCATTTAATGTTTTGTTAAAATAATGATTCAATAGAGATATCATCAATGACTTTTTAAAAACCTATTCAGATTTTTTTCCAAGTAGTCTTTTAGTTTAATACTCTTTAAGCATTTTGAAATTTGTTTCTAAAAAGTCTAAATTTCCCCTGGTGATTGCCGGTGAAGAATCTTTTGAATAGAAATATATAAATTGATATTTCAGCCGTTTCTGAACCGATTTTGATCAAGTAAAGTTTATTCTGTCATTAAAATTGTATGTTCTTTCAAATTTGACAGTCAGTTTTTCATTATCTCACAAAAAAATATCGGGGGGGGGGGGGGGGGGGCACTTCGGGAAATACCAATACTCAACGGTTACTAAAGGAACTTTTAAGGATAATTTAGGTACGGTACTTAACAACACATGTATGTACAGCATTACAACAGAGAGGTGGGAGCATTTACCAAGGTTTACAAATATGCTTCACGAAATAAGTGAGTTTTGAGCTGTTCTTTGAAGGTGTTTAGTTTGGGCTGGAAAGTGGAAACGAATTTCATACAGTAGTAGATTCCAGAGAGTGGGGCCAATATAAGAGAATGAGCATTCCCCATAGTTTTCATGCCTCCGCCAACGAAGTGGCCGGAGGCATTATGTTTTCGGGTTGTCCGTCCGTCCGTCCGTCCGTCCGTCCCGTTTTCGTTCTCGCGATATCTCAAGAACCGGTTGACAGATCAATTTCAAACTTGGTATGAGTGTACATATTGGGGTGACAATGATCTGATTAGATTTTGGGGTTCATGAGGTCAAAGGTCAAGGTCACATGACTCAATATATGTTTTAAAATGCCTCGTTATCGCGATATCTCCAGAACCAGTTGACAGATCAAATTCAAACTTGGTATGAGTGTATATATTGGGGAGACAATGATCTGATTAGATTTTGGGGTTCATGAGGTCAAAGGTCAAGGTCACAGGACTCAATATATGTGCAAAAATGCCTTATTCTCACGATATCTCTAGAACTGGTTGATGGATCAATTTCAAACTTGGTATGAGTGTACATATTGGGGTGACAATGATCTGATTAGATTTTGGGGTTCATGAGGTGAAAGGTCAAGGTCGCAGGACTCAATATATGTGCAAAAAAGCATCCTTCTCACGATATCTCAAGAACTAGTATATCCCCTAATGTAGTAAAAATAAATGTTGTGAATTTTTTGGATATAATCTTGGAAACAGTTTTTAACTTGGTCTAAATACATTACTGATGAGAAAAGGTGATGTTTCCATTTTTTATTTTTGGTCCCAGGGTGCGATTTTAAAGATAATTAGCTAATTTGCATATTTCTGAAATAAGGTCAGGGGTCATTTTCCATCTAGGAATAGTACAATAGTAATCAAAACAATCATGACAGTGTAATTTGGGGCAAGGAATCCATTTCCAGTGCTCATTTTCATGTGCCGTATGGGGAACGCCCTGAAATCCAAGATGGCTTCCCCTAATTTGCATATTTATGAATATTATTGATTTACAGTAGCTACATCCTCTAGTAAGTATTAATTGCAGGTCGTATAGATAAAATCATGCTCTTAATGTATATTAAAGATACTTCAGCTTGGTTGCCACCTTGGCAACCTCTGACAATGCCTCTCAGCTTAATTTGATTATTCACCTAATTTGCATATTCCCAGAAATCGTGTGTTTTGTGAACCCAGAAAGTTAAATCAACGAGAAATACCACTTTTCCATGGTTTTAGGGGGCAACGAATCCATTTATGATACTTATTTCGACGTATCACCTCGGCAACCCACATAAATCCAAGATGGCCGCCTTTGGCATTGTAAAGGAAAACTGCAATGTGCCACTTTAACAGCATTTATTTTGTAAACTATGTACTTTTTTGACTTTCTGTTATTGGAATTAGCAACTAGAATATTGTTATTACAATGTAGCTTGTTGCTTACTGTAAAACAATTACATCTTTATAAAATAATTGCTGTTAAAGTGGCACATAGCAGTTTTCCTTCAAAATGCCAAAGGCGGCCATCTTGGATTTATGTGGGTTGCTGAGGTAATACGTTGAAATAAGTATCATAAATGGATTCGTTGCCCCATAAAACCATGGAAAAGGGATATTTCTCGTTGATTTTGCTTTCTGGGTTCACAAAACACACGATTTCTGGGAATATGCAAATTAGGTGAATAATCAAATTAAGCTAATTATAGGCATTGTCAGAGGTTGCCAAGGTGGCAACCAAGCTGAAGTATCTTTAAAATACATTGAGAGCATGATTTAATCCATATGACCTGTAAATAATACTTATTAGAGGATTTAGCTACTGTAAATCCATAATATTCATAAATATGCAAATTAGGGGAAGCCATCTTGGGTTTTAGGGCGTTGCCCATACGGCACATGAAAATGAGCACTGGAAATGGATTCCTTGCCCCAAATTACCCTGTCATGATTGTTTTGATTACTACTGTACTACAGGGGTGTGAGAGCAAGATTGAAAAAAAATCTGAAAAAATCTGAAATGAAAAGTGTGCGCAAAGTGCACACTACGAACGCGAAGCGCGAAGCGCGAAGTCCCTTAGGCCGGGGTTCAGGGCCCGCCTAGGGCCCTGGAATCTCTGGGGTTCTAGATGCTCTCTGGTGCAATCTAGGCTTATTGTGGAAACCATTTCTTTCAATATAAAATGGTTGGTTTTTTGATATATTTTTTTTTTTTTTTACAGAATTGTTTCATACCTTGTTACCTGAGGCTTGAAACTTGACATCTAGGACAACCAGTGTGCTTTTCAATATATAATCTGCTGCCTGGAACCTGGTATTTGCTAGTGACAGGTCGAAATAACACCAGACAACTATCACAGTTTGTAGTGAAATCAAATTCTTTTCAGTTATGAAGAGCTGAAAAAGTTTTTGTGAAATCAAATCTTCAAATTCAATTGCCCATACATTCCATGGTAGAGGGTATCCAGATGGTGACTTAGCTTAGTGCTGTAACCGACCTTGATGATCGGATAAAAAAATCAGATCGACAAATTCTTGATTCTTGATGGGATCGGATTGGAAATCGGATTGAGAAATAAAAAAAGCGGGAATTTAATGGTTTTCCAAATTTTTCTCCTCATCTTGATATATTTCTTTAACAATATTTACGAAAATATAGTTACAAAATATTCAGAATTACCTTAGTTTCGAGCAAAAATATAGTTTTCCTGAATAGGAACGAGAACTCTAGCGCTACATGTATTACGAGATTGCCAGCACTTACGAGATTGTCAGCGCAGCTGGCTTACGCATGTACATGTACAAATATTTACGTACGTAAACGTTTGTACATCGAGTCAATCGCATAGGTCGCGAGGACGCCTTAGCATGCATACGCGGCGCTCTGCTGTCTTTGCCAAAACCATTGAGTATACATTATCTGTATCATCTTTGCCAAAACCATTTAGTATACATTATCTGTATCATGCGATCATGCGCTGCATCCGTAACGCACGTAGCTAGATCGATGGCAGGCAAGCACGGCGCTGGCAGTGCATTTGTTTCGTAACTTTGAAGTTAAAAACGTATCGGATGTAGCAAATATCGGCAAAAAAGGTGAGAAACCATTCTAGGCCAGGGTAAACGTAGACAATTTGGCTATATAATGTTTTATCACGCAATACAATACAGTGCAATACAACCAATAGTCCCACACCTGCTGAAATGTGTTGTTTTGAGGCCAGTCAAGAGTGACATTTTGACTATCTCCGCGTACACGCCGCACCCCGACTTTGCAGGGTTTTTTTCGAGGAAAAAGTATGCAGCGATTACGCCGGTATTTACGGTATTTTTTTTAAAGCAGAAAATTAAGATTGCTGTTTGAGGCAAAAAGTCGGAATTCGGATTTAAATCGGAGGTCTCACACCCCTGGTACTATTCCTAGATGGAAAATGACCCCTGACCTTATTTCAGAAATATGCAAATTAGCTAATTATCTTTAAAATCGCCAAAATGCACCCTGGGACCAAAAATAAAAAATGGAAACATCATTTTTTCTCATCAGTGATGTATTTAGACCATATTAAATACTGTTTCCAAGATTATATTTGAAAAAATTACTGTTTTACATGAGTCGATATACTAAACCGTTTGACGGATCAATTTCAAACTTGGAATGAGTTACATACACATCGGTGGTAATGAGTGGATTAGGTTTGCGGGCCATGAGGTCAAAGGTCAAGGTCACATGACTCAATATATATGCAAAAATGGCTTGTAATGACAAAATCTCAAGACCTGAATGTCAGATTTCAATCTAACTTGGTACCTGATTATTCTTGGGAGCCAATGTAGCCATCAAAGTTTGGGGTCTACATAGGTCAAGGTCACAGAACTCAAAATATATATGAAAAAAACAAAATTTCAGTGCACGTTATTTTGGGCTTGATATTGAAAATTGCGTCATAGCGGAGGCATCGAAGATCCATCTAGTTTTTTTTTTTGTAGAGGTACATTAAGAAATTGCTGGTTAGATGATCTGAGAAATCTTGATGGGGTGTAGAGAGATAGCTCGGTGCGAAACCATGGATAACATTGAAGACAAGTAGGAGAATTTTGAAACGGATCCAAAATTTAATGGGAAGCCAATGAAGCTCTTTTAGGATTGGTGTAGTGTGTTCTTGTTTTTTGGTTTTAGAGACAAGTCTTGCTGCTGAATTTTGGATTCTCTGAAGTTTTGTGAGTTGTTTTTCAGAAGGTTCAACAAAAAGGCTATTGCAATTGTCAAGAAGGGACGAGACAAAAGCATGGACAAGAACTTCAGTGCTAGACTTATTAAGGTATGGGCGAATACTCCGAATTCTCCTGAGTGCTAGGGAGGCATTCTGGCAGACCGTATTCACATAAGATTGCATATTCAAGTTTTTGTCTAGAACGACACCAAGATCTCGCACCGAGTTGGAAGGGGGAACCTAATCATTGCCTGATGTAATTGTGGGCAATTATTCTAGACATTGTCTGAACTTCGATGTTACAAGCACTTCCATCTTGTTGTCATTGAGAACAAGGTAGTTGCTCACTTGCTTGCCATCCAGTGCCGTACTTCTTGCAAACTCCCTGTTAGATTTTATGGAGACATACAGCTGTGTATCATCAGCGTACAGCATGGTCGAAAAATCATGTGCGCTGATGATGTCTTGGACTGGAGACATGTAGGCTGTGAATAGGACTGGCCCTATAACTGAGCCTTGGGGGACACCCCATCGTAGTGGAGAAGGCTCTGATGAAGCTCCCATGACATTGACTGCTTGTTCTCTCTCTGACAGGTAGGATGAGATCCACTGAAGTGCTACTCCCGTTTCTCCAAACTTTGTCTACTTCGAGAGAGTAACAAAGTATGTTCTACAGTGTCAAATCATCATCATCATCATCATCATCATCATCATCATCATCATCATCATCATCATCATCATCATCATCATCATCATCATCATCATCATCACCATCATCATCATCCTTCTAATTCTATCAATCCCATACGGGTGTGTACAAAGAGCTTTTAATGGTAAGCACGGTCTGCTTGCAAGAGGGCATCATTGTCCATGTCTATTTGATACCGATAACTAGTCCATTTTTATATAGCACTTTATCATCAAAGTTTCAAAGTGCTCGGAGGCCGGAGCATTATTACCTTGGCTTTAGCGGAGCTGCCATGATGTAGTACTCAAGCATTTCAAGGAATACATTCCTACCAAGTACCCATTTACTAAACATGGATAAAGTGTCTTGCTGTAGGACAGTGTGCCATGTTGGGGAGTCAAACCCACCACTTTTGTCTAGGCCATGATGATATTGTAAAAGTCTTTATCTACATTTGTTTGCTTTACAGAAGCTGTGAAAGCCATTGTAATGTACTCGGAGAACGCAGAACAGTTTCTGCGTAGGAAGCTGGTCAAGAAAGATCTTCTCTTTGGCTACCTTGCTGACAAGGATATCCCCATCTCACCAAATGCAGACAAAGTGAAGATAATCCAAACTATACTCGAGTACTGGCAGTCTAGAAATCTTGACAGAGTAAGTCTGATGTGTGTTTAACCTCTTGTATCAGAGAGTAACTTTTTCCAAACAGTAGAGTTAATGAATGTTTAGCTTATTGTGAGAAAGAATTTTGATAATCTACAACATTAAAAAAAAGATAACGATCATATTATTTAATCATTATGTTTGTGAGATTTAAACACATTTTGATTGTGAAATGTTACCTTGTTACAATATTTAGGATTAAAACTTCCCCCCCCCCCCCAAAAAAAAAAAAATCATAGACTTATATTGATTCAAGAAATTATCCATTTAGTGGGTTGTACTATCCACTGTGAAGAGCGACAAAGTGCATAGTGAAAATACTGGGGCATGTGCCCCCAAAAATAAAAAAGGGGGAAAAGCTTTTACAAAATAATGAAAAACATAATAAGAGTATGCACCCCCATCAGTCTGTCCATGCTACGCCTCTTATTACTGTATTCACCACATCCACATTTTGATGTAACAATAACTACATTTGTACAAATTTGACACATTTTCATCTTTCATTCTATCAGAATGCAGCACAGGGTGACAGCTCAAGTGAAGATGTGCCCATTCTGACCCGAAAGAGAGCTGTGAGAACTCAGGAAGTCGCTACCGTCTCTTCACCTTCATCGTCAGAGACATCAACAACGTCGGCATCAGCAGGGCAGGACTGGTGCCAAGAACTGGCCAATCAATTCTCCTCGTGGTTCTTCACCCAGCTCAATCTCCTGCACCAGAGCCGGCCAGCCGGCTCGGCCACGAGCGAATGGGGCCCCCAAAACTTCCACAGCAATGCCACGCTTAAACTGCGTGTGATCCACGCCACTCAGTCACTCTTGGACTCCTCATTTGAAGGTGCAGAAATGACTGCTGCCAGACTCGGTTGCTTGGTCACGGAGGAACAGCTCTTGTTCAACCCAAATCTCTCGGCCGAGGGGGTGAGGGGAAGCAGCGATCCCCACGGACTCGTCATGATTGCCGTTTGCGGGACGATTCACCAGACAAACACATGCATGGGGGTCTTCGAGCAGAAGTTTGGACTCATACGCGACCCACTGGCGGACAATAATTGGAAGGTGAAATTTGTGAACTTGCAGATAAAATCTGGCGCTATGCAACAGACTCCAACCCTGGAGGGTTTATCAGAGCTGCAAGCAATCACTAGTTGATGTACTTCATGTCTAGTACTTGTGTACATAGTTGAACATATAGATTTGATTATTTATTATTCTGAATTGTCATGAGTTTGGAGAGCTATTACCAGCAGCTTCCCTTCACCAGAGGGTTTAAAGCCATTGAGAACCGAGAACAGTACTGTGCCCGTTGTATCTCGAGCAGACTGGCAAGGATCTATGGCAAATGCTAAGATAAATTTGTTTTCTGTTGGTAATACACATGTATAGCCCAAGTGCTGTGGTGCATTGTTTTTGTTATTTGTTTTGCAATAGGTAGATCATGGGCAGTCTATATCATGGCTCGTGTGCCCTTCATCGGGACACTTTATCTGCATCTATAGGAAGATCTGTCATTGATACACATTCATCAGGGGGGGATGATCTATTCATTCATCCCCCCCTGATGAATATAGGTATTACGTAAGTATCGACGCCCATGCTCAATACAGATAGTAAATGGTTATATGACAGAAATTTACACGTTGAAAGGCTTAAAGTGCTTTATTGGGATAACTGACTCGGCTTAAGCCATGTTAATGCAGTTGTGCTTCAGAGAAGAATTTTACATAGAAAGTGGCATATAAATGTGTATCATTAAAAATCGGTTTTCAGACTATTTCCTACAGTGAATTGGAATGCCAGATTCCCATGATGCCTAGTCACAGATGGAAACTTGGTATAGTAGGTTCCTACCAAAGGCTGTTTTATTTGCTTTAAACCCAAATGCATCTTTTTTGCCAAACCATGTTAATTACATTTATTGAAACATTAATTTATTGGCTATGTCTATTTTATTTATGCAATGTTAATTGAATTCCATGTAGATTTGTCATTAGTCATACATACACTAAAGTTCTTCAACTCCTTGAGTGCCAAGCTTGCATTTTGCGAGTTACAATATACACAAATGCCATAGAGCATCACAATCCCTGGCACTTTAAGAGTTAACAATGTGACAGAAAACCTACAAAATCAGTTTTCCAACTCATTCAAGGATTGTAAAATGGCCCAGCTAGGGAAGTACCAAACTTTCTTTTAAAAAAGATTTCTCCAAAATGAGTAACACTAGGCAAACGCAGACTGCACAACTGAGAATGGTAAATTTCACAGATTGAAAGTTTATTTTTTCACCATTTATATTCACAGATGAAATACAACAAGAAAAGATTATTTAAGTTATACAAGAAGATGGATGCATAATTACATAATTCTCTCTCACATATCAAAGCATGCTGTAGATATATAACGCTATGAACATGCCTGTGACTAGTACATTGTTGTTTATGATACAATGAGATCATGGCCTTGATATTTAATATTAAACATGAAGTGCATAATAAAGAATACTATAATACATGTATGTATTCACTCGTGTCGAGTGAACCAAAAAGAGATTATCTCTACTGACTTATTCTTTTTTTTACCATAGACCCAATAATCCCTATAATAATTTTACTAGATCATTGTCTACCTTAATTTCTAATGTTTATGATACAATGGGATTATGACTTGAATTTTATTTTTGAACAATACGTGCACAACATATCATATGTCAAGTGAACATACAGGTAGAAGAGATTATTACTACGGACAATTTTTTTTCCCACAAGGATCACAAGAACTTCATTAAAACTGACAGATTCATTTTTATGAAGCATATAATGTTTCTACATGCTGCTACTAGTATAGTTTATTTCTATGTATGATAAAAAAAGAAACTGCAATATAATTGCTGGCTAGTCTTAAATGCAGATGTGACAATTTAGTTGCTGTTCACTCTGTGCCCTGTGACGCAAGTATACTTCTTAAAAAGATGTTTATCAATGATCCTAGTTTTCTTTGCAATAAATTAGTCGGTTCATTTGAATTGGTAATCATATGAAAGTGTTTTTCTTTTCACCGTTGTGCATTTTCTTCCTTAGTTTTCTAAGTACAACATAATCATCCTTCGTAAGTGAAGTCATCTGCAAATTGCTGTAACATGAACAAATTAGACGAACTTCTGATCATAAACTTGATCTCCTTTTATTTGGATCTAGAGTAATCACTTGCGAAAAAGAACAGTAAAGAGTGAGAAGTTGTTACAAAGATGCATTTAAATATATAACAGCTGATGCAAGCTTATTATTATTTTTTTAATACAAATTATACATGACAAAGAATGTAAAGTAAATGAAAAAGAGAAAACTTTTATATAGTGAATGAGCTTGCAAGATAACAAAGGACAAAGAAGAGACCCACAATTCACAAGTAAAACCGATTTACTATAAGTACAATTTTGTTGTTGTTCCAGAATAGAAAACTACCAACAACAGTACTTCTGAAAAACTACCTCCCACCATCCGGATATTAAAGGCCAATGGAAAGGAAACATTTATGTGAGATTAATAGCAATGGATAGAACATACATATTAGTTTCTTAGTACATGTATGTCGACAACTAGTAACACTACATACCTAGCAAAGAACACTTTTTTTAAAAAGTGGAATTTAGATAGATATTAATACAGGAAAGGAGATTTTATGCCTTGTTTTCTTTACTAACATTTGGTACACAAATATTCAACTCTAATGGAGGTTACAGTCTTTACAGATACGGATGAGAATTACAAAGAATACCTACACATTTTACATTACACTGTGTTAAAACACTATGCACAGTATTACAATAACGTGACTGCATTATAGTAACTAAATAAACACTAATTTGAAATATACTGATGTAACAAGTTGTGGATGATGATGATTATTCAAGTTATTACGCTTGGCATACTGAATTAAAAGATGCCAAAATAATAAAATGCACAGCAATTTTTCAATCCAGGAGCATCTTTAGGCCTTAATTACATACAGGGCTGTAAAGAAGCTCATTCAGTCTTTATAACTGCAACGCAAATTGGAACAATCCACTTCTTATGGTGTATTCTCAACAAATTAAACCCACCAGATTATTAAAGTAACATCCATACATAAATGATGTAAGTAAAAAATAGCTAACTGAACTAATATAAAAGCAAATATAAAAAAATTAGGTCCACTTCCAATAAAGACAGATTATTGAAAAGGAATGATAAAATTAACATCACATGAATGGGATTAAAGTATGTTTACATGTATTCCGTAGTTGGTGTTCCCTTTATAATAAGTTTACCATTATTTCACTCTTGTTAATTACACTCTAGCAGCTTGCCATTACAACTGGCAAGTACTGTATATTTACATTCACAATTGCATACAGGAGCAATAGATGAAAGCCTGCAATTAAAGCGAGGCATGTAAAGTGTCTAACTCCACGAAAATTACTTGGAGCTTCCTCGATTCTCTTCTGCCGTGTTGTTTAGCTTATGGTAAGAGAAGAATAAAATAGGGTTAGATTTTTTCAAATGTCCCTTTAGTATGACGATATCTATCATTCAGCTCAAAAGCGTTAACAAATGGTCATAAACCTCATAAACGTCCGTTGTAAAAGCTTGACGCATATTTTCGCTTTTTTAACCAGGAAAGCAGTGTTTTTTTCCCCATGAAACTTTCACACATCATTCGGACATATCTTGCAATGATTTTGGTACAGGATTGAAGTCTCAAATGTCATTTTGGGCAATATCTGACACTTTACAGGCCTCACTTTAAACTACTGTTAAATTTCCACTAAAATAAATGAAAAGATCTTGACATCCTGGGAGAATAGATCACTTTGGATCAGAGTATAATGCTTTATACACAGGCTCCTCTGCTACGATAGTGATATCGGATGACATTGCAACAGATAATCAATGCACATTAACTTTACAAACTGATCAATCGTACCCGAAGCAACTGAGCAATTGAAAAACGTGCAGCAAAAAACTTTTGAGTTACAGATCTTCAAGTGAAAACAAAATTAAAATAAACAAAAACTACAAAAAGAACGATCAAACAAGGTACAAGACAAATTTTCATGTTTATATTCGTTTTGTTTGTTTTAGTAGTTTATCATACATGCTTACAATCAACAAAATGCCTTTGTGCACGAGTAAAACATAATGAGCAGCAGATCTCTGGTAATAAGAACATGTACAATAATGTAAAGTGCTTTAAAGGGTCAGTGTTGTAGTGTCAAGAGGGCGCTTTTCGAGAGACCCACTGAGCAGTGCCATATTTATATCTGTACATCACTTGGGGAGTGGCCTATCCATGGTTAAAACGTCATAGGATCTTTAAATTGGGCTTCTAGTCTTTCTAGGTATTGTATATCTGTGGGGAGCTCTTTGAAAAGCGCTCACTAACATAACAATGCAGTCCCTTAAATTGAAGACAATACGGTTCCATAATACAATTGTACACATAATTTCTCTCCGGAGTGTACAGACCATTTACACTAAAATGGATGTCTAATTATATAAGCACAGAGCAAAATATTGATACAAAATGCTTCTAAACCTGCTTTTTAAAAATCTCTGTCTCTTTTTACAATGAATTGAGTAAATACTCCATGTGCTAACTTTTTTTTTCACAATTAGAATTCAGAAATGGGAAATCAATGTAAAGTGCTGACATTTGATGTAACTTCTATGAGATTGATTCACATGTCAATGCCAACTTAGATGATAGACTAGCATCATACCGTAAACCGGGCTGACTTTGGCCGCCGGGGTGACTTTTGCCACTTTTTGAGATGAACGTATTTTCATCAAGCCTCACTTTTTAGAACAATTTTTTTATTTTTTCAATTATATTCTTATAGGGTAGTGTATAGAATTAGAATCAGAAATAAGTTCTGAAGAGTGAGACTTGATGAAAATACATCCTTCTCAATAAGTGGCCAAAGTCACCCCGGCGGCAGATTTACGGTATAATTATTTGCAGCTGCCATTTCCTATCATACGTACAAAAATTACACCAATTTGATACATTCACTTGAGGAAAGTTTGCACATTTGTAATTTCTTTTTAGTTTTAAATAAAGGTAATGAGTGGTGGCAATAATTGCTTTTAAATACAACAAATCATAAATAAATGTACTCTTTGTATAAATGAGATTAAATGCTTGATCTACGAATTTCAACAATCAAGCAGAATGACAGATGGGACATTAACTTATTATCTTCTCCTATGTGCGAAGTGACCCTACCACCAGGTCACCTTTCATTTTCTTCAAAATAATATAAAGAAAATATTGAAACAACAACAAAATGCATCTACTCACAAAGCTTCATTTGACACTTTGTATTGTAAAAAGTTGCTCTACGTTAATAATTTGACACGTCTGTTTCCTCGAATATACATGCTACATAAACTTCTTTTTTTGGGTGATAATTATTTGATAGTGCAACACATATTACTTCTAATTACAAGGGACATTCCGTCTAAAAATTGTTCTGAAGCCTGTATACTCCTAATCATTACAACAATCTTGATTCATCAACGGCCTTAGATAGCCTTATATCTTTGATAGCGCGGTTAGGGAAGGGGGATGAATAAGATGAGAATAGTGAGGTTGGGAGGAAGAGAGTAGTTACTGATCATTACATGTACATCTCCTTTTAAACCTCTTGAAGTCATTATGGATTGATTCTTCATCCCGAGTATTATCGGGCCCAGACCTGATCAAGAAAAAGGGAGGGGAGGAGAGGGGGTGGGCGCAAGATTGGGTTAGGGGTTAGGCATAGCCAAGGTCAACCCAGATGAAGGACAGGGGGAGTGGTAAAGAAGGAGCAAAGAATCACAAAAGAGGGGCTGTGCGTACCAAAAATGAAAATGTTGTTAAGGAATTTTCTTCTCTATTTTTCTTCCTGAGGGAGGGCGGTAAAGGGTATAATGCTCACGTGGGGAAGGGGAGCTCTCTTGCCCTCGAGGTAAACCACTGATAAGATATGTTTATTTGTTTGATTGATTTAAGGGGTAGTAGGGTGGGGTGAGGGCTTTAAAAGAGGGAGGGAGGGAGGGAGGGTTAAGGGGGAGTACAGGAGCTTTGTTAAAACGTTAAGGACGTCATCTCGCCAGCAGTCTCTCGATGGCTGCGTTGATGTCGCCCCCAGTCGCATTCAGGGCCTGGATGTTCGCCTCTCGGTCGACGAAACCCATCCCTGCAAGCTGCTGCAGCTGAGATCGGTACAGCTCTTCTGGGGGCTGTGAAAAAAATAATGAGAGAAACGTTAACATTTTCTGTTTGATTGAAATCTGACATTCAGTTCTTGAGATTTTGCCATTACAATTTTTTTGGGGCATGTTTATTGAGTCCTGTGACCTTAAACTTTACCCCAAAATTATATGGCTTCATTGGCTCTCTAAAATACATCCAGGTACCAAGTTTGATTGAATTCTGACATTCAGTTCTTTAGATTTTGCCATTACAAGCTATTTTTGCATATATAATGAGCCCTCTGACCTTGACCTTTATGACCCCCAAAATCTAATCAGATCATTGTCACCCTGATATGTACACTCATAACAAGTTTGAAATTGATCCGTCAACCGGTTCTTGAGATATCGCGAGAACGAAAACAGGACATACGGACGGACGGACAACCCGAACACATAATGCTTCCGGCCACTTCGTTGGCAGAGGCATAAAAACAAACATGCAGCCTAAACCTTGAGACTGCATGCAGTCATGAATAACACCTCCTCCTGTTATGGATCATACTTCATCGCAACCCCATGAATGCCAAATCTGAACAGGTTATCTTATAACATACATCACATATGCTGATGGCAATCAGAAAAACATATGGGCAGATGGATACTTAGGAAACGGCGTTAACATTTTAAAGATTGTTTACCTGTCCGGCGGGCTGCTGAGGTCGCGTGCCAAGGGTCTGTAACATCTGAGCCATCAGCTGGTTGAACTGGGTGTCACTGACGGGTGGTAGGCCACTCTGCGTAGGGGCACCACCTGGAGCTGTACTGCCTCCCGTGGTGGACGGGGTCGTGGTCGAGCCTCCTGTAGTGGGTGCCGTGGTCGTGGCGGAGGTCGTTGATGCGGTTGGTGCTGTGGTGGGAGCGCCTGGTTGACCCATGGGGGTCATTCTGCAAAGAATTAAAGTCAAAGAGGCTCAAGTTAATAAGCAATCAATGAAGTATATGCAGGAGAGAGAATATTCTTCTGCAATCAGTATTTGACTTTAATCCCATGTAATCGGCTCCCTTTCCTTGATTGATCTGTATATTAAGTTGGAATGCTCAAGATAAGTCAGCGATAATGAACCTATCAGACAAACAGACAAACAGATGGACTGAAAAACAAACAGACAGACTCACCCAGGCTCTGGGGTTGGTCAGGTACATCTTACAAACAAACTAACCACCCAGACAGCTAGACAGACTGACAAACACACAAACAGACAGATGAACAGACATACAGACATACACACAAACAGACAGATGAACAGACAGACAGACATACAAACAAACAAACAAACATAAAGACAGACAGACAGACTCACCCAGGCAGGAGGCCAGGTGCCTCTGAAGCTAGCTGCTGCATGCCTTGCTGGATCTGCATGATGGCTTGCAGCGCTCTGGGGTTAGTCATGGCTTGCTGCACGTCTGGGTTCTGCATCTGTGGTTGGGGTAACAATTCATCAAATTCCGTTTAATAATAGTTTTATTCATAATATTTTTGAGCCAGGTATTAAAACTAAATTCTCGTTTCCACCTATTGGTAAACAAAAAACTGTAAAGAGAGCCCATTTCTGTTACACAACAGATTCTCATCTGTATTATTTTGATGTCAAGTAAAACTCTTGTCCCTTTGATTGTTATTAATTAGAAACTGTGATTCAAGGAGTATGTTCAAATTAAAGCAGAGAAAAGCTGACAAGTGTAAAATATATGTTGGGTGTAGTGACCCAGTGAAAGTTTTGTGCTGATTTACTCATTTTGCTGAAACGGCAGTCTGTGCAGGATGTGATTAACAAATCGAGACAGCACAGTACTGTCTTACATCGCAGGAAGGGCAAATCTGGCAGACAAACACCAGCCCAAAATAATGGAAAACCGGACACTCATTTGTGCATTGTTAGAAGGCACAAACTTTTGGCCTAGGAAAGGTAAAGAAGCGAGATTCTTGATAAGGATACGCATAATATCACAAATTTTTGCTCTAGTAATCTCAAAGGACGCCATTTCTTGCCTCCAGTATATATATTTTTTTCAATTTCAATTTATTCTTGCTTCCAACAAAACATTACAAATGAATAATGATAATTTGCACAAAATAAGGATATACATATTGGAAACAAGAGACTCATATGGAGACTCTCATACGACAGTCTCGTGACAGTGATCTTTCCCCGGCGGCTATGTCATGCGACTGCTCAAACGCTAACAAATTCCAGTCAGTAGGCTGATGAAGATGCGTGAATACGCATCAAAAGCTTCCTTCGGTAAGCAAAAACTGGTTTATGTTGTGTGACTTTGTTTAATTATTTGTTCCTAAGGTAAAAAACCTTGTCTTGAAAGGGTAGAGTAAGATTGGTCATACCTGCTGGAGAAACTGTGGCATCATTGAAGTCATCTGCTGCTGCAGCTGAGGATTAGAGGCAAATAGCGGGTTGTTCCTCATCACCTGCAAGATAAATATGGAAACGATTTAACTTATTCAAAAGCTAAGAACATATGAAAATGCAATTAATTAAAAAAGAAGAAATGCTCTGAAGAAGAAATTTCAACATAACGCGATACAACGCACAAATTGCAATAGTAGTGAATCATAATTAAATCATTTGCTGCACCACCCACATTGGGACATCTTAGTGTTTAAGCTTTTTTATACTTGCTTTTATAGCTAAACAATTACTGAAAGATCCAAAAGCCATACTCGTATAAAGATCCCCCATGGGGGAATGAATCATGTTAGACATTAGTTACAGCTTGGGATGGGAGGGGGGGGGGGGGGGGGTAAGACAAACAGTAAGGAGGGGTGTAAGGGAGAGGGGATAAGTAAGGGATATCAAGTAACCTACCTGTGCTGCCATGTCTGGGTTATCCACCATATTCCTAATCATGGAATGCATGTTTGGGGCCTGCATCATGTTCTGCATCAGGCATACATGATATAAATGGAGATAGAGGATGAGGAGGAGGAGGAGGAAAAGAAGCAAGAGGAGGAGGAGGAAAAGGAGCAAGAGGAGGAGGGGAAGTAAGACAAGGTTGAGGAGAAGGAAGAGATATTATGTAACCTACCTGTGCTGCCATGTCTGGGTTTTCTGCCATGTTCCTCATCATGGACTGCATGTACGGGGCCTGCATCATGTTCTGCATCAGGCTTGGGTTACCCTGGATCTGCTGCATCATGCTCTGGAGACCGGGGCTGTTGTAGATACCTGGTCCTGTGAGCAAGATAATCATAGGATAATCAGAAAATTATAATGTTCATTTTATTGATACAAAATAACATATACCAAAATTGCAAAACAGAGCAGTTGGCGAACCCGATATTAGGCAAATTAAATATATATTTTTTTATAAGGAATTACTTAAAAAAAAACCCAACAACAAACAAAATATGTGGGCAGATAATAGAACAAAAAATGTAATCACAATACAGGAAGGTAATATGCAATTAACCTGACATTAGGACATTTTCAATTATGCATGGGTCATAGCTGCAATAACTGTCAAATATACAAATGAAAATTAAACAAAAATCCATAGAGAAAGAACACTGATTATCTTGTGAAAAAAGTAAACACTTATGTCATAAATATCTCCATAATTAGGGAGACATTTCAAAAAGCAAAACCCATTTCATTCTTCTGTTACCAAAAGCCAAACAACAAGGTGCAAGAGGAAGTGTGAAAGCTTCAAGTGACTTTGATTTAATTTTGTCAAAGTCGATGGATCACTTAAGTAGAGTCAGTACCCCAAAAACATACTTTTTACTTTTCAAGTAATTGCACTCACCAGGCTGCAGCCCAGCCAGAGGATTGCTTGGGGTCGTGGTACTGGACGTTGACGTCGATGTGGTGGTCGATGAGGACTGCTGCGAGGGCGGGGCCCAGGGGTTGGGGAGGGGATCTGTGTTCTCTACACCTTGCTGAGTCGAGGCGTTTCCTGTGTGTTAAACAAAAAATATTTACAAAAAATGCTTTCACAAATATATACCAGACTGCGCTATACTGTTTCAGATCAAAGATTGTCTTTTGACTAGGCTAGTTTGTGCGCATAAATATAACACTGAGTCAGTGTGTATTTTCGCACCATGCGCAAGTTGTTTAAAAGATGGCACCATGCATCTGATTTACAAATCCGAACTACACTAGGTTTCCAATGTCAATGGGTTAAATAAACTGAGTTCCAAAAGAAACTTATCACTTTTTCAGAGCGACGCTCACTAAAATCCATAGCATGAAATTTAATCATATTTAGACACAGATAAGCTATCATTCTCCTTATGAAGCATATCCTAAAAAAATAAAAGTTTGCTTTTACAAAAAATGAGAAAAATGCGATGGAATCACTACAGGTCACTATAAAAAAATAACAGAAACTGCTCGCTGCGAACCTCCACGATAGTCGGCCTATTCAGAACTTTCAATAGCTATTCATTCAACTTCAGAACGGGTTATGTAACCACTAGACTGGCTATTGTCCGTACCGAGCTCTGTGCCTGGAAGGCGAGCAGTTTCTGTGATTTTTGAAAAATTACCTCTTGCGAAGTCACCTTATTTTATTCTTTGTAGACTAAAGCAAACACAATTTTTTTAGATGAGCTTGCTAAGGGGTATTATAGCTAATCTATGCCCAAATATGGTTAATTTCTATGCTTTGGATTTTAATGTGTGTCGCTCTAAAGAAGTGATAAGTTTCTTTTGGAACCCAGTTTAGATATCAAGAATTGAGTAACAGAGAAGTGCTAAGTCACTAATTTGTACATAAGATATAATCATGTTTCAACTTTGAGAGCCTTGTAGAAACAAATGTTTGATTTTTGATAAATATTCCCAAATTAGAAATAATTGTAATCTGAAAATCCTGCATCACATCCAGAAGGATCCGACCGATAAGATGGAAGAAGGCAGAACTCAATTTAATAGCGAACAATAAACCGAATGCATTCTCATTCTCCCCCGTTGATATCATGTTTCCCAAATGAAGCAAACAAATTTAATCCCAATTAAATCCTAACGCCATTTGCTAGTGCAAAGAAGGCGGCGTTTTTTGCCAAACTGCTCTTGTGCAGTATTCATCAAGCCCATTGGGCAAATGGATATCTGTGTTTATCCGCCTTAGTGCATTGGAGCCACCAAGTATTTCACATAATATGCTTTGAAACATGGATAACAAAAAAGAAGTCATAAACAGATTAATTGCAATGAAATCCTACCGCTATTTGCTATTTGATATTATCATTGTAAAGCGCTTAGAGATGATTATCAATCCTATTAGGCGCTATATAAACCGAGTATATTATTATTATTATTATTATTAGTGCAGTAAAGGGGTTTCCACCCAGGTGCTCCTGTGCAGCATTCATCATAGGCTCCTGGATATCCGTGTACATTTGCACTACCAGGCACTTTATTTTATTTTATTTTTTACAGAGGCAACTCGTGGAATATAAAGAAATTTGACTGCAATGAAAACCTACCGCTATTTGCTAGTGCGGTGAAGGGGTTTCCACCAAGCTGCTCCTGTGCAGCATTCATCATAGGCTCCTGAATATCTGTGTACATTTGCACTACCAGGTACTTTATTTTTATTTTACTTTTACAGAGGCATACATGGAATATTAAATAAATTTAATTGCAATGAAATCTTACCACTATTTGCTAGTGCAGCGAAGGGGTTCCCACCCAGCTGCTCCTGTGCAGCATTCATCATAGGCTCCTGGATATCTGTGTACATCCGCCTCAGGGCATTGTAGCCACCAGGTATACTCTGGAAGAAGAACGAAGATAAGATATTAGTTCTTTGTTAGAGTATGTTAGTTTTGGGAACCCCCAAAACATATATACATGCGTTGCTTTGATTTGAACACTCCAATGAACAAACATATCAAACGGTAATGTCATATTTGTCTGTTAAGCCTAGACCAAACAAAATATAATTTTTTGTTTGTAAACTGCAATTCGGCCGATGGCAAATGGTCATTTGTTACATTTTAAATCCACAGAAGTATTATTTGCTCCTGCAACATTGCGTCAACAATACTTGGGGGCATACTAGCTCGAGCTGCTATACAAGATTACAAGAGGCTTACACCCTACCAAGTACCCATTCATACTCCTGGAAAGAGAGAAGCAATGTGGATTACATTCCTTGCCAAAGGACACGCATGTTAACCTGTTGCTTACGGGAACTGGGTGGGCTATGTACAAAGTCTATGGGGATTTCATAATCTCGAAGTAAACGGGTTAAGGGAATCAAATCGGTTTTGAACTCATAATAAGGAGTCAAAAGCACCCATCCAATTGTGCAACAAAACCACCATTAGTGTACCAACCTCTAGATTGCTCAGGGCTCTGTCTTGAGATCTCATCATCTCCTGCATCATGGCGGGGTTTCTTGCCAGCTCCATCGTTTGACGCAAGACCTCAGGGTTGTTGAGCATGTGAGACACCTCAGGATTCCTCTGTGAGTGTAAACAAAAAAAAGCATCATAATAATAATACATTGTTGCATTAATTTCTAGATTGCTAAAAACTCAATCTTGAAATCTAATCATAACCTACATCACAGTTTGATTTCTTGTAAGCTACATCGTCTGATGCAAGACCTCGGGGTTGTTGAGCATGTAGGACACCTCAGGATTCTTCTGTTGGTAAGGAAAAGGGTCAAGAGATATTGTTGCATTAATGTCTAGATTGCTATGATCTCAATCTTAGAATTTCATCGCCTACTGTATCATGGCTGGGTTTCTTGCCAGCTCCATCGTCTGACGCAAGACCTCTGGGTTGTTGAGCATGTGGGACACCTCAGGATTCCTCTGTTGGTAAGGAAAAGGGTAAGGAAAAGGGTAAGGAAAAGGTTCAAGAGATAAAAGATTGACGATTGACAATTAAATGTTGCATTAATTTCTAGATTGCTATGAGCTCAATCTTAGAATGTCATCGTCTACTTTATCATGGCTGAGTTTCTTGCCAGCTCCATTGTCTGACGCAAGACTCTCGGGGTTGTTGAGCATGTGAGACACCTCTGGATTCCTCTGTGAGTGAGAAACAGGGAAGATCATATTGAAACAAGAAGTCATCACACAGTTCAACAAAAGTGCAAAGAAAACATAATTTTGTCTTCTGATGTTATTACCTCTAGTCCTTTGATAATTAACTCCCCTCCTTGTGGAGTAAACATCAAGGAATATTGTTGACGGTATTATTCAAAGTATCACTTTTTTTCCCTCCAGGTTTCATCTCGATTAATCCATACTTGTTAATTGTTTTATATTTGTTGTGTATTCATAAACCTATAACAACTTTCTATTACTAACCTCAATGACCTGCTGCATCTGTGGGTTGCTCAACATGATGCTGCGTAAAAGATCTGGATTCTGCATCATTCCTTGCACCATGGGGTTGTCAAACACCTGCCTCATCATATCGGGATTATTCATCAACTGGTGGACAAGGACAGATAAGATTAAATTAGATTAGACATACCGAGTGAGACCAGTCAAGAATTAGTTGTCTTTAAAATCTGTGTTAGAACTAAGGCTTTGTAAAAAGTTCTGTCTATGAGGTTATTGAGTAACTTCACATGCAATTGAAATGGAATGGAAAAAGTAACTACAATGTACAGTACAACTGATGTAGCAGTCTACACAAACCACTTTTCTTGGCAAACATGGTAGCAGTTTACATGTAAATGTCTGTGAAGATCCCCTACTTATTTAGCCCACATTTTCTGCACTGCAAATAGTGATGAATACAGCCAAACCTGTCTTAGTGGCCACCTGTCTTTAAAGGGATCTAGTAACTTTGTTGATATGTGCAAAAAGTGATAAATGGTTGGTACAATGTATATTGTTGTTATCTGATATGTCCACAGGGTATTGTGTGAAAATTTCAAGTCAAACGGACGTTATATGGCCGAGTAATGAGCAAAAATGCAAAGTGATATTCAAAAACTCATTGCACTCACTTTGTACACGGTTTTCGCAATCCGTTGGATTATTTAACATTTGAAAACTTCAATCGTAAATATCTTTTTAACGAAAGGGAAATTTGAAAAACCGAAACCTGTCCCATGATTTTATTGTTAATACGAATACAACAAGGTATGAGGGAACCACCAGAATTCCAATTGTATTTTGAGACAATTGATGTTACTACATGTAAGTCCATTTAACAGCCAACCTGCCTTAAGTGGCCACCAAAGGTGATCCCCTGCAGAGAAAAACAATGTTGCATACCATATCTATAGAGGACATCTGTCTACAGTGGCTTCTTTTCTTATTTTTCTTAGGTGGTCATTGGAAAAGGATTGTGGAGAAATTTCAATCATCTGTAGATCCAACAAGAATGGAATTTCTCATCTCGCATATAAAATAAAATGCTACCTACCTGTCGCTGCATTTGTGACTGCATCTCGGCAAAGTTTGCCGACTCCAGCCCAAGACTCCCAAGTCCCTCTAGACCCCCTAAACCACCGAGACCGCCCAGACCTGACAAGAAGGGGTTGTCTCCTGGTGCCGCGGTCGACGAGGGGGTCGTTGAGGGTGCGGTCGTGGACGACGTGGTGGGCGCTGGGGAACCTGGTGAAGGTGAGGTTGTGCCGCTTGGGCCAGCTCCTGACTCGTCCTGTAAAGAGAAGAGAAGAATGCTTTAGAAATATATATGGGGACAATCATGAAAATAAACTTTAGATTTCACAAACACCTACAATAACCATTCATTTCAGGAATTTCCCCCTTTTCACCATTTTAATATTTTGAAGATCAACAGATGCATACAAGATTTTCCAAACAGTGTTGTATACCAATATCATTGTAAGGTTCTTTGAATGATGTGTGAAAGTTTGATCACTGTTTACCTAGTGAAAAGGTGAACAATACTTATCTCAAATTGTTTCACCTACTGCCCATTGATATGACTAGAAGAATACAAAAGCATCATGGAATGCTTTTCATTCAATCTTAAATATTTCCATACATTTAAGTAGGGAGATTTTGAAAAATAAAACAACTATTTTATTCTTCTGTTACTGTTAGTCAAACAGCAAGGTACATGGGAAATGCGCAAGCTTCTTGAAGTAATTTTGTTGTCAGTTTTGACAGTTAATAGATCACTTCAAGTACAATAATAAATGTACACCGTATGTTAGGCACAGAGGCTTTGACTAACCTTTTTTGTCCTGATCACAAGATGAACAACCATGTTGTCTTTGATATCTAGGTAGGAAGAGAAAATTTTGAATAAATTAACAGATATATACTTTTCGATAGGGCTCAATGTTCTCAAGTAAATTGAATCTCCAGTGTAATATTATTACAAGGTAACAAGGACTTGTATCAAGCTGTACAGTATGTACCAAAGACATATTATAATTTGAAACTCAACAAATAAAAAACAGGGTTTTAAGAGATTCACCCGTTCAAGTTATTACTTGTAGAAATATGCTTTTGTGTACTGGTATGTCAATTTAAAGGAATAGTTTAGTTTTGGTATAGAGGGCACTTCAAGAAATAATTTTTTTGGGAGGTAATAACTAATAAAACTGAGTACCAAAGAGGTTCTTAAATAGTTATTGATGATCTCTCTATTGAATCATTATTTGAACAAAACATCACATTCACATTAAAAAACTAGATGGATCTTCGACTGCGCGCAGTCGAAAATGATGCCTCCGCCATTATGCGATTTATATCAATAAGCTATAAGTGACCTTGACCTTTGACCTCATGACCCCCAAAATCTAATCAGTTCATTGGCTCTCCAAGGAACATACACGTACCAAGTTTGGTCAGAATCCGTCAATCCGTTCTTGAGATAACGCGATCACGAGCCTTTTTTGCATATATGAGCTCTGTGACCTTTGACCTTTGACCTCATGACCCCAAAATCTAATCAGATCATCGGCCCCCCAAGATACATACATGTACCAAGCTTGGTCAGAATCCGTCAATCCGTTCTTGAGATAATACGATCAAGAGCTATTTTTGCATATATAATGAGCTCTGTGACCTTTGACCTTTGACCTCATGACCACAAAATCTAATCAGATCATCGGCCCCCCAAGATACATACATGTACCAAGATTGGTCAGAATCCGTCAATCCGTTCTTGAGATAACACGATCACGAGCTATTTTTGCATATATAATGAGCTCTGTGACATTTGACCTTTGACCTCATGACCCCAAAATCTAATCAGATCATTGGCCCCCCAAGATACATACATGTACCAAGTTTGGTCAGAATCCGTCAATCCGTTCTTGAGATAACGCGATCACGAGCTATTTTTGCATATATAATGAGCTCTGTGACATTTGACCTTTGACCTCATGACCCCAAAATCTAATCAGATCATTGGCCCCCCAAGATACATACATGTACCAAGTTTGGTCAGAATCTGTCAATCCGTTCTTGAGATAATGCGATCACGAGCTATTTTTGCATATATAATGAGCTCTGTGACCTTTGACCTTTGACCTCATGACCCCAAAATCTAATCAGATCATCGGCCCCCCAAGATACATACATGACCCAAGTTTGGTGAAAATCCGTCAATCAGTTCTTGAGATAACGCGATCACGAGAACGGGACGTACGGACGTACGGACGTACGTACGTACGGACGTACGGACGTACGTACGTACGGACGGACGGACAACCCGAAAACATAATGCCTCCGGCTACTTCGTTGCGGAGGCATAAAAAATGGTTGGAACCAATATGTTTTTAAAGAGTGCCTTCTTGTGTTTTAAGGACTGCTTTTTTAATGATAACAGGCTTCTTACTTAGCCGTTTGTAGTTTTTTTTCTACCTTTCGGGCATGGTGGAGTCATAACTTTTAGTTTGAAATGATATGGTGCAAGTTTTGGAACAGTGGAACACCTTACTAAAATTCAGTTTGACCATAACTGTACCATCCCTTTAAAGGGACAGGTCCACTTTTACAAAACGTCTGAACAGCTTTCAGTTGACGGATGGGGATCAATGTAACACGCAAAAAAAAAAATCAGAGCGAACAGCCCTCTAATTTGGATTCTACGAATGAAAAACGAATGCGTCCCTCCATTTAAACTATATATCGGTCAATAAAGGAGTTCAACTGATTTAGCATAATATTACAACAATATAGTAATAATTCTCGTAAAGGTATTGTGAAGCCGACATTTTGTTAACGTATGTCACGGAAAAAGATCTCAAAAAGAAAGAATATATAATTACATGTAGTCAGTTTAAAGTCATACATGTAAAGTGTCCAAATCCACGAAAATTACTTGGAGCTTCATCGTTTCTCTTCTACCGTGTTGTTTAGCTTATGGTAAGAGAAGAATAAAATAGGGTTTGATTTTTTCAAATGTCCCTTTAGTATGAAGATAATTATCATTGAAAATCATTATTTCTAAAGCGTTAATCAACGCAATTGAAAAAAAGTACAATTGTCTCAGCATAGAACGTCCGCATGCAGCACCCGTGAGAACATTGCGGAGATTGAACTTTGAGCCGAGCGAGTTCAAATTCCATGAATTATGTACTACGTGTGTAAAAATACACGGATGCGAATATCTCAAACGGATCATTCATTACTACGACAAAAGTATGGCAGACCATCAGTATTCGGTGATAAAATATGAACTCAATATTCGTTTTTTTCACTAGGTAAACAGTGTTCGTTTTCTTTCAAACTTTCACAAATCTTTCAATTGTATTTTACAATGATATTGATGTAGGACTGAAGTCTAAAATGTCATTTTGTGCAATATCTGACACTTTACATGCATCACTTTAACCCTAACCAGGCCGGGTTATTTTGGCTATGCTATAGCCGGGGGGGGGTGGATTCCACCCCCCCCTGAGATCTCGGCCGCCGAACGCGCGGCCGCCACAAAATTTGGCACACAGATAGTTTGCGACATAATCTACAAGACTGCATTGTTATTTTTTTGAAAAAAATTAATTTCTACTTAATTATGCAAATTTATGCAAAAATCCTCTTTTTGTCTATAAATCACTAAATATGGCTCAGAATATGCTAATTTTGTGCATGAATATTCTATATGACCTAATTAAAAGGTTTTCAACATTAAAAATTGCGACAGCCAAAAAATTCCTTATGTATTTCTTTGTTTTTGGAATTTCTTATGTATTTCTTTGTTTTTTTACTTTTTTTTTTTATTTTTTTTTTTTTATGGAATAAATTATTAACCATTATTAAAAAATTTTTAGCCCAAAATTCAATGATTGCAGTGATTAGAATGACAAATAATGAAGGTTTTGTCTATTCTAGGATAAACTCCATTTCCAAAGGATTTGTACACAAATCACAAAATTTAGCGATTTTCGGGCCGACGCTCACTTACAAAAGGGCACGTGACTTTAGAACGGTATACCCGGTCGTCGCAAATTTGGTCTCAAAAGTTGCGCAAGACTTGAATGAAAAAACTCATGAAGTCGCGCAGCAATACCTGCGCGCGTTGCGGAATTATCGCGCGAAAAGTCGAGGGGGGGGTGGATTCCACCCCCCCCCGGCCTGGTTAGGGTTAAGCGATGTTTGGGTATTTTGCTTGGTAAACACTCACACATTAGTACTTATGCGCGGGTCACGTAGCTAGCGCGGGTCACGTAGGGGTCATGCATACCGATCTGGCACTCCGTGAAATCTATGTACGAACTTACTCACCGGCCGAAAATATGTATGTACCTAATTAACCGACGTCCCTCAGTTTATTCAGTTTTAGGTCTATAACTCCACGAAAAAGAGATTTCAAGCCCTAATTTTTTCAGGCATGCTATTAAATGACATTTCCTTTCATATAAGACAATAACCTCGCAACTTTTGAATTTTGGCTTGCAAAAGTGGATCTCTCCCTTTAATGTACATGTAGTTGAAAATCCCAAATTGCTTCGTAAATGTTCTTCTTCTTCTTCTTCTTCCATTAAAGTGCAGATTACGCACTGTTGTGCATTAAATAGCCAAATTACCAAATTAGTACCTAAGTTACAATTTAATACATGTTATACATTTTATTCATTAAAAAAAAAAACATATTACATGCACTGATAACCACTTACTGTTTTGTTCCAGGGTGTCAATGTCTTTCAGGATTTTGCCAGCAAAGATGAGGCATAACTGTTCTACATCAGATTTGAACCTCTTTGCAATCTCTTCTTTCAGCTGCAAGACAAGGGGAATAAATTGAGATACATGTAAAGTTTAAGACCTGTTTAATAGACATTTTGTAAACTCACTTGCAAATTGCAATATATTTCTTTTTGTAAAAGTAGGAATAGTGGAATGCACCAGTGTTAGAGTGCGTAACTGCTCGACTGGATCAAATGCTAATGTGATCAATAGCCAGCCCATCAAAGGTTTTAAAGGGCTCTGGAAGGCCAATCAGATGTACAAACTAAGTAAAAAAAGAAATTAATGGTTGACCAAGACCCCTAAACATAATAATTTAAAACTTTAGGAGGTAAACATGCACACAGCTTTTGAAGACTTGGAGACATGTAAGTTCTGTCTGACAAAGCTGTAAAATTGTCAGCTTTTTAAGTTTTTGGATACACTTGCACACCTTTAATGACCTTTACTTTAATTACACTCTGTATCTAGTTCATAAACAAAGATAAACATGTAGGTAGCAACCAAAACACATGAGCGACATGTATAGATTTGTGGAGTTTGGGAGATTTGTCAATACAACTCCAGTAGCAGCAGGGTTGGGAAAAAATTTGTGATTACAAAAAGAAGATTTTTTTCTTTTTTCTTTCTTCTTTTTTTCCCTCAAAATGCATGGAATATGTTTACGATTTAATCATTCTGTGTTCTTCTGTAGATTATACAGTGCACTATAACTATTTAAAGAAAGGACAGCCAGAGATGGAAAAACTAAACACAAAATTGATTTGGGGATACTGTTTTTATTACTTTTTATTCATTATTATATTTTGTATCAGGGTTGTGTGATTTTTTTTTAGGCCTAGACGTGTCACTAACTTTTTTCTTTTGGGAAAGAATATTTTCAGTCTTACTTGCCCGAACAGAAAATGTCCTTGCCCTGTTATTTCTAGATGAGATTTAAACATTTAGGAATTGCAGTTTTCCCTTGTATTTGATCAATTTAACTGCCCAATCGGCAACAACCAGGCAACCAAACTAGACCATTTATGTAGCTTTACTTGCCTAAAGTAATATTAATTGTTACTTGCCCTGGGCAAGTTGAAGTGGGCAAGTGCAATTGACAATCATTAAGCCCTGCATGCTTAAATGATTTTAAGCCTAATTGGAGGGCAAATGTATCATAATTTATCTATTTAGAAAATTTTTAAATACATTAACAAAACAAAACAATTTTTTCCTACAACACACAACGACTCATTGACTAACAAAAACATTTAATGAATTTGTAAGAGTTTTGAATTTAATATTTTCAACATCATATTATTATTAAGGAAGTGTATACAACCACACTCGTGTGTCTTTAGCTTACGGCCACACTCGTGTGGCTGTATCCGTAGAGCCGTGTATGGGATACAGCCACACTCCATACGTATACACGGCTCTATGGATACAGCCACACGCCGGCTATTCTTACGGCAGCACAATGCGTGTATACCGACTTATAGCCATTAATCTGACCTATAGCCACTAATCTGACATATAGCCACTAAATATACTGACCTATAGCCACTAAATTAGGGTTAGGGTTAGGGTTTAGGTTAGGGTAATATATATTCCCCGAGAAACTAATAAAGACAAAACTTCTTCTGTTCCGCTGCAAAACAAGCCAATCCGCTGTGGCGCAATGGATATGCGTGCTAGTCTGATAATCTAAAGACGCCGTGTATCGGGTTCGATGCTCGGTACATGCCGCCGGCGCCGCTTCTTTTGCGTAATCTCGTACTCGATGTTCGATAATATACAAGTCGGAAATTTTGGCTATGCGCATGCGCGAGTGTGGTTGTATCCATACACGGCTCTATGGATACAGCCACACGAGTGTGGCCGTAAGCTAAAGACACACGAGTGTGGCTGTATACACTGCCTATTATTAATAATAATAGGCATCGTCATTCGGCGTTACATGGCGTGCGCGCATGGACCATATTTTTGTACACGTAGTTTGCGCGATATTTGGCTGTGGGCAATGCAACTTCGCTATTGCAAGGGTGGAGGGATATACTATTTTTCCAAATGTAATGCGGTCAAACAGCTGATTGAACCACGTACTATGCATGTGAAGTATACACAAGAGATACTAGCAATAATCATAGATCCGGTTCGTGTTTTGAATCGAGAAACTCAATCAATTTCAACGTCCGTAAGTCATTTTTTGCCGCATTTTCGCAGCACTACGAACTATTGCCACGAACGGATGGCTTCCGGGTTTGCTTCCGGGTTTCGTCGAGCGAGCGACTATTCATCTAATTACCTGACGTCACTACTACGGCAGCATCGGGTCGATTTTTATGAATGAAATGGATGCGCATGCGCACTAGCTTACCCCACCCTAGGACCAATGCCATATAGAAAGCACGGTAAACAAATTTGTGAGATTTACCAAAAATGTAAAACTATCTCTAGCTATAATAAAGTATTATCTCACCAAATTAATCAACTGTGGATAGTAGGAGGGTAGAATTAAACACAATTTGAAACTTACATTGAGCCTTCTGATGTAAAAAGTACTTTTAATTCCTATTTGAGAATTGTGTACTGCAATGGATCTGATCCAATCTGGTCAGAGCTGTACTGCCCTCTAAATGCAAAAGTAGACCAGTTGTTTACATGTTTAGGCTTATGCCCAGTAACATTCTTAAATTCCTACTGAAACTGCAGAACAGTGGTACAAAAAACTTCAATGACAAGGTGACTGAAGCTGAAAGGGTCTTACATCTCTGTCCATTGTCTGTGAATGTGTGAATTGACTGCCTGGCCATAGGCCCTGGTTTAGCTTTTGTATAAGTGTAACAAAGAATGTAGGTCAATCTGTGACTATAAAGAATTCTTAAATCTTTACAGCCAGCTTTGATTCTACTTATAAGATTAACATGGTCATGATTCAAAGAAGCCTTCATTCAATCATGACCATGTAATCTTATAGATAGTTCAAAGTTTATAAGAATTCTTTAGAGTGAAGACATGCTATAATTGTTTGTTGAACAAAACCATATTATGCTATTACAGCCATAACACAGCATCAAATTGATAGTGTGAAAAACATCTAGTTTAAGGCTAGGCAGACAGGGGATTTCCCCAGTGTTTACTGGGACAATGAGGGTAGCTGACTATCAGGCTTTTTACCTGGCAATGGAGTAAGGGGTTAATGCAGCATGCTGTTAACCCCTTGTCTTGTAGGGGTGAGCTTACCCCTACATCTGCGTGCGGTGTGCTACAAGATTCTGCTTGCAACTGTGCTTCATCTGGTACCAAACTCGGCCTAGTTTCCACTTTTCTTCTATTTTTCACGATTTTTTGAAAGTGCTGTTCAAGAGCGGAAAGCCCATACGATACCTTGGTCTTACTGTGATTTCGGTAAGTAGTATACTTTTCATGATATTCTTACGAATTTCCGTCGGTGTCGCATCGTGTTCGTGGATGTTTCTAGATTGATAATGTCTATGTATAATACCTGTGTTGTGGTTGTATGAGAGCAGTCGCTGTAATATGCATGGAATTGTACCGTCTCAGATGCTGGCGTGTAGTATCGCTCACGATACTTTGAGAAGGGGTGGGCATCGTGGCCGCCCGCAATTGCGCCCGCGCGTGCTATCGATACTACCTCCATGCGATATTCTACACAGAGCTGCAAAGCTGATTTCGGGCACGTGCACCGAGGAGCTACGTCATGAGCAAGGCAGCCAATGAGATCGCGCGCTGAGCTGCAGCCAACCGTTGTACAGGGTGAATGGGGAATAGTTCGTAGTGCGCAGTGAACTTTGCTGAAATCTCAAATTTTCGAGCAATCTGCAGTAGTCCGCACTTTGGAAACTTACATTTTTGGATAATTCAGGTGTTTTTACGATATATTCTCGGAAGATTTGTCCGCCTCAAGCAGTCTCACATAATCATTTTGATGCTCGAACAGTGGCTTTCGGGGCTTCGATTCAGTGATTTTAGCCGTCGTCGCCGCGGCGCCGGGGCCCGCCGCGTGTGCTGTCGCGCGAGCGGGTATTCAAATTGCGTGCAGAGATAGTGGGAGCGCACGCCGCGTGCGAGCCGGAGACCAAGCGAGCGACATCGGTCGGGCATGCGAAAGGTAAGCTCGCAGCGCGCCATTAAGTGAATGGCGAAAATTGTGACACAACAAATGGGCAAAATATCGGTATTTGTTTGGATTTTAAAGGGCATAATGATCTACATTAGGTCAGTCCCGACTCCTAGAATATAATTTGCATTAATTTTGCGCAATTTTCATTTTCATTTGGTGATGCCTAATATTAATAATATTCAACTTTTCCAGCAACAAATATTCAACACCTGGTCACGAATCCATGTCTAGGTAAAGCCGGAGTCTGTATTCTAACTTTAACTAAACGTGCATTACACGATCCATATTCTATTGAATGGCATGAATCCATGATTGGCAAGCCAATGGCATGCCGATTGAACGCGCGCCACGGCTTGTACAGTAAGCATGGTAAGTTGAACTTGTAACACGTTTTCTTAGTTTAATTTAGGATCTGCATGTAATCGGTAATAGTAATACACACAACAATATTATAATTTGAGCAGAACTTTGTCTCAAAAATGTTCACGTCACAGCTAATCAACTCTAGTTATTCAAGTAACAATGACACAGCAGATCAGTCACAACTCACCAATGATGAAATAGCCAATGCACAATTGCAATGCACATCTCACTCAATCAGTCAATGATCATTCACAATTCACAACACAACGCAAAATGGGCAAAGCAAGAGACAGTTTCATTTTCAACATAAGGCCAAAATCAACTTACCTCTCTTATCGTTGCACTAGGCTTTATCGCAATGCTTTCTTTCTCTTTTGGAGTTTTTACGACGACGTTTATAAGATCTGTGCCTGTGGACAGGGATCCCGAAGTTTCTGTGGGCTCCGCCATGTTTCCTGCAGTGAATCGTGTTTTAATAATTTGACCTCTGTTGACCTCAATACAGGGGCGTCGATCCTGGGGGGGCAGGGGGGGCGGTCGCCCCCCCAATGAAAATATTGGGGGGGCGAACATATCATTTCGCCCCCCCCAATAATTCCGAAAATGAGGAAGAAAAAATCAAGTGATATAATGCCAAAGAGGGGAAAGACACATTTATCAATAATTAATCTTCAAAATAGCCGTTTTCTAGTTTGAAAAGGACTGTAAATCTCCTTTTTGCCGCGCGCTTCGCGCGCATACAGTTTCTCATGTTGCAAGTTTCATTTGGGTTGCGGGAACTCACATGTGTTGGGCAGTGTAATTTCTCATACGCACACCTCAAACGAAGTTAATTAAACCCTCATCTATAGATAGCCCACCGTCACAGAAAATAAAATAATCTGAAATATATCTTTCAGTCAATTCGGTCCATATGCGCTGAACGCAAATCATATTGAAATATTTTCATGTCCCCCCCACATTTGAAAGTGATGAAGATTGTCCCCCTCCCTTTGTCATTATGTATGTTTGGTTCCATACTTATATACTTCATATTACGTGAAATTTCTGTCTCAGGTGTGCACCAAATCGCACAATTTCACGCCCAAAAATACAAAAGCTCCCTACTGTGGGAGGGGGACACCCCCTCCCACACCCTCCCCCCGCTCGGTCGCTTCGCTTCCTCGCAATGTCTCCCCTCCAGTTTTGAGAAGTTGTTGACGCCCTTGCTTAGTTTCATGGGAGCCCAATGCCCCTAGACTATTTCGATGGCTCTATAGTATACAGGATCACGTGGATCCATCTCATGCAAGGCTCAATCTTTTCCTCGCTATGCCCTATAAGTTCACTATTTTATAGTTTACACCCATGATAGGAGTTGCAAATGTCTGAAATCTAAAAGCTTCCGGGGGCTCCGCCCCCTGGACCCCCATTATTGCCCACAAATGTGGGTGCCCCCCAAAATCAGGTCTTCGAGCCATCGAGACACTTTCAATGAGCGCATAATAAAACTTCCGGGCATGCCAATGTGGGGCTTTTAGCTCACTCAGTGGTCACTCTGGAAAATTTTTCAAATTTCGCCCCCCCAATATCAAAAACGGATCGACGCCCCTGCCTCAATAGCTGTTTATGGCACGCTACATGTACGTACTGTACTTTACTCTCATTTAGAAAATAAACAGAGAAATAATCATCGTCATCATCATCATCATCATCAAAGGCGTATCCAGGGGGGGGGGGGGGGGGGGGGGGGGGGTTGGAGCCTTGGAGGGTTCAAACCCCCCTTGACAAATTTAAGACCTCAAAGCCACTTTTTAGCAGTCTCGACCATCATAAACAATGGTCTCAGCCCCCGAAAACCAAGTGGTCGCGATTGGTCTCTGCCCGCAATTTTTTTTATGGATCTCGGTCTCATCTTTGAGAATTCTTCGCAGACACCCCTCCCCTCCCTTCAAAAAATGTTGACGGACACACCCCCCCCTCAAAAAATTCTTCACAGACCCCCCCCCCCCCCCTCCTTGAAAATTGTTGACCTCGGCAATTTTGGTCGACGAAATAACCCGCCCCCTGTGAAAAAATCCTGGGTACGACAACGATGATGATGATGATCATCATCATTATCATCATCATCATCAACATCGTCATGCAATAAATTATGCAATAAATTATGATTCATATATCATATCATTCTATTTGGATAATTAATTCTTAATAATTTCCAAGAATTGCTCCTAGTTTATGTAGTTTTTGTATAAATCTTTAGCTTGCTTAGTAAGTGTTATATTAATTATAATTATTCTAAATTTTAGTATTTTACTTTAAAATATTAAATGTGCATTAGAAAATCGAATTAATACACGATGCCTTAATATTATATTATGAGCTTTTGTTATTACTCATTTTATGTATCGAATATAATAAAAACAACAATATAATACTCACTGTCGTTGGTTAGTATATTTACGGCTAATTCGTTATGCTATGATTTGTGATTATTATGTCTTTCTCTAATTATTATAATATATATATTTTGATGTTTGTAAATATCGCTGCACATGACACTAATGATTCATATTTTATGTAGTAAGTATACAACCTTGAAAATTAATTTGTACTTACTCCCATTCATCGCAGCTATATTATGTAATTTTCGTAAATTTTTAACTAGCCCAGTAATTATTAGCAATCATATAATGATTTTAATGTTATCTTAAAATATAAAATGTGCATTAGGAAATATAAATTGATACATGATGCCTATTGACTTTTGTAATCACTTAATTGATTAATCGATATACAAAATAATAATATAATTTACTGTCTTTCTTTAATATTCAAACCTAATTTGTGATACTATTCAGGTATATTATGATTTATTTCTCTAATTATTGTATATAATACCTCGTGAGTTCATTAATGTTATTTCCATGTTTGTAAATATTGTTGCAAATGACACTGCAATTCAGCTTGTAGCTGTGAATGTGACATTTTGTTGAATAAAATACCATTATTATTATTATTATTATTATTATTATTATTATTATTATTATAAGCTTAGAAGTCGCCTTAGGGCGAATATGCGTGCTATAAAACAGGACGTTAGGGGGAAAGTGTCGTTAAGGGGAAACATACCTTTCGCCCTAACGTTTCACCCACTGTTTTATAGCCCTTCCTGCTAGTTTTTTCATGTGCTACTTTGTTTGCACCAAAACAACACCCTGAGGGCGCAATATGAGTCGATTATACTATACCCCCATGTCAACAGAAGGAGATATCCACATGATAAAATGATGCTCTTATATGTTGAATGCTATAAAACTGCGCCTTAGGGGGAAACACGGTTTTTCGATGTTATTTTCTTAATTTGGGATTATGTCTAGATTATCTGACTTGAAACATCATTTTGAAACCAAAATACTCCTTACTGCCAAATCTGGTGATATGAGAGTATTTACTTAATTTTTAAGCTTAGTTTGTACCAAAATGACCCCTCTATTTCTGTCAACTTTCCAAAATAATACTTTCCAAAAATAATAATCGCTATTCGCGCATGCGCAGTAAGATACGACATTCGGCCGACCGTTTTCACGAACTCGTCCGAAAATGAGGCAAAGTCTTTAGAATAAGAAGATGATTTCTGGAATCATTCCAGCATAAATCGTAAGTATGTTTGTTTATTCATAACATTTAGTTCATGTATTTTACGTTCAGTTGTGGGTTTTGTTATGTTTGTGTGTTTTTATCATCTTAATTTAATCCGAACCTCGGAAATCCGAAACCGTCGCACCATGTTTAAAAATCCCAGTCCCATGCATGTATTTTTATGTCCTGTTTAACCAAGAAATCCGTCTGCTCAATTCGATAGAGAAACCATCCTTTTAACTATTACGGTATCCCTCTAGTAAACTAGCATGTTCATTTTACTAATGAAATGGTGGAGATTCTTTTAAGATTGCCGATCAGATGACCACGCTAGAGAGAAGAATTGTTTTTTTTTAATCTAAGAAGTAAGAACGGCCCCTTGAAAGTGAAACAGAGGAATTCGGTAACGCGTTACTTACTGATTTCGGTTTACGTGATACCAGTGGCAAATCGCCAATCCTAACAATTGATTTGACATGGACATGGTCACTCATGCCTCATGGTCATGGACTGTTTGTTATTATACTTCATTTTCTTTCATAACTTTATATAACCATGATTACAAGAGCACTGTTTCTCGATAAATTGTGAATAGTGAACAAAAAATTTGATTTGAAAATGAAATGCCTTTTGTCTTTTGAAATCGAAGAATGTGGCATATATTTATGGACCATTTACTTTGTAGATGTGGAATGTGGCTTTTTTATTTTTTATTGTGCAGTCTATTTTTTAGGTAAAACATTTGGCTATATCGTGGTTTGGTTTAGTCCATTAATGCAGCATGCTGTTAACCCCTTGTCTTGTAGTTGTAGGGGTGGGTTTAGTCCCCCGCCCCCGGGGGACACCAATTTTCACAGCACCAAACTTACAGCAATTTCGATGGATTTCTCGGTCTACTAATCTTGAATAGATTTCCTTTGTTTACGATGCGAAACTCGATTTGAAAGCAGGGATTTCTTGGGTTTTCTTTCCAATGGCACGCGTTTTCCCATAGAAACAATAATCACGGATATGGACAAGTATCATGATGACATATAGAGCTTTGCCAATTTTGTAATCGCAATAGCAAGATCACTAAATCAGTACTTAGTAAAACCATAAACTATAATATTTAGACAGATTTATAACTCGACTCCCTTTACTTACTCGTTAAATTAGGCTCCATCCTGTACAAACCTATGGATCGCCTTCCATAGAGTTGTACATGGCGGAGCCTATATTCGAGAGTACTATAGAGTTGAACTTCGCCAACTCTCTTTACTTGCTCGTGAAATTAGGCTCCGCCCTGTACAAACCTATGGATCGCCTTCCATAGAGTTGTACAGGGCGGAGCATTCATTCACGAGTAAGTAAAGAGAGTAGAAAACTTTAAAGGGACTTAGTAACATTGTCCAAATCCTCAAAATAAAATTGTAATTCTAGCGGTTCCTTTATACCTTGTTGTATTCGTATTAACAATAAAATCATGGGGCAGCTTTCGGTTTTTCAAATTTCCCTTTCATTACAAAGATATGTATGATTGAAGTATTTAGATAAGAAAATCTCCGGGCGAGATTTTCATCCCTGTACAAAGTGAATGCAGTGAGTTGGTGAATATCACCCAATATCACTTTGCATTTTCGCTCATTACTTGGCCATACATTGTCCATTTGACCTGAAATTTTCACACAATACCCTGAGGACATATGAGATAACAACAGTATACATTGCATCAACCATTCATCAGTTTTTGCACATCTCAACAAAGTTACTAGATCCCTTTAACATTGATTTTCATAATTACTTGTTGCAGTTTTTTACAGTGTCGGGGAGAGTGAGAGCGAGATATTGAGCAATGTTTTGCAGGAGTGTCTCCCATTCAAGCATCTTTTTTTTGCTAAATGGTTTTGCACCGGTATAGCAATCCTGAGGTCTTGAGTTCAATTCCCGTCAAAGCCTATTTTGCTTTGCTCACGTTCAATCAATTATAATGCTTCAATTCAATTCTTCAATAACATATGTTTGTTATAATTTGTATCCTTTTTGGTGTGCCAAGGAAGTGCTCAAGCTTTCAAGTGTTACAACAAGTGTTGAAACTGCAAGTGCTGCAAGGCTATATAGAGCTCCAAGAGACCAAGACCCAAGGTAATTTGTTTAATTTGTGATGATTGCAACATATTTTTTCCATAACTAGTAATTCTAGAGAACGCCAGCGTTCTAGGTCCAGCTAATACTGCCCCCGAATTACACATTTTATGTGCACGATAATTGTGCGTAAAATAATACGTATGATACAGTACGTACAATCGATGAGCGCATAAATATGTGATACAACTTTGGGGTAGATAAAAATGATGATTTTTCGCTCCATTCCGCATCAAAATGAGTGATTTATGCACCTCCTCGACTTCTGTCTCCATTCAAGCAGAGTTCAAGTACCACGCACGCCGAATAGATGGCAGATTTGATGCGCATGTGTGGTCATAGTCATACTTAGCACTGTGCACACCTACGAGGTTGCCTAGCTGGAATGTTCCCCAGGGAGTGGACAATGTGCACTTTGTGCACTGAATTGAGTGCAGTATGTATCAGATGTCCGGGGTAAAAATGTTGATGCGCTGCAAGTGTCGAAAGGAGGAACGTGCTCTATATAAGAAGCCACAGTTATTTTTTGTATAATATTTTAATTTAAACCTGCTGTCCTATATGTGACCTTACACCACAAAACGACTGTTATGTCGCTGTGATAGTTTATCTTTTTATTAGCTAAAATTGTTCAAAATATGAAATTTAGGATTTTGGTATTTTCTGAATAGGCATATTTTAATTTAGCTTCTGTAACATTTTGAGCGTCGGAAATCATGTTTAAATATTATGTTTCCATCTAATAAATGTGATCTTATTATAGCGCTTTAATGGAAACTGATCTTTTAAATGGCCTGTATCTCCCTTATTTCAAAAATGCACCAGCCATATTCCAAATCCTTGGCATTCATGTTGAAAGGGTTTGCTTAGTCCAAATATGACAAATTGTATAACATTTTAAAGGTAATTGCTTCTATTTTAATGTATATGAAAATCAGCAAAATCAGTTTTCCCGACTTATTGGTCGTTTTGTGGTGTAAGGTCACATATCATGTTGAATGAACAGTACCATGTGCACATGATATCCTTAGGTATGCATACAGATTAAAATTATGTGGATGTGGCGTGGCAATATTGGTAGAGTGCACGCTTTTCGATCATGAGATCCCGAGTTCAAACCCTGCCCACTGCATTTGTCCTTCAGCAAGACAATTTATCCACGATTGCTGCTCTCTACCCAGGTGTATAAATGGGGACCCGGTAGGAGGTGAAAGCCTTTATGTGAACGATCTTCTTGAGCCCATGAGCACTTGGAAGGAATGCTCCCCAGGGAGTGGAGATGATGCACACAATGTTTACTGTTTTGCATTGTATCCTATGACTGGGGGTAATTAATATTATAATTGTAAAGCGCTTAGAGATGATTATCAATCATATTAGGCGCTATATAAATCAAAACATTATTTATTATTTATTATTGTATATTACCCCTGCAGTAAGGAGACCTTCTGTGTCCCGTCCCGGTGACCATCTCTACTCACATCCAGTACAGACACATACAATTGCCTTCAATCACGACCATTCAGTGTTGTATTTTGGCCTTCCATATTTTCCTCTTTATACATTTTTGTTTCTCACTCTATATCACTCTCACAGTGAGAAGACATCAACTGCAAGTCCACCTGACCAACCTGCTATGTCCCATCCTGGGTGATCATGTCTACTCACATCAAGTACAGTCAATCCTAGGTGTGCCCATGCTCATGGACCCCTTTAAAGTGCCTCCAAGTCAGACAATCCAGGTTAGTATTATATTATGTAGTCCAGGAGAATGTAACGCAATTTGTTCCAACATTTAACGTGACATGTTCAACAAGTCATGTCGGAATACAATTTAATTAAACATGTATTTCCCTAAATAGTTATTAAAATAGTCAATTTCATTATCAACAGTAAATATGCAAATTTGTTCTTTAGTTGTAACTTGTAATGTTAAAGGGGTATTCCGGGCCTGATAAAACCATTCGTTATTTGAATTAGCAGAACAAGACTGAGGAATAATTGGTGAAAATTTGATCAAAATCGGACAAGAAACACAGGAGTTATATCTATTTGAAAATCATGTAGTAATGAGCGATCGTTTCAAAATTGCCGCCATATGCAACATCATTCACGAGCAACTCGCCATGGCTTTAGTACATGAAAATGCACGTATTTCTCATTTTCGTTGCTAAAAATTAATTTTTCTCTGCTTGTTTTCACGAATTCATAGAAGAATGTCGATGGGCCTAACCTCATTGGAATTTGTAAGCTAATAAATTTGCTTTGTTATGAAGAAAATAATGGCTGCAGCTCGCAAGTGACGTCACGATCGATAGGAATTGCGAACGATACTAAAAATGGGAGCACAGTTCATCCGGTCATATCTTTTTTATTACTCTACCGTTTTGGCTCAGATTTTCGATCATGATTCTTCATATTCACCTCATTTTATAGCAAACATCACATTTCTGGGGTGGAATTCCCCTTTAATTGCATTATTAGGGTTATTCATGTTGTTTGAATTCATACTGTTTTTTGCAATTTGTAATTGAACAGAAAAAAAACAATTCCAAAACTTAATTAACCTGTTCCCTTCGAGATTCTGAAATCAACCCACCCGGTTCCCGTAGTCAATGGGTTAAAAGGATTTGCAATTTGGATTTGTACAAGGCCATGTATGGAAGGAATGCTCCCCAGGGAGTGCAGATGGTGCACACAATGTGTGCTGGTTTACATTGTATCCTATGACCGGGGTAATGATATCATTGCAAAGCGCTTAGAGATGATTATCAATCATATTAGGCGCTATATAAATCAAGTGTATTATTATTATTATGTATAACTATTCAGTTTTATTTGTTTATCCCTTTTCTCTTTAGGTCCTGAAGGCAGACATGAGGAAGACGTTATCGCTGACCAATTGACAGGTGTCGCTCCTACCCCACTTCCTGCATCTTCACAGCATCATCACCCCTAACTGGAGGGGAGAGAAAGATGTTGAGCTCACAGCACCAGACCCCCCTATATTCAGTAGGACTCTTAAGCTGCTGGGTATGGAGGAAGAGCGTGATCCTATAAAATATCTGGGGCATGGGGGATGAAGTAGTAAAACCCATCTGCTTTTCCTCCATCTTACTTCATCATCACCATCGTTGACTATAAAGGGAGGGAAATAAGTTGGTAAAAGATCTGCAATATTAGGCCACAAGAGATACGAGAACTCGAATCTATGAGTGTATTCAAATCGCACTTGAAGACCCACTATTTCCCTCTGTAATTCATTGTTAAGTGAACATTATGCATTAAGTATTTGATTGTATAATTGTATTTGTTATGTTTTTGTATTAGCGCTATGATACCTGCATGAATAGCATACTTTAAATGACAATTATTATTATTATTATTATTATTATTGAGCTTGTGGCATCAGACCAACCTATCTTCAGTAGGACTCTAAAGCTGCTGGGGCTAGATAATAAGGAAGAACATGGTTGTAAAAAAATACCTCAAGCATTGAAGATGAGTAGCAAAATCCCCAAGCTATGTGGGGCCCCACACTTATTCCATAATTTTGAACCAGCCGTAAAAATAAATTAGGTTTTGGTTACTGAAATTCAGTTTGACCAAAACTGTACTCTCCTTACCAGAACTCAACTATCCCTTTAAGCTGTTATCAATGGATGATTTGTAAATCAATGAAAACCAAGTGTTCCAAGTGATTTGCCCATCTAAATTTTCCTCTATATCTTCATGAAAAATTTGTTTGAAACTGGTGTATTTTTTTTTTATAGAGATATATACAATGCTAATGGCTCGTTCTTAAAGGGATAGTTGAGTTCTGGTAAGGAGAGTACAGTTTTGGTCAAACTGAATTTTAGTAACCAAAACCTGCATAGTTACATTACAAACTAATATAACTCGAAAGGAATACAACATTACAAATGACTTAGTAAAGATCCTGTTATCATTCAAAAGAGCCGTTAAAACTCAAGAGGGCGCTCTCTAAACACTCATCGGTTTGAACCATTTTGACTCAATTATTGTGCATGTGATGTTTCGATGAAATAGTGATTAGATAGCGAGGTAATCAACCACCCTTTAAATAGCTATTTTGTAACTTGTTTAAAAGAGGAAGCATTTTTATGCCTCCGTAACGAAGTTGCCGGATGCATTATGTTTTCGGGTTGTCTGTCCGTCCGTCCGTACGTATGTCCGTCTGTACGTCCCGTTCTCGTAATCGCGTTATCTCAAGAACGGATTGACAGATTCTGACCAAACTTGGTATATGTATGTATCTTGGGGGGACAATAAACTGATTAGATTTTGGGGGTCATGAGGTCAAAGGTCAAGGTCACTAATAGCTCATAATTGTGATACGTCAAGATCTAAAAGACAGAGTACCATCAAAATTGAGTTGACAGAATTCAATGTACATGTTGATTTGGGCTTGATAAATTGCGTAATGGCGGAGGCATCATTTTCGACTGCACGCAGTCGAAGATCCATCTAGTTTTTTTTTTTTACAGCTGGTTCAAAATTATCGAATGAGTGTGGGGCCCCACATTTATTATAAATGGCCATGTTTATGGATATTTCAGCCATTTCTGAACCGATTCTGATCAAATAAAGTTTATTCTGCATTAAAATATTATGCTCTTTCAAATTTTACACTCAGTTTTTCATTATCTCACAAAAAATAATTGTATGTAGCGCCCTCTCTACCAAAACTCAACTATCCCTTTAAGTAATGACGATGAACAGGTTTGGATATGTTCCCTATATTCAACACTACTCATTAATCTCTGCAATACCCCTAAACTGGAAAGCAGTTATAAGGCATAATTTCATTGAAAATGCTGGAGAACCTTTTGATGAATGATTTGATCTCTTTCTACAAGTTAAAAGAACCACAAAATGTTGATATACCATGTTTGTTAAAGAGCATTGCTCACCAATTTCTGATTTAAATCAGCAACATGTGATTATTACTTGTTCATTTACATTGGTATACTTACTGAAACATTCTATAATACATGTACATGTATTGATACATTCTGTAATACATGTATTAATACACTCTGTAATACATGTATTACATTAATTTGTCTATATGTCTATATTTGTCTATATGTAAAGAAGTTGATTATTAGTCTTTTGCGTTCAGATATTTAAAGCATTTGGTTGGTGAAGGAAGCTGGGAGTTTTGCAAGTAAATGTACATGTAGTTTTAATATGAGAGAGTGCAGGCAATCATACAAAATATCCCACTTAAAACAAAAAATCAAGTAGATTTTGGTTAAGATAAAAACTCTTTATGTCTTGATTTGTAACTTAGACTTTGGGAAAAAGAGGATTTATTCCTTTCTCGAACATTTCTGAGTGAAATCTTACAGACCAACTAATTAGCAAACAACGACTGTCATAATAGGTACATTAACTCAGCGCTGGATTGCCCGTTAACCCATTGAGAACGAAGACCACATATTTATTCCTAAGAGGAAATAAATCTCTATTGTATCAACAAATTGGCAATAGAGGAAACTTGATGTTTTGTGTAGACAAAATAAAATATGCACATTTGGCAATCCTGTCCAATCTTAAACGTTGCCAATTTGCACCTAAAATAGTGATCTTCAATCTGTTTATGTTGCCAATTTGACAATTCTCAGATTATTTTGCCTAAAATAATTCCTACAATGTATGAGCCGTCGCAACATTTAACTGTGACAAATGAGGGCTCATATTTTGCAATACACTTTTCTTTTTCTTTTGGTACATAATTCAGAACCCTTTCGTGATGTTTTGTCAGTTACCCAGTTGTGCGCGTTCTGTCCAATTAGATTTGCACATTTTTGAACGCGAGATCTGTGGATTATAATTGGCTGCGTCTCTTTCCGCGGTAGGGTTCCGGTATATATGCTACCTTGTGAAGGTCCAGATCACATTTTTAGCCACACTATACTTGCTAGTGCACTTAAATTATCTTTATTATTATCTTGACTTATTGATTATTTGATATAGGGTTGATACATTTCTCTGAATTATTCTATTTTGATATTCTCTAAAAAGTTATTATAATATTTGATTTTCTATTACACTTTCTTACTATTACGCTGAATTATTTATTCAAATTACTATTGAAATATGAATTTAAATAATTGCATTCTAATGTCTCCTAGGAACTGGCAGATTACAATGTACTTGATATCGCACTTAAATTTATATTACTATTATCTGGAGCTATTATTAGATATACTACTTTGAATTATTTCATTTTGATATTAATTATTTCAAGAAGCTACAGGGAAACCCCGTTATAACGAGGTAGTCAGGACTATCAAATGATGTGTACAATCACCCCCCCCCCCCCCCCCCCCCCGGTTTTAGGGAAGGATATATATTTTTCTGTATGTATCTGTATACGAGTGGGAAAGAAAACATTAGTTGTATGAGCTAAGACTTGTTAATTCTAACGTTAACAGTCATTTATACATCCATTTTCAATTTTCGCTGCGCGCTTTGCGCGCGAACAGATTATCTCATAACTTCACCATAATAGCGAGTATCTCAGTTTGTTGTGTAACTTGCGTATGGTCTTGGGTGAGTATTTTTTTCTGTATACCGGGCCACGTAGTTCCAGTGTAGGCTGGCATTGCTCTGGCTGCTTGTGTGACGTGCAGATTGCACCATTTCAAGTATATTATATTGGTCTAGTGTGCAACAACACATGGAAGATAAAATAATTTCCTTATATAAGTTGCACGGGCAGCCAGGCTACAACATGATAAGTATCAAAATTTACTTAAGTCATGAGAATATTGCGCAGGGAATGAAATAATGAGCAAAAAACGTCTCTGAATGTAATTCCGTTATGGTGGAATTGCCCATATGTTCAAATCTTATTATATTACCAGAGGTAATGTGTGATATTTTACCACTTGGCAGTGTACATGTAATACAATTTTACTCAAATGTAAAGTTCAAGTATGGATTAGCTAATGATTACATTGACCATATTCCAACACTGCTTATTCAGAAGAGTGACAGTTGAACATCAATGCATATGAAAGTACAATATTCAATTACTCTCTTGCACAAGTTGGGGTAAATCATTGTAATATATGCTCCCCAGGGAGTGGAGATGGTACACACAATGTGTGCTGGTTTGCATTGTATCCTATGACCGGGGGTAATATTATCATTGTAAAGCGCTTAGAGATGATTATCAATAATATTAGGCGCTATATAAATCGAAACATTATTATTATAATTATTAATAAAGTTTGCAGGCTACTTTGTGTGAAATGACAAGTAGTTGTTTTCAGATTATTGTGTAACCAAAGACATTAATTTCATATCAAGAAACAGGTTGCTGCCTTTAAAGATGAGTCACATGAACTTTTGTCTCTGTAAATTGATTGAGGAATGAATGTGAAGATTTTGGGTTTATCTTTGTTATTTCATAAATTATCAATGCATTCATAGTACATGTAGCACATTTTGTTTGATTGTTACAATGTATCTTGTCCATACCAGAGTACTTTCAGACTGAATTTTCTTTTAAAATTTGAATTGTATTAATTTTGTCCACTCTGGAAGAAAACTGTGTCATCTATTATTCAATGATATATTATCATTATTTTTTTTGGTCCCAGAATATTAAGATAGTTTATAGTTCTGAAATGAATCATTTTGATATTCCTGGTTGTGTGTCTTGTTATTCCAACATTTAACAAAATGATGTATCACATCATGACATCTTGCATTGAATTAAAAAAAAAAAATATTAACTACTTTGGTGTGTATTTACATATATATGAGTGATCCATCCTTAGCTGATGAAGATGATAATAATGAGCATGATGGTGATGATGATATTGATGATAGTTATGTTGGGATATGATATGATTAACATGGCTATTATGATGATGATGATCATAAGATGGTTTTAATGATATTGATGACTATGATGATCACGATAATGGTTGATGATGATGATGATATTGATGATTGGGCTATAATAATATTATACAGATATTGACTGTCTAGAGGGGCAATATAGCATTTGAGATCCTCGAGGGAAGTTATATTTTTGTCGAGGGACATTATATTTTCCGTAGCGCCTAGCGCTGAGGAAAAAATATAGTATTCCGAGACAATTTCCATCTAAGAGAACTAGGCCTACCCCCTGGACAACTACCCTCTCCTGTTATTATCTATATCTCATGCGTTGATTGCTATGAGAGATACGCATTCGTTTTATGTAAGTTGTTTAGGATTTGGACAATGTAAATAGATCCCTTAGCTACAACATCTTGAAATTACATTTACAATGACAATAATTTAATTTTAAATTCAATTTATTCCATTCTTGAACAGTATTATACAGTATATAAATAACATGTTCATTACCCGTAAAACTCCGTGTATAAGACGCACTTTTTTTCCGTCGGAAAAATTTCAAAGTGGGGGGTGCGTCTTATACACAGGTATAGGAAAAAAAACACCTGTAGTCATGGTGAATGTGTATACACATGGTTTAGGGCATGACAAGAGCTTGTTGTCAGTTGAAGCATTCAGCAAGATATACCCTTTTCTCACACAAAAAATATGAGCAGTAATACTGCTGCTAATGAATATTCATACATTTGTGAGCAGCAGTACTAATTAAGTATGCAATTTTCTAACCAGTGGTTATAAGTTTTGCTCATAATTAGAAATAGTTGTTAGTAAATTTAGAAAATTGCATTATATTTAGTGAGTATTGGTGCTCATGAATATTCATGAATATGAATATGAATATTTATGAGCACCAGTGTTACTGCTCAATAAATGTGCAATTTGTGTACTAACCACTATTTTTATGTGAGAAAATGATGTTGATGAATGCTACATTCAACAATAAGCTATTGTCATGCCCTAGACCAGTGGTATAAGCATTCCAACAGCACTTCAGGGTCTTTTAAAAAAAATACAGGGTGTCCCAAAAAAAACGCTGTGAAAGTTGGGGGTGCGTTTTATACACGGGTGCGTCTTATTCACGGAGTTTTACGGTAATATCAATATAAATTCAAAAGATAAAATGCTCCACTAAAATAGAAACTGTACACTCGTATAAGATTTAATATTTCATATTCATTTACGATATCATCTATGATATTGTATGAACTAAACCCCTTAATCACATAAAAATAAATATTTCAATGTTAAAATTACTTATTTCATAATCAATAAGGAGTTTTAACCCTTTAAATATTGGGGTAGTCTGGGCATAATACGATGTATTAAATATAATCTGAACTGCCCTTTTCTGAAGTTAACATAAACTTAACATAACAGTAATTGATATGGTAAATAATCAAAGCATAACAAAAAATAATTGAAATACATCTTGAGTAAATGTCATTAGGCAATGAAGTAATTTAAATTAAATATCAATTGGGGGCTCCGGTACAGCGCCCCCGCCCCCAACGCCCCTAAACGTAATTTTTGGCCTGGGCTACCCCTCTACTGAATTAGTAATATTGTTTAGTAGGTTTAGTATTTAGCTCTGTGCCAAGAATGGCGCTTTTGTCCGGCAGGTAACGATAATTTCACTAAGCCACCTGACTATAATAACCTATCACCTATTGTGAAATCATTATTATATGAGAGCAAGCGAATTGAAATTAATAAGCTTAATTAAACAAATTATAATTATGTACGTATTACAAGTTTAATATCAATATTTTACCAACATTCAAGGGAGCAAACTGCACCCATTAACATATCGCCACAGTATGATACTGAGATCAATTACTTTCATGGCACAGCATATTACAGAGCATATTATTACTAATTTCGTAATCTGTATTACAAATACGTCACAGTTACAGACAGAATATAATTTAATTTGATATTACAATGGGAACGGTTATGAAACGTGACATACTGTAATCCAGTGTCGTCGTACCATGTATCTTGCTAAAGGATTATTATTATTAATTTTTTTTAAATCTCAGTTCGTTAGTGTGAACTTTTATAATTCCTTAACTGGCTTGCACACACACCTTGATTTATATTGTTCAATACGTATTATAATATAGGTAATTTTGTATGTACTGAATTATAATATCATAGTATTTCATCAGGTGATAGTCTGTACAATCAGCCTTAGTTTACTGAAGTAATTTTATGATAAATCCTCATCCCCGCCGAAGATAATTGATTATTAAGTTATAACCTATATATTAATGAAAAAGATAAGTGTAAGTTAAGGGGATTTCTCCATGACTGCCAATAAGTCTGCATTACCCTTTTTTGTATTGTGCAGTAAGGAGTATTTTGGTTTCAAAATGATGTTTCAAGTCAGATAATCTAGACATAATCCCAAATTAAGAAAATAACATCGAAAAACCGTGTTTCCCCCTAAGGCGCAGTTTTATAGCATTCAACATATAAGAGCATCATTTTTTTCATGTGGATATCTCCTTCTGTTGACATGGGGGTATAGTATAATCGACTCATATTACGCCTTATGGTGTTGTTTTGATGCAAACAAAGTAGCACATGATAAAACTAGCAGGAAGGGCTATAAAACAGTGGTCAATTCGTTAGGGCGAAAGGTATGTTTCCCCTTAACGACACATTCCCCCTAACGTGCTGTTTTATAGCACGCATATTCGCCCTAAGGCGACTTCTAAGCTTATAACCTATATATTAATTTTTTTTTTGTCAGGTTAGTGAAATATGATGCACGTAAGCATCCCTCCCGAACCCTGATTGACCCTGGTCAAAATGGTCATTTTTGGAAATCTGGACATCGAATTTTCAAGAAAATGCAAGTGGCTGGTAACGTGCTAGGAATACATACTCCTATTTAGTTTGCTGCAACATAAAACAATTATGGGAAAGTCCGATTTTGAAAGAAAAAAAATTTAAAATTAAGAGTACATCATAGTAAACATCCTCTGTGAATTTGAGCCAATTCCAATCATTTTAAAAAAAGTTATGGCCGTTTTCTATATTATCCACTTGAGAAAATCGTTAAAATTGGCTGGAAAATCTTCTTTTTGCCATATCTCAAGAACCAAATGACCAATTGACACCAAACTCGGTATATTCATGTATCTAGGGGGATAGATGAAGGGTTGTGATTTTAAGGTCATTCGGTCAAAGATCAAAGGTCACATGTCACAGGTTTCCATTTGCGTGATTTTATATCTGGCAAATGTATGTGTTATAAGATAAGTTATTTTCTCAGCCAATTACTTGTATTATGCAATAAATTATATATATTTCCGTTAAACATGAGTTGCTAATCATTTCTATATGTCTCATTTAGTGACTTCTGCATTCTCAAAAAAAAATATTTAAAGGCTGAGACAGGTTTTTTTAAAAATATTTTCGCGAAAAATTCTTTAATTCACCTGAAATTCACACTGGGGGCTTATAAAGGCATACCGAATAATTGTCCAAGGTTCCAGCAATTGTTTTGTAATAGTCACAGTAAAAAAAACGTCGGAATTAGTAATCTCGAGTATATTGTGTAATATACTTTAAGCGCGCGGTTACTGATTATTAGTAATCTCGAGTATATTGTGTAATATACTTTTAGAGCGCGGTTACTGATTATAATTATTTAGTATCAGTACTATTAGCCGTGTCCGATTTGTAATACAGATTATACAATTATATAATTCGTTCAGTCTACTATAACGTAAAAAATATATAATAAGCTTAGAAGTAGCCTTAAGGCGAATATGCGTGCTATAAAACAGCACGTTAAGGGGAATTTGTCGTTAACTTGGGGGAAACATACCTTTCCCCCTAACGTTATCATGTGCTACTTTGATTGCACCAAAACAACACCCTGAGGGCGTACTAGCTATGTCAACAGAGCGAGATATTCACATGACAAAATGATGCTCTTATAATATGTTGAATGCTATAAAACTGCGCCTTAGGGGGAAACACGGTTTTTCGATGTTATTTTCTTAATTTGGGATTATTTGGGATTATATAAATGCGTTTCACGAAGCTCATGACAACTTGTCATCGAAAAAAATTGTTTTAATCTTTTATGGACGAGCCTGAATGTATAATCTGCCAATACAACAAGAAGCCAGCAAGAACCAAATGATGGCCGTAAGTTTTTATCTTATTTTGTGTTTAATGTGTGATTGTGAGTTTGCATGCTATGTCATTCAGCTATTATATGTCATTGTTATCGACCTTACATATTATTTGTTGACAAACTATGTAGAAAATCGTTATATTTCAATGAAACCCTTCGATATTGCACTAGAGCGGTTATCGAGATCGCACCCCGCCGAAACTCTGCGGTGGCTACTATGTCCAAAAACCCGTCTCCCTGGCTATAAACGCGAAATAACATTAAACCTCCTTCACTCCTTGACCTTGTCCTTGCCCTTGATCTTACTCGAGTAAGACTAAACTCTAAAATTTAACACCTTTCTTTGTCATAACTTGCAGCCATGATATGGTAGACTGTCTCTGGTCTACAATTACAAAGAGCATTGTAATTGCCCTTGACCTTGTCAAAGACTTTGACCTTTGTGTCGTGAGTTTGCAGAAGCCAGCCTAATAAATTGTGCTAATACTTACTAATAGTATACAACTAACGAATGGGCTTCTTGTGATAGTCAAATCTATTACCGAGGTGGGCTCAAAATGATTATTACCCGAAGCGTAGCTGAGGGTAATAGTCATTTTGAGCCCACCGAGGTAATAGATTGCCTATCACAATCAAGCACATTCGTTAGTTGTTTTATATCACTCATCAATATCAGTGATTGTGTTCAGCTTATAGCAAAATAAGTGATAATCTCTGAATATTTCATAAAATCGCTTGTAAATTTTGATATAAAAATCAATCGACATTAATGAAGCCAGTATGAGCCTCCAGAACCATGGCGCATCTAATACGCTTAAAGTCATTGTTATTTTGCGCACACAATCACAAAGACGCAAAACTGAGTGCGCACCAACGCGCTGGCAGTTGCGCACATACGCGATGAATGCGTGCTAGCGCTCCCACGGATGTGCTTATTGGCTGTCTTGGCGTTCTTCTTCCCAGGGTGTTAGTTTTTACCAGCAATGTCAATCACGTGACTAGAACGTGTGCGCCATAGAGTACTGCACAAATTTGATCGCGTGTGCATTTTGCTTAAACACATGATCTATGGGACGAATGCGTAACAAACTTTTAGTGTTAATTTTTTGCTAACAGCCCGGTCACATGATTGCGCGGGGATTGCGCGTGTTGTCCAAAACTATCATTTGTCAAATACAATGGTAAAACGATCTTATGAGGGATATAATAATAATTAATAATTTTAATATTATTATAAATTTATATGCCACGAGTATAGCCACTAAACAAGGGTTAGGTTTATATGTTATAATGGTATAGTATGCAGTTGGGCCTAGTAATACACAATGTTAATTGTTATGTGATGTAAAGTGTAATTGATTAACTTGGCGCTAGATAAAATTGACAATTTTTCGCTCCATTCCAAATCAAAATACGTGATTTCTGCACCACCTCGACTTCTCTCCGAGTCGTATCGCGACTTGTGACGTTGTGTTAATTAGCCTTTGCACTATCATATCAGTGGCAGCACGGCTAGTATGCTCCCCAGGTAGTTGAGATTAAATACCAGTGACAGTGTGTCACTTTAAAAAAACGGCGAGTGCATCTGCACTCCCATGCAGGATACTCATACTTCACAACTAGCTTGATGCGTTGACTGAAGTAAGCGAACAAAACTAATTCAATATACTAAATCCTAAAATAACGTACAGTCGTACAAGTTGAAGTAGTACTACTAGTAGACAGAAGTACTAGTACACATTTAATTCCTATTTGAGAATTTTAACAGATATGATCATTAGACAACATTCAATGCTAGTGTTATTTCAGTCATAAATTATTGAAATTCTGATATGTATTTTTATTGTTCTATTATCTCATTCAATTTACAGGAATCAAGCCGAAAATCAAATCTTTCTACAGAAGATATCAAGATTCTTGCTAATTTTGTCAGCGAAAATTATGATGACATATTTGGGAGAGCAGATCGGCCACAGGTAAGCAGGGAAAACAATGAAATATATATATCACTTTATCAGGGACTACTTTTTAAGCCATGCCTGCACAAAAATTGATTTAAGTTAAAGGAAGTTTATTGGGCATGGAATGTCTTCTACAACATCTGTACATTGGACATTAGATATTTAACTTGTATAATTAAATCAACTTTTATAGAGAAAGGCGCAGGATCACGCGAAGTGATGCAGCTTTTTTTTATTAATTAAATTCAAACATAGAGGAAACTGACTAGAAATATTTGAGTGATTAAAAGTGAGCAAAGAAAAATAGGCTTCGCCGGGAATCGAACCCGAGACCGCCGGATTGCTAGACCGGTGCTCAAACCATCAAGCCACGAAGACTTTATATGGTGGGCGTTCCCATGAAACCCTTTTCAATGCTCGATTAGTCAGAAGCTATATAAACTGGGCCAATTGATTTAATTATTCTTGGGATTGGCCCAGTTTATATAGCTTCTGACTAATCGAGCATTGAAAAGGGTTTCATGGGAACGCCCACCATACAAAGTCTTCGTGGCTTGATGGTTTGAGCACCGGTCTAGCAATCCGGCGGTCTCGGGTTCAATTCCCGGCGAAGCCTATTTTTCTTTGCTCACTTTTAATCACTCAAATATTTCTAGTCAGTTTCCTCTATGTTTGAATTTCATTTTTATTAATGTTAACATTGTAAGTGTAACATTTGTATATTTTTCTTGACAGAAATACAAGTTTGATAGTGGCTGAATTGCTGGCCTATTGGAAGTTCTGATCCAAGATCATACATCATGTACCTCTCTCTGTTCATCAGGCCCAACTTCCCAGCCCACTTTCTTGGCCCCAATCTTTGGTAAGAATTAAAAATTAAATGTTTTACATTTACATCACAGTCATACATTTAAATGATAACATACATGGATATTTCCATATATTAGATGATGGTACAGACAGCAGAGATTACCTGTGAACAGTCATTGTTGGATATTTCATAATTCATTTTTGTGTTATATGTATCAAGTCAGACCATTTACATTTATTTGCCAAGGGTTACTTTGCAAGCAAGCCTTCATGAAGAGAGCATGCTAGAATTGTTTTGCAAAATTATGTAAATTTATAAGGGCTCTTTTTGGTATTTGGGGGAGCTAAAGAGCCCTTTGTTCCCCTCTCCTCTCCCATATTTCTTCCTGCATTATGCATATTGAATATAATTATGATACCGCATTGGCTTTTGATTTAAATAGAATATCTCCTTTTTTAATTTCTTTTTAAAATTAGAAATGCTGAGATTCTGGGCACATCACGTTGATCTGTCATAAAGACCAGTCATCGCACTTGCAGGTCCATCCATCCAGGCACGCATGTATGTTGAACTTCAGAAGGACAGTCTTCGAAAAGGTGTAGAGGTACATTATTAGAGAGACATTTGACACTTTTGTTATTCTAAACTTTTGTATTTTAGTTAATGGGCAATTCCAAGCAAACGCCGTGACGGTCAGAGGGTGTTTCTCACAATGAAAGTCCAAATAACTCATAAAATCTAAATATCTAGAACCAACTTTTGATATGCATCTGTTACCACTATCCTACCAATAATTTACAATAGGAAAGAAAACCAAAATTCCCAATAAATTATGAATTATGAATATCAATATCTGCCGTAACACCGTGATGGCAAAAAGACATGGGTTTCTTACATGCTAAGAAACTAAGTAAACTCTGTGAACTACCTGAACATTTTGCACTTTTGTCACATTGATTCTTTGTACTAGACATCAAGCTAGAACATCCAAATAAAAATGTAGAAAAAATCCAAAGTTAATAGTAAATATGATATCATAAATGTATCTATGCACTGTAACGCCGTGACTGTAACGCCGTGACTGTAACGCCGTGACCTCTGAATTGTACATGTTATATATATGGGAGATATTAAAGAGATGAATAATATGATATAATTTTAATGTAGTGATCCAGAATCAATAAAGAACTAGATGAATGGGTGATATAACCAAGATGCTATTAAATGATCATCCGCATGACACAAATTTGCAGCACAGCGCCCTCTATTGATCAAAAAATCTTTTAGGACATAATTGAAATTCTTATCTATTTCAGAAGTTAGTTAATGGAACCATCAAATATTAAAACCAACATACATACTTAAATGTAACAATGAAATATGAGACCTTTGACCTTGTTTCTCAAAATAACATACAAATGTTAAATTTTTGGTCTGCACAGTGCATATTTGCAAGTGATTTGTTTCATGTAACATGATTTCAGAGTTAGTAAATGTTCGTTTTTGAATTGGTAATTATCCGAGTGACCTTTGACCTGTGCCCCAAACAGTTTCAGAAAATTGTCTTTTACCTACAGTACTCTTTCTAACATTGATTCTGGAACTTAATTGTGAGAACAAAAAACAACAATATTTTGACCTGTTGACCTATGACCTCCCATGATCCCATTCCCTAATCAGGTCATATACTTCACTGGATGCATACCAGTATTATTATCATGTTATCCTTCAAGGATTCTCAAACTATCTTGATAATAATATAATTTTTGCATATTTGTTAGCTATGTGACCTTTGACCTTTGACCTCATGGACCAAAATCATATCCAATAATCTGTACCTCTAAATACATGGATTGTACAAAGTTTGAACGAAATCCATCCAACGATTCTTGAGATATTGCAAAAAAAAGAACACTGATGTACAGATGCACATACAGACAGACGGACGTACAACCCATACACATACATGACTCGGGTAACTTTGAGATGGAAACATTATCAACTGACCCTATTTATATAATTATAGCATGAGCAATGCCCAAGCATACCTCCAATAAATATCTTACACTATTTGATTATGTCTACTGTGTTATGTCAATGGGAATCCAGTAGGTAGCGTCACGGCGTTACACAAAACGTAACGCCGTGACCAAATTGATATTGATTATATTAATAAGTGGTAAAAGATAATGCTGCTATTCAGCATGCATATTATAGCCCTATGGGCTAATACAGAGAAAACAAAAAATTATTTCATTCCCATTCATATTTTTCCAGAAATATTAAAAATATCTGTTTTTAGTGTAACGCCGTGACATATTGATGACTGTAAATGAGACAGTCACTGAAGCGGAACGAAGAGCGAAAATGACGAAATCGATGTTTATCTGAAAAACTGAAGCAATGATCCTATCAACACTGAAATAAAATTTTATGAAAACTCCTTTTCGCAGTTCTTTTATGCTTACTATTTAATGGAATGTTTTGTGAAAATAACTGAAAATTAATTTATGCTATATATTAACAATAAAATGATAGTTTACAATTTTTTTTTTCAAAAACAAAATGCATTTTTGGAAAGTTCAATCTTTTAGCTTTCATTTGATACCAAATTTGTTATGGTACAACGAATTTGAAAATTCAGTGGTTATGTCAATGTTTGCTTGGAATTGCCCTAATACAATACACGATTTTATTCTATAAGCTCAGAATTTGTGTCAGATAACAGGATTAAAATGCTATGCTGAACATGTACAAATACATGTTCTCTATTGCCTAGTCCCAGACGTTCATTTAAATGTTTGTTATTAATTTGGCCGTTTATAATGAGGTAAATTTGAAAGTCCTAGTTGAATTTAGTTGAATTTAACAAAGATTATCATTCACTTTATACAACCCTGTTCCTTATTTGCTTTTTCTGTTGTTAAATTTTTTATTTTGTAGCTTGTTTGTTATTTTGTTTAATAATAATTATTTTTAGTTAAACCAATCATTGACAAGTGTCCACAAATTATTTATTCTATAAAAAAAATATTGTGAACTGTAGGAGATTATGATAATGAGCAATTTCTTGGATAATATCCAAGGTCATTAGCAGTTTACTTGATCATTCCATACAGTCTTCCAAGATATGCTAGACTAAAATTAATAAAGCGGCAGGGTGATATCTTTATGAATTGCATAGTTAACATGCAAAATTTTGAGCTCGCTCTTTCCTTTGTCTGCTGATTGCATTTAATGGGCACTATTTTGTTTATTTTTTCTTCATCTGCAGATACTGGCCACTGCTGTGCAACCTCAGGACATAACTGGATGGGATGAGCTTGTAGGGACTCGCTTCACAGTCTGAACATCAGACTAGCCATGCATGTACAACAAACCATCGATACCAGCTTGGTAACTCATCCACTTCAGAGGAAAAGCTAGACCGATGTTAACAAAACAACTTGGAACCACTTCCTTACTCTGGCCTAGCGTTTACTTTCGCCCAGATAACTGTCTCTTTGTTCCAAGCTCTCTTCATGTCAGGTACATTGACTTTTGGCAAAACATCACTACTCTCTTTCTACCTCTCATCCAAAGAACACCTTCGCCTTCTACCTCCTCTTTGACATCGCCATGTGCAGTTACCATCTGACTCACATGGGCATCGACAACCATGGATTGTAAACAGGGCTACAATCCATGCCTCACTCACACACCTGTAATAGGGGAGAATCTGCCGACCAACATGGCCAAGCCTGCTTACGGTAAGCTTCTCCACATATTTTGTGAATTTACTTTATCAGTATTTTGGTTTATACTGTTCTATTCATTCAGCATTGGTTCGGAAAACATTTTGGCTGGGGTCTATGCCTGCTAGATGTATACCAAAAAAGTCTTGAACACGTTGGAAAAAGTATAATTTAAGCATCAATTATTGATGGATCAGTCTTGTGTAAGGTTAGAAAGAGTTCTTGAAAAAGAAATATGGAACCCTTGAATTAAATCCTATGCTTGATTTTGTATCACGAACAGATAAATATATTATCACTGATCATTGCTTTGTCATCATTAATTCTATATGAGCGGTTAACATCATCAGGGTGCCCCTAGTAGACTCTACTGTGCGCCACAAGTGTCTAATGACAGATGTGCTCGCGCTATAAATTTATAGTTATTATTAGTATTATTATATGCTTTTTATAGGCTCATTTACATTGTAATTGTGCAAATTTACATCTGATTTTAATTTTACTTTGACAAATTAATTACTTTACAGATGTGCCGCATGCTCCAAGCAAGCCACAAGTCACTGCCGTTAACGCAACCTCAGTGACCCTCAAGTGGCGACCACCAACAGAAGACGGTGGCTCTCCGATCACTGGCTACGTCGTCCAGAAGAAGGAGCGACTTGCCCTTCGTTGGACGCCGGTGAACTCCACTCCGACCACCGAGGCCATCTTCACGGTCACCGGACTCATGGAGAAGTCTGAGTACGAGTTCAGGGTATATTTGGACAGCCCAGCGAGTCGACCGAGTCTGTGCTGGTCAAGCCTCCATATGGTAAGGCCATAAAATGGACTTTATTTTGCTCACAAAAGTGAGTAATGTGATACAATGCTAATGATAAGTGCTTATGTACAAAAGTACCAAGAAAGAAATATGGAACCCTTGAATTAAATCCTATGCTTGATTTTGTATCACGAACAGATACTACTCATTAATTTCTGCAATACCCCTTAACTGGAAAGCAGGAAAGCAGTTATGAGGCATAATTTCATTGAAAATGCTGGAGAACGTTCTGATGAACGATTTGATCTCTTTCTACAAGTTAAAAGAACCACAACATTTTGATATACCATGTTTGTTAAAGAGCATTGCTCACCAATTTCTGATTTAAATCAGCAACATGTGATTATTACTTGTTCATTTACATTTCAGTTGTGTGGTATACTTTCTGAAACATTCTGTAATACATGTATTGATACATTCTGTATATATATTTCTTCGCACGGAGTAAAATTATATTAAAGGGGACCACCGGGCAAATAACAACACATTACTACATGTTTTGGTACCGTTTTGTGATATAATAGATACCTAACATTTTGCAAAGGGTTGAGTAATTCATAAAAAAAGCAATTAATTTCCACCACTTATGGAACCACTACTATTTCCTGGTTTGCGAGTGCGCCAATTCTACTCACGCGTACGTTTGTAGGCAATATAATTCTGAGCGATTCGCTTGCTGCACCCGCGGTAGTCTACACAATTCAGACTGCATAAACGCATGCTTTAGAATGGTGATGCGGTTTCCAATTTTATTTTTTTTCTGCAAACATATTTTTGTGAACTTGTTGATGGAATGGAATACTAAAGATGTTACCTTTCTATTATACAAATATTAGTTTTGGGTGGTGGTACCCTTTAATAAGAGAAATGTCTTTTGAAATTACTACTCCAAAACATAGATCAGAGTGAGTGAAATATTCATTCATTATCCTATTAACTATCAACCATTCATTCAGGTCTTTCCAAAAAGAGATCACTGTTACGGTACACATTTAAGAAAAAGATGAGTAATTGTTTGTAAATATGAATGTTGCAACAGTTACACATTGGGGACGATTTTACTCCTATCTTAAATAAAAATTTGTTTGTTGAGATTATCCTATGAAGAAATTTGTATTGAAAGTTCAGGGTACCACCACCCAAAAATCATATTCTTATTACAGATTTATAGGTAACATCTGGAGTATTCCATTACATCAACAAGTTCACAAAAATATGTTTCCAGAAAAAGAAAAAATACTTGGAAACGCATCACCATTCTAAAGCATGCGTTCATGCGGTCTGAATTACGCAGACTGCTATGTGTGCGGAGCGAATGAATCGCCCGGGAATCTATTGTTTACAAACGTGCGCGTGAATAGCTGCATTAGCGCACTCGCAAATGGTTGGCCCGTATGGAACCAGTAAATAGCAGTGGTTCTGTAAGTGGTGGAAATTAATTGCTTTGTTTATGAATTACACAACCCCTTGCAAAATGTTGGGTATCTATTTGATATCACAAAACGGTACCAAAACATATAATTAATAGCTGCATTAGCGCACTCGCAAATGGTTGGCCCGTATGGAACCAGTAAATAGCAGTGGTTCCGTAAGTGGTGGAAATTAATTGCTTTGTTTATGAATTACACAACCCCTTGCAAAATGTTGGGTATCTATTTGATATCACAAAACGGTACCAAAACATATAATAATGTGTTGTTCTTTGCCTGGTGGTCCCCTTTAAGCTGTTATCAATGGATGATTTGTAAATCAATGAAAACCGAGTGTTCCAAGTGATTTGCCCATCTAAATTTTCCTCTATATCTTCATGAGAAATTTGTTTGAAAATGGTGTAATTGTTTTGAGAGATATATACAATGCTAATGGCTCGTTCTTAAGTTATGATGAACAGGTTCGGATAAGTTCCCTATATTCAATACTACTCATTAATTTCTGCAATACCCCTAAACTGGAAAGCAGTTATGAGGCATAATTTCATTGAAAATGCTGGAGAACGTTCTGATGAACGATTTGATCTCTTTCTACAAGTTAAAAGAACCACAAAATTTTGATATACCATGTTTGTTAAAGAGCATTGCTCACCAATTTCTGATTTAAATCGGGAACATGTGATTATTACTTGTTCATTTACATTTCAGTTGTGTGGTATACTTACTGAAACAGTCTGTAATACATGTATTGATACATTCTGTAATACATGTATTAATACACTCTGTAATACATGTATTACATTAATTTTAGATAGCCACTTGTCTATAAGTAAAGAAGTCGATTATTAGTCTTTTGCGTTGAGATATTTAAAGCATTTTGTTGGTGAAGGAAGCTGGGAGTTTTGCAAGTACATGTAGTTTTAATATGAGAGAGTGCAGGCAATCATACAAAATAATCCCACTTAATAACCAAATAAATCAAGTAAATTTTGGTTAAGATAAAAACTCTTTATGTCTTGATTTTCTAACTTAGACTTTGGGAAAAAGGGGATTTATTCCTTTTCTCGAACATTTCTGAGTGAAATCTTACAGACCAACAAATTAGAAAACGACTTTCATAATAGATACATTTGTACTCAGCGATGGATTCCCCTTTAACCCATTGAGAACGAAGACCACATTATATTTATTCCTAAAAGGAAATAAATCTCTATTGTATCATCAAATTGGCAATAGAAGAAACTTGATGTTTTGTGTAGACAAAATAAAATATGCACATTTGGCAATCCTTTCCAATCTAAAACGTTGCCAATTTGCACCTAAAATAATGATCTTCAATCTGTTTATGTTGCCAATTTGAGAATTCTCAGATTATTTTGCCTAAAATAATTCCTACAATGTATGAGCCGTCGCAACATTTAACTGTGACAAATGAGGGCTCATATTTTGCAGTATACTTTTCTCTTTCTTTTGGTACATAATTCAGAACCCTTTTGTGATGTTTTTGTCAGTTACCCAGTTGTGCGCGTTCTGTCCAATTAGATTTGCACATTTTTGAACGCGAGATCTGTGGATTATAATTGGCTGCGTCTCTTTCCGCGGTAGGGTTCTGGTATATGCTAGCTTGTAAAGGTCCAGATCACATTGTTAGCCACAGTATACTTGCTAGTGCACTTAAATTATCTTTATTATTATCTTGACTTATTGATTATTTGATACATTACTCTGAATTATTCTATTTTGATATTCTCTAAAAAGTTATTATATTTGATTTTCTATTACACTTTCTTACTATTACGCTGAATTATTTATTCAAATTATATACTATGTTACTATTGAAATATGAATTTAAATAATTGCATTCTAATGTCACCTAGGAACTGGCAGATTACAATGTACTTGATATCGCACTTAAATTATTATTACTATTATCTGGAGCTATTATTAGATATATATATTATATTATATTTTACTTTCCATTACACTTACTTACTATTACGCTGAATTATTTATCCAAATTATATACTATGTTGAAATATGATTCTCAATAATTTAATTTTAATGTTGTTCATTATACTATTTTACTGCCCTGCGCTGGCAATTATATGCCAGTGTCCTGGGTTATGTATTTCTTTTTATTTTGTTGACGAAATTTGACTAATAAAGTGATGATTTTAAAAACCTATAAGGTTCTTGATGTTTTTTAATTAGGTGCTCTCTATTCAAGCTGTGCTTTTAGAGATGTTCACCTCCAATTATATTGTTTTGTTAATGTTTGTTATTGAAAATATTTGGAAATAAATGTTGTATTGAACTTGAACTAAATGCCAAGTGTAGGCCTACTTATTGTTCTCCCTGTCATGATCGAAGGGGAAATATGAGATGCATTGTCACTATAGAGGGAAATATTTATTTATTTATTTATTTATTTATTTATTTTGGTATACATTTCAAACTGATCAGCAGCAGTGCTGAAAGGATCAGTGTACATTGAACTTCAAAACATACATACTATAAATAATACAATATAATTGAAATTGAACTTATTATTCCCCTTAAGCCTGGCGCAGACAGAGCCGACTCGACCCGATCCGACTGGTTTTAATCAGGCTAGAGTTGGGCCCGGTCGGTCGGAGCAGATTTATCGTGTTGAATCGGCCCCAACTGGCATCCGACTGTCTCTCGACTGGCAAAATATGTGTCGCGAGGCACTGAAAACTGAGCCGATCGGAATGACAACCAGTCGAGTCGGCTCTGTCTGCGCCGGGCATTATGGTCACTTTTCACTAAGAGGGGAAATATGAACTTATTATTCCCCTTATGGTCACTTTTCACTAAGAGGGGAAATATGAAATTATTCTCAAGTTCAACTGTTCAAGTTCAGTTTATTTCACATCACATTAAAAATACATCAAAATATACATCAAAATATATATACATAGGGAACAGTATAGAAAACAGTATTCAAGAGTATAAACAAACATCTAAAACATCTACACACAGCTATACAAGGACATGATAAAATCATAATAATAAGCCGTAGAGGATGTGAGGGAAAGGCAAAGGCCATTGGCCTTGAACATTGGCCTGTCAAGGCCTTTTCCCTTTTTTAAACTACAACTTATTGAAATAAATATCAAAATTAATTACAAAAACACACGTAAAAAGCAGACGTTTAAATTATGGATCTATTGTAATAACGTATAATTCAATAATCCTTTATACTTCCTTTTAAAATTACCTAGAGTTGGACACTGTTCGAGTTCATCAGGCAAATCATTCCACACTATCGCACCTTGATAACTAATAATTGATCTAGAAAATTTATATTTACAGAACGGAGTATATATTTTATATGTGAGTTCCTTGTTTTATACACATTTACATCCCTATTATATTTAAAATATCCATCAAAAAGGGGAGGTAATAATTTTTTGAAATATGAATACATAAAACATGCAGTCTGCAATTTATTTATGTCATATACATTTAATATTTTCAATTTCAAAAATAAATCATGTGTATGTGCTAAATAATGTGATTTAGTAATCGCACGGACAGCCCTTTTCTGTAATAAAAACAATCTATTCAATAAATAAAATGAGCAATTGCCCCATACAATATTACAATAACTTAAATGTGATAAAACCATACTATTATATATATTCACTAACATTCGCAAAGGCAAAATATATTTCAAATTATTTAATACTCCAACTATTCTCGAAATCTTTAAAGAAATATAACTAATATGCTCATTCCAACTTAATTTTTCATCTATAAATACACCAATAAATTTAGTACATTTTACTTGCTTTATTACAACCCCATTTAATTGAATATTTATCAAATCTTCATTAATATCTAAATGATGTGGTCTAAATATTATATAACATGTTTTACTGTAATTAATTTGGAGTCTATTACATGTAGCTATAAACCATGATTGCACTTTACCCATTTCTACATTAATTACATCATTTAAATGTTCTAAATCTTTACCCGACACATAGGCCTATAGGCTAGTATCATCAGCAAACAAAAGTACAGATAAAACATCACTTACATATTGCAAATCATTAACATAAAGCAGAAACAAAAGAGGTCCCAGGTTAGATCCCTGAGGTACACCAACAGAAATATTTCTACACTGTGAATTATGACCATCTATACATACATACTGTGTCCTATATAACTTTGAAACCATTTTAATGCGATACCTCTTATTCCGTAAAAATTAAGTTTTTGTAATAAAATAGAATGATCAATACAATCAAATGCCTTTGACAAATCTAAAAAAAGTCCTATAACTGTTTCTTTTTGCTCAAGGCTTTGGCAAGTTTATCTGTAAAATCAATGAGGGCATGATTAGTACTATATCCTTTTCTAAATCCTGTTTACTGTATAAAATATTGTGTTTATCAACAAAATGTATCAATTTATTGTATACAATCCTGCTAGTAAGGTCTTCATGTACAGATAGGCCGGTTCTCTTCAGATTTCTCTTCACTTTCATGATTTCGATTTTTTTCTTGTAGGAGCACAGCTTGATGAGAATGGGTCTCGGTTAAGATGTCTTGTTTCCACTTCCAGGACCCGAGACACGAGGCTTCCCCGATCTATGGCTGCTTTCGATGTCATCCGGCGAGAGTGAGCAGGGAAGGTTTGAATTGAGCGCTTGGATGACAGCTCGGTCAGTGTTTTCTCCAACCGCTTCTGGAACCCCATACAGCCTGATGGAGTTCCGTCGATTATGTTGTTCTGCATCATGTAACGTGTTCTGCATGGCATCGATGTGGTCTTTCATCTCGCTGACTGATTTTGACAAGGCTTTCACTTCTTGGGCTTTCTCATCTAGTGAGTTCTGCATGGTTAGTAGAATTCCATCATGATTTTCAAGTCTATTTTCGGTTTCTAAGATGCGTTTAGAGAGATGTTCCTTCACTTCAACGATTGTGTTTGCGACAATCTTTGCTACACAATTCTGTAGTAGCTTTGTGAAGTCAGTATCCTGTAGTAGTTGTTTTATAAAACCCGAGAAATCAGACTGCGCACAGTTCAAGCTTGGTTTTGACTTGTCTGATTTCTTTTGGCTTGAGGGTTGTTTTTTTGAAGACTTTTTCCCTTTAATCTTCTTCTGGCTTGTGGATGCAGATGCAGTTCGTTTTGATGTTCTTGTGTTTGCACTTGCAGGTGTATTCATGATTTCAGTTTCAACATCGTAAGAATCGTCAAGATTTGTTGTCACATTAACAGTGTCGGCCATGATGATCAATATTAAAAGTTTATTCAAATGCAAACGGACGTAAATTCATATCATACGAGTCAACTGAAAAAACATGCACTTTGCGTGATCAACGTATTGTATTGCATATACCTGTACGTACTAACTCACGATGTAGTGTGTGGGACTACGTAGGTCGGCTGGCAGCTAGTCGGTGTCATTATTCAGTTCATTATTCAGCTTAAAAATCAAGATTCATGATATTCGTTACCGTAGATGCTCCAACCAAGCTAACTCATAACTCCTTGCTCCAACCAGGCCATTGAAGATGGTGTTAAGACGTTGTTTAGAGCATTTCCTTGATGATATATAAACATTCCCCTTAAAGACAGTGCTTGGTTTTCCTTAAGGGGAAATATAAACATTATTCCCCTTAACGATCGGCCTAGTGCTTGGTTTTCCTTAAGGGGAAATATAAACATTCCCCTTAACGTCTTCCTAGTGCTTGGTTTTCCTTAAGGGGAATTTTTCAAGCAACCAAAATAAGTATGTTTGTTATGTTCATTCTGAATCTCAAACAAATATTTCAGAATTGTGCATATAATCAAATAGTATCTAATTCATGAAGAACATATGGAAATATGATGGTTAATTGTCTTAAATCAGCAAATTTCTTAAATTCCCCCTAAGGTCGATATTTATAGCATTCGCCCTAAGGATGGTTCTAACGTTATTATTATTATTATTATTATTATTATTATTATTATTATTATTATTATTATTATGCATCGTTGTCGTCGACGTCGTCATCATCAGCAATGATCTCTAGTCAACATCATCGACGATCGCCGTCGTCAACATCATCATGGTGTATAGCGTGGTCGGACTAATAGCTAATTAGGGTCGACTATAATATGAGCGGCAAGCAATTTGGGGAGGTACTCTTTATTTTTTTGACAGATTTCCCCCTAAGTATGTTTGTTATTGTTCATCATCGATTGTCATCATCATTATCATAATCAGGACAATCATCATCATCATCATCATCATCATCATCATTTTACATCAAATACAATTTATATAAAATAAGTGAATAGATAAACAAACCAAATGTATAGGCTACTACAGTTGAATAATTCAAATAAATTCCATTGCCTCGGTACCCTCTCCTATACCACCATACCTATGACTGCACCTAGTAGCCTACTACCAAAATAAAAGGTTGCCCTCATGTAGGCATAGTCTTGACTGTGATTTTTTTCTTTTCTTTGGGGGGGGGGGGGGGGGGGGGGCGGGGGTGGGGGCGGGGCCGGGACGTAATTCCGGACATGTTGCAATTTAAAACCTATTTATGACTTAATATTTATTAACATTTTAAATTGTATTGCCCCGGCCTACAATACTCAGATCAGGCCCAGGGCAAGATCATACAGATTTGTCTTGTAAACAGAAGGCTACTATGATTACTATATATCACTCACTGCGGACAAAAAGGCTTTCTCGAAATGTAAAAGGAAGGAAGTTAATCACAAATTCATATCTTCTGAATCATCATAATTTGTATATATTGTAATTGCTATCATACATGTAATTTCTTTTTTTATTGCAATAAAATATATTTTCCCATTTTTCCATAATGTATTTCCTACCCGGGGGTCTGTCCTCATAGAAAGGGGGGGGGGGGGGGGGGGGGTATCATGCGTGACCAAGGACTTGCCAAAAGCACCCTAAACGAGTATTTGCGTGGTGCAAAAAATACACCCTAAGCAAGTATGATTATCGGTAATTTGATACCCTAAGCAAGTAATCAATTTTGTGTAAACCCCTAAGCAAGTATTTTTGATACCCTAAGCAAGTAATCAATTTTTTGTAAACCCCTAAGCAAGTTATAACTATTTTTGAGACCCTAAACGAGTAATTCATCTTTTTGATACCCTAAACGAGTAATTCCTCAGCCTAAAATAGATACCCTATTTCCTGATTTTGGGTGATTTTGAGACCCTAAACGAGATACTCGAGTATCTCGCCTGATCGTGAAAAACCACCCTAATTACTTGTTTTCTTGGTCGACCACGCATGCCCCCTTTCAATGAGGACAGACCCCCGGGATTTCCTATTACCTGGAGGACCGTACTGTATGTATACTGGTACCGTACTTGCGTGGATTATTTTTGTTGTAATTGTTAAGCAATTAGCGTACCATACTTCATAGATTTGCATTGATGATTCATCACAAACCGGGAAAGGAACCTGTGTTTAGCTTGAATAATTGCCCTTATTTGAAAGGATTGTGATTAACGTTTAATAAAATTGTGCAAAAGCAGAATGTCTCGAACGAAACAAATCCAAACTCGACCAGAACTTCCAAGTCTAGACGAAATTACGAGTGATTTGGAGTCGGCACCAATTGACGATGTGGCATTTACTTTCCTGCGTAATTACTCGAGTGGGACTAAGGAGCCATCCCAAGTTATGATTCAAGGTATGTTGATCTAACTTTCAGTTTTAGGAATAAGAAAGAATCTGTATGTTTAAAAAGTTGATAATCATGAGTTTCAGAGTCGTGCTGATGCTTAGACACTACTTTTAGCTTAAATAAAGTAAAATACCAGATTGCCAGGCAGTGGATCTGGTTGGTTGAAAATGAAATATATTATTATTGGACAATAATTGAAACTACAAGTACAATGAACATGATGAAACTGAGTGAAAGTGCCAATCCCAACCAATGCAACAATCCAAGCAAGAAAAAATGAAGAAAAAAAAAAAAGCCAAGACAGTTGTTTGATTTGTGAAGTTGCCTTGCAATTTTGCATGCATGTATTTGTAGATTAATATGAATGGTATGGACTTTGCGGCGCTAATGCAGTTTCGTACCCTTTTTTTTTTTTTTTTTTTTTTTTCCATACCCCTTTTTTTTCTTTTTTTCCAATGCTTTATTTGTCTTTAAACTCAACTAAATTAGTTTGTATTACTCACTGCACTTTGTCCTTATCCCTCGATGGTCTGTTGTAATATTTTGGTCAACATTTACGCCCTTCTTTTGGCGAATTTAATCGATGGTTTTGAAAGCGTCGCGGCACCAGCTTCGCGGTCGCAAGAATCGAAATAGCAGGACTTCACGAGCAGCTAGCTATGCCGTTAGCTACCGGTGACTTGAACGTACCGTACTCCTGTCGTACGTGCTCGCGCGCGCCGTACCGGTTACATCCATAGCTGAAGCGATGTATGGTGGCTCTAAAATGTGAAACTAAACAAAAACACGATCATACGGCCACCCGCTTGATCAGTTGATTATGTTTCAGATTTATAGCCACCATACATATGGACGAAACCGGTACGGCGCGCGCAGGAGTACGGTACTCTCTCCACGTTCATGTCACCGGTAGCTATAGCTGCTCGTGAAGTCCCGCTATATTTCGATTCTAACGTCATACTCATAATCTTATAAAGTTTTGTTTTGAAATTTGAACCATTTTCAAGTTTTAGTTTTAACTTTTATTGAATGTGTCTAATGATATTTAAAAGGAGGTTTCATTGTAAGTATTAAAGTAAGTCTGAATAGTAATGATAATGATTGGTGAAAACTTCACGGTAGTGGAGAAGAATATGAACAAATTTGTTTGCTTAAAAATTACATTCTAGTACGTGGCATTTATTTAATATTCACATTCCAAATATAATCACATATTCCAACTGCAGATAGTTAACTTCTTGTATTTGTTTCTCTTTTGTTTTCCATGCCCATGATATGAAGACGATGTCAAAGAGACAGCTGCTAAGAGACCCAGACAGGAGGCAGTCAAAGGGTCATCTGGATCTGGCAAAGCGCAGTCGGCAGCTGGTGGAGAATTGGTGAGGACTTCATCCCGGGAGAACAGCGAGGTGCAGGAATGCTACCAGAAGGTCCAAAAGTTCTTGGAGATGAACTCGTATATGAGAGACTCTCAGGACCAGCTCACACAGCAGTGCAGTGACCTGCAGGAACTGGGACAGTCAGTGAAAGATCAGATAGATTCTCTAAGGACACAGCTTCACACATGATGGGCTTGCATGACAGCCCATTTCCCATGTCCTTTGGTGGGAGAATGCTACCTTGAAGAGTGAAGGCCTAGAAATTATTACAAATGATCTTGTAAGAACAATTTTTCAGGAGAAGCGAAGACAGTTCTCAGTACAGTGACCTGCAGGAGTTCGGACAGTTGGTAAAATATCAGATAGATTCTCTAAGGACACAGCTTCACACATGACGGGCTAAAAATTGACAGCCCATTTCCATGTTTCTTCTTACAAAGGAGGAATGCTACTGTCTAAAAATGATTAGAGATTAACTTATTTGTGAGAAATTCTTCGGGCATGCTCACACAACAGTGCAGTTATCTGCAGGACCTCCATCAGTCAGTACAAAATCAAAAATGATATCCTGTGATTTTGGAACTTGAGAGTTCCTGAAGATCCGGAAGGTATTATCTCACGACACTAATAAGTTAAAAATAAGTTACATCTAAACACCAAGTACTACACACACACATTGGACCAATAGGGAATATTGAGGACACTATCAATAGTGATATGATTGACAGGAATGAGGTCAGCTATACTGTAAAACTCATGGCACTTAGCCGCTCTGTCTTATGAACTTTTAGAGCTGCATTGATCAGTAAATCATGTACAGTAACAACTGTAACATGCATGATAGATTTGAGATTATGATGGGCCAACAAATGTATACAAATTGTTTTATTTTGCTATTAATAATTATTCTTGCCATCTTGCGTAGTTCCATTCCATCATCTGTAAGTGATTTGTAGAAAATCACATCTCTAAAGGCTAAATAATTCATAGAAAGCTCTCAAAGTTATCTAAGAGCTAACTGACCAGTACATGTATAATAATTTGTTTGAAAGGCGTACAGTGGAACCTCATAATAACGAGGATATTGGTACTGTGAAAAAGATACTTTATATATTTATAAAGCATCTTATATTAGGATAAAAACAGCAACAAAAGAATGTAAAGAGCTTAGCATAGGATAAGCAAAACTACCTTGATATAACTTTTTGTTTTAGATATCAGAGCACATTAAAATGAGGTCCCAATGTACATATGAAGTATTGAATAGGGTGGATTGTCTTCCCTAGGTGATAGTGATTAAAAAAAGGGAAAACCAAATTGCTTACTATAATTTCCCACCTCCTCACCCCACCCGCAATCTGGTTTGACCCTGGCCTACATGTAGGTCATGTCGCAGTCATTGTAGAACAATTAACAATACATGTACATGTAATTGTGCTTCTTATGAGTTGACAGTAGCATCAGCTGTTGAACTTTTCATGAATAGCATGACATAATGATCCAATGAAGATGTGAAGTTGGTCACTACCAATATACTTTGTTTGCAGTAAATTGAGCAGTTGATTTTGAGTCAAGTTGTATCACAAATTATACCCATTAAGATGCTATCCTCCTCTCTATCCATTGAAGTACAATAACATTATTATTATTATTTGTTTTACATATTTATATTTTAAATTAATGTTTTTTAATTTTTTAATTTTTTATTTATTTATTTATTATTTATTCTTTGTATTATTTGGGTAATTTTTTTTTGGGGGGGGGGGGGGGGGGGGGTAATTTTTTGGTAATTTAAAAAATGTGTGATTACAGATTACTAAACATGTACACGTTATTATACATTGCACTTCTGTTCTTCTGTATGTGTATTATGTGGCATCTGGACATGCATGGTTGTACAGTAAAAAATTGCTGTGCACACAGAATTAAACACTTGTTTGTAACATAAAATTATATTCAATAAATCAATTTCTTTGTATGAAATGAAAGGAATACAGTTTGTAATTTGTATGAATTCACTTTTCTTGTTTATAATGTATTATGTATCAGTGAAAAACAAAATATACATTTATACCTGAACTTGAAGTCAGTCTTCCCAAGTTAATTACAAAGTGTGCAAAGTACTGTCTAAATACATTTATCATCATCACCATCATCAAATCATCATCTTCTTCATCACCTCCATCTCCATCATCACTATCACCATCATCACCACCATCATCGTTATCGTCGTCATTATCATCATCACCACCATCACCATCATCATCATCATCCCTCAAAACATGTAGATCTGCTATCTCCTGGATAGTTTTGGTTCTAAACTGTGTTCCATGTACTGTATTTATATCAGAGCCATAATATGTACGGCTCCGATGTCTACCCCCCTACAGCGCCACCAACAAGAGTTCTGCGCATTGATAGTAGGCATTCATCACCAGATCAATGCTGTTGCGCAGAACTCTGGTTGGCGGCGCTATAGGGGGATAGACATGGAAGTGGAACACAGTTTAGAATCTTAACTATCTCCTGGATCGCTGCTGCTCATTTCATAATTTTTGCCATTATGTCATGCCAATTGACTTGACAGGATTGTGAGAGGAAGTAAATGTAAAGGGTGACCAGATAAAACACACACACACACCAGGACCTGTTTTTGTTTGTAATCCTGAATACAAATCAAACTGCTCTACTACTTTACCTACAGATTAAGTATGAATGAATGACATAATGTAGCATTTATATAGCACTAAAACATTCAACATGTGCCAATTTATATGAAATTATACATGCAGCAGTATTGAATGGATCCAAAGTTACTCAACTTTGAGCACATGTATTTTCTGGTCACCCTGTACAGTTAAGTTATGATATTAGAGTAAAGATCAAATGCATTAAAAGTCAAAGACATGTTCTTTTATTTTATAGACACTAACTTTTTAATCCAATAAAGATTACACAAGTTATGCAGTCTTACAAAATGATTCCAACTGTTGAAATTGAAAGATGCTTGTAAACCAACTAACCAAGCATTAACCAAACAACGTGTATGTTTGCGTGGAACACATCATACTTGTATTCATCTGGAAATCTACCCAGTGCAACAAAAGATGGCGGTACATGTAATTATACAATGTACATGTCCAGTAGTTTATATAAATTAACCCTTTGAGACTGGTCCTGAAAATATTTGGGCTGTGGTCTGTAAAAAATAGCATGTTCCCAAATAAAATATTCTCAACATGCAATAAAGCAAAATGATACAATCAAGGTTGACTGTATTATACTTTGAAAAAAGGTAAAATCAATACACAGTCAACTCTGTCTTTATATTGGACACCTGTCTAGCAGCCACCAAATGTAATTCCCTGAAGAGAAACAACAGTTCTATGGAACCCATCAATAAATGTCACCTGTCTACAGTGGCCACTTTTCACCATTTCGCTAGGGATGTCACTATACACAGGTTTGACTATATTAGAAAGAATGTCACAAATCTTTATTCCAACAAATAAATATAATTTTTGGAGACAAAGCTTGCAAGAAACACATGGACATGCTAGTGTAATCAGTTTCCACCTGCTTGCCCAAACAGGATCACTTCTTGTCAACCTCACTGCTACTTTTAGATTGCCCCTGACTTTCAATCTCCCTTAGATTTCCAAACACTTCTTCAAACTTTTCCAGGTCAGTGAGCAGTCCGAATTTCAGAGTGAAGTATAGAACATCCTTTGTGCTGTATCTCTCCAACCTCAGAAGGACCTCCCCAGCTTTGTTCGAGCCCTCACTCAATGGAATCACATCTGCCGTGGGGACGAGGGAGTCGCGCCTGCTACCCCAGAACGTCAAGTGCGAAACCTTGACAACGTGTCCGTCCCTGTGCACGTACATGGCCCCGATGACACGCCTGAGGTAAAAGCTCATGGTATAGAGCATGAAGAGTGCGAACGTCGCGAGCCCAATGGAGAACTGCAGCTGCAGGGTCGTCACCATATCTGCGGCGTGGTAGTGGTAAAGCGGGGGCAATATGCCAAGGGTGAGGGCCGTCTGGGCAATCTTTACCCTGGATATTATCCGCAGGGTGATGATTGATGGAAGACGATAGAACGCTTTGAACTCCAGGAGTTCCTCTCCTTCTTTGCCAACATCTTGCACAGATGACCGATCCTCACTCGAAAATGTCCGTACTGCTGTCCCAAAATCACTGCTTCGAGGCACATGTGAACATGTTTGTGTTTGACTAATGTGTTTACTGCAGAATAATTGTGGTAAAGCTGAAAAATTCCTCTGGCTTATCTGAGTCTGATGCTGGACATGGTGATGCGATACTGATACATAATTCTGGCTGCGAACAAATTTGGACAAGTGGTGAAGCCTTGCACTTCTTCTTACAAAGCAAGCACTCTGCATGTTGACTGAAATGTTGGTTGTAAAAGTGTGAATATAATATGGCGTCTAAAACCTATATACCTAGAGAGAGGGAGAAAGAAAAAAAGGAGGAAAGAAAAGTAATCCAACTTATTATTCTATTGTCAATTACCAAAAATTGTTCTTTGATTGATACTATAGTCGCTCATACTAGTCACAGACTAGACTATACTACTATTACTACTATGGAGTAAAACTGACATTTGTTAATTTGTATTTCTTCATTATTTGAGGTGCATTGATCATGAAAGATTGGCGTGATTATGTGATAATGAAGCATCCATCATTCAGGCCATGTGTTAAGTAAGGGATCCAACACTTACATCAAGCACACAGGTAAACAGAGTTTGTGTAAAGTTTGGAATAGTAACGTTTATTCCATGAGCTCCAAAATGGCTAACCTCGAACTACTGTTGCCAAGCAACAGCCAATCCAAAGACTCAAGCATGCGCGTCAGATACATAGGGTAAAACCAATATCATAACATCCCCCTTCTCTTACAAAAGATAAGTAAGTATAAACTGCAACATTCAAGTGTGAAGTAAAATTACTAAAAACACTCATGCAAAATATAGGTACATCATTTTGTGATGCAGGTCAAATGTCATTTTAACAAACACCAATTTTTAACTAGGATGTCATATGCTAATACCATTATAGGAACACATTTTACATAGCTTTTCAAATTCCATAAACAAGTATGTTAACGATTTATAACTATATAACATTAACTCCACAAATTTAACAACCATATTGTTGGCAATATCTAATAACTCTCAAACCATGCAGAGAAATATATAAGACAATTTACTTTTTAAACATAAATGCCTATCTGTGTATCGTCAAATAAAACTGTGTCAAACCTAATCTTAATTACCAAAGATGACATATTCACATCAAAAGTCTATTCATGACATAATGAAATTGACTAAAAGAAGCATAAATAAATTGTTATTTATAATGGTTATTTTATACCTGTTCAAAAATCGTAGAACATTTATTGATCAAAGATGCTAAAATTCTGAGATAATCTCTCCTTCATCATGGCTTCATGCGCACGTCAGTTTACATGTATGGTAGGTGTACTACACATCGGCACTGTTTTTAATATCGGCACACCGCGTAATATTTGTTTTTGCGCGTGTTGTGAAAAATCGCGCATGTGATTGTGATGATGCGCGCTACCCTTAAAAACTAAACTGGTCGAAATTTTGAGGAGAAATAATGCGTAGATCGTCCGCTACGAGTAAATTTGTGAAATGAAGCCAACAAAATTTACATCGCACAAGAAATTTTGAGTTGCGTGCATTGTCAACGAGAGTTGAGGGGGTGCCGGTATAAAAAACACTTCGAACTTGTGAAGCCAAAAAACCACGTGCACGTTCGAAGGCGCTATCTCAAAATATAATTAATACATCGCAAATCTGATCATCGCATCGGAATCTGCACTATTTTCTCAATGTGTGAGTACAATTTCAAGAAATTTGTACAATTTTAAAGTCTTAAACTGTCGGAAATGTTTTAGGGTGCCGATGTATGTGGGGGTCACTCAATCATACATGTAGGCATAATGGACCAACATGAAAATGAACACACGGGCCTATGCAAAATGGACATGCAACAGTTTAAGTCCGAAATGTTCCTTTAAAACACAAGAAAATTTGAGAATTCACATTTCCCTGTATGGGTTCAATCAAAACCTACCTACTTTTTCAATTCAAATTAATTTGGCCAAGTACAAACCTAATTTCTAGCTGCTGCAAGCACGCCTACGGCTACGGCCTACTCCACTTTCTAGTGTCCAAAGGGCGCATCCATTTTTAGACTGATAACATTTCTTATACAAATCTGATGTTGTCTGCGAATTGAGAACCAATCCCAAAAATGATTGACCGCAGTCTATAGTTCTATTTATAGATTCTGACGTTTGCACTGCAGCTAGTGCATACACAGCTGTGTGTACGTGTAATATTGCCTATTGGAATTGTGTAATGACAATGTAAACAATAACACGAGCTTGTGACTGTGACAATTTGCAGTGCCTGCATGCAAAAAAGTGTGAGAGACTGATCTGAGATGAGATTGAGAGTTTTATAGCAGTCGTTGGGATTCAGTCGTTCACCAATGTAATTTTGGTATGTATTTTTAGAGCTCGATTCCTCGAATCTCGCTAACTTACACATTTAATTGGATATATTTTTCACAAGTATATTTATTTTAATGATGATGTTGTCATGCCTGTTGTTGAATGTTGACTGTAGTGTTGCTGATGCCGGTGTGGCAGGGATAATTGTCCAGGTGTCCGGGGCAAATTAAAACAAGGGATATCTGTCAAAATCACTCCGTCAATGTGGGTTTTGTGTGTGTGTCACGTGTAAAAGCAATGTTTCGTGGCAGATCAGTTCAATTGATATGTATTCAAGTTCATTTTATTGAATAAACACACAAAAACGGTTATGTTGTATGAGTGACGGCGTCAAACACGTCGATGTGACGTCATGAATGAGTTAAGTGTACATAATGAGTAAATTACTGTTCGTTTGATGTCCGTATGCATGTGTGTACTGTATGTCTGTATGTTTGTGTCAGAGTGTGTATGCATGTGTGTCTCCGTCTGTATGAAGGCTCGAAAACGGACAAAATCAGGATTTTAAATCTTTCCGAATGACGTCACTGCCAATTATCCCTGGGTGGACACTTATCCCTGTCACCAGCATGCATGCTGTTGAGTGTTGTCACTAGAGATTGTAGACGTACTAATTTGCTGTAACCAACGAACGTTGAGGGCGTAAACACGAGACGTATTGCCTTAAACGTTCGTTAGCTGTAACTGACCTTGATGATCGGATCGGTTGATCGGATCGGCAAAATTTGATCGATGATCGAAATCGGATCGGAAATCGGATCGGATCGGATTAAAAAAAATTAAAATAAAAAAAAAAAAATTTTTTTTTTTTTTTTTTCTTTGGAAATTGATCCCCAAAAACATATTTTGGGAAAATAAATGAATACCAAAGCAACAAATATCCTTATGAATAAGCCCAAGGTAATCTTGTATCATGGGTATGCTTTCATTTCAAACTGATTATACTCTACTTTTACAAAATTACTCGCTGCGATTCTGAAAGGTTAACCCCAAAATAAGCACATGGGACTGATTTTTGTGCATGATCGGAAATCGGCTAAAATCAGCATTTCGATCCGAACGGTTACAGCATTACTGTAGACACTAGTTAATAGTCGATTGTAATTTCTGTAAACTTGATTGAAATTTGAAGTTTAATATTATTATCATGTACAACAACAACAACCAACTGATTTACATACAAATACATGCAACATATTGATTAAAATAAGGTAAAATATTTAAACAAAGATAACATACAAATTCAAAGTTTTGAAACTGAACAGTGAAAGGGGTTGGTGTCTCACACAGGCACAACGTGACACGTATGGCGCCTGGTTACCCAGTTAAAAGAGAACTAATTAAGTTAGCGCAACTGCGCAAGTTAATTACATTTATTATCGGCTTTGTAAGAGATCAAGGTCTCTATTTGTTATATTTCACTTCAATATCTATTTCATTTCTGTATTGAAAATGGAATTGGAAAATTGTATAATTATTCTGATTTTATCTTTAGATTCAAATTTCATGTGAGGTTCAAATTGTTATGGATCGGCAGTTGAGCAATGAAGATTGGGTGGCGATCCAGCCCGACCCATTTGCAGCCGAGGAGAACAGCAGAATGACGCATCTCCGCTTCAGAGTCGCGTGGAACGAACAGATTCACAAGATTGCGATCGTGTGTCACGAGGAGAAGAGTCGTTCTATCCCCAGGACTCTCGGCAGCAAAGGACCCAGGAGACTTCAGAAAGATTCTGATTACAGGAAAGAAACAAAAGAATTAGCCCAAGAGGGGGCGGTGACCAATGGAGCAGACTCGGCAAAGAATGGATGGACAACGATGATGTCAATTCACGAGCTGCAGTATGCGCACGAACAGATGTGTCTCGTGAAACCGGAGCTCGCTGACTACCCGCCTTCCCTGCCCTATGACCCTCGTGGCATCTGGAGTTTGATGTATACTATCGAGATCCAAGAAAACTTTGACAAAGACCTCGTGGCGTACCTTACCGCAGCAAGTCAGATCTGCAGCAGGAAGCTGCTGATCGACACCTTCTTCAACTCCGAGGTGGGTATCGACAGCTACGTTGAGAGCTACGGCAAGCTGCGACAGATCGCCCACGAGTCTGACGTCGCAAAGCAGAAGGAGAGGTTGCAGGCGTCCCAAGAGCAGCACTCCTCCGTCCACAAAATGGTAGCTATGATGGATCTCTACGATGCAGAGGACGAGATCCTGACTGATCTGGCCTCAGCCCAGGCTGAACTCTTTAACCTTTATCTTCAGCCATACCTGGACCTGAGAGAGCTCGCCTTCAATCATCTCTTGAATCTGCAGGAGAGATTGGAGGACCCGTTGATCAGCGACCTGGGCAGGGAGAGGTGTACAATGGACTACAGTGAGTGGCAAGAGCAGTACGTGGACTCCATTGAAGCCATCAACAAACTACGCATCACTTACTTTGAGGATTGCATGGAGACTACAAAAGGTGAATGATTTAATCACTGTAAATATAAAGGTTGTAATAGACACTTCTAAAGAAGGGGAGGGGGGATTTAGGGGATTGGCATGTAGTCAACAAGAGAGGGAGAAGTTTATGATAGACTATGTGTAATAAAACAGTAGCCTACATAGAATTCATCGAAGCCATCCACAAATTATGCAAACAACATTTTGAAGATTGCATGGAAATAACTAAAGATAAGTAATTATTTAACCCATTCAGGACTGGTCGGTCTGGTCCCCCAAATAATGTTAATTATAGATATTTTAGATATAAAAGTATTTCTTTTAATAATTTAATATTTTAAAGATACTATATACAATTGAATACTTCTCTCATCATTTTAAAATTAAATTTCAATTCATTTCAACTGAATTCAATTGTCGTTCGTACATTGTAGCTGTTGTCTCTCAGATGGAAGCAGACAGCAAGAAGTTTGGCAATGCTGCATGGGAGATGGGCGGAGAGGATCGGCTCAGTAATCTCCAGCAGACCTTGTCACAAGACCGGGTGCAGGTTCTTCAAGCCAAACGGGATAAATACAAGCATGGATTGGGGAAGATCAAACAAGAGGTATTGTAAACTAAATACCCCGTAAATATACGATCAAAACATTTGTTTATGACCGAACAAAGTTAAAAATATATTGATTATGAATAAATGTCTGAAGTATTGAACACCCTGTATGAAACTCATGATGTGAAATTTTCTCTCATTGTACATGTAGTTGGCCTGTTTGGATGAGGGTTCCCAGTTCCAGCAAGACGTGGAGAGGTTACAGGGGAAAGCTGTTGACCTCCAGATCAAGCTCTTTGACACACAGCTGAGTATCCTGCAGGACCAGGAGGCACAGTGCAGCAAACAGCTCAAGCAGCTCCAGGTGGAGATACAAGGTAGAGGATTTTTTCCAAATCCAGGGGGCCGAGGTGGCTCGACTAAATATCCTTCCCGTCTCCAACTGACTTGATGGGTGGATAGATATTTAAAAAAAACAACAACTAAGAGTTAGGTAAACTGTTTTGGTTGAATGATAATATAGATTGATAGATGGGTGGATAAGTATAGATCGTGTGATGTTTTGTATTAGATATATTGATAGATAGACAGATAGATAGACAGAGAGACAAATTGACAGATAGATACAAATATAGATATAGATTGATATAAAGATTAATAGATTGATGGGTGGTAAGATGTAGAAAGAGCTATATATAGACAAACAAAACGTTAATAAACTCAGAAACTATGTTTCCATACTATGTATGTTTTCATACAGTGTTTTTTATTAACGTTTTGTTTGTCTATTTCACCACACCGACGCAGATCCACTTTTTAAACTTCCTGATATATATATATAAAAAAACCATTAATAACAAACACCGTAAGAAAACATAGTTTCCAAATTTTTGCCCATAGGGCTTCGTCAGGGTTTGCCCTATGGGCGAAAATTCGGAAACTATGTTTTCTTACGGTGTTTGTTATTAATGTTTTGTTTGACTATTCACCACACCAACGCAAACCAACTTTTTGAACTATATATATATATATATAGAGAGAGAGAGAGATAGAAAAATAGAAAGATTAATAGATTGATGGATGGTTAGATGTTGATAGAGCTATGTATAGATAATCAGATAAGCATACATAAACACAAATGTACGAGTGGAATGAACATTCATATTTAATTAGGATTAGGAAGATGAAAAGTTTCTTTGAAATCATTCCAGCATATTTTTGAAATTTAACTGACAATTTTTTATTGGCATTTCAGAGACAGAAGACAGCGTGATGTTCTATGATGCGGTGGAAAACATGGAAGACTTGGACTCGGACTTAGACGCAGAGGAAGAGGGACCAATCAGAGAAGAGCAGAGCAGAACGCTGGAGGAGAAATATGCGAGGTCAAAGGTCTTGAAGTCGAGGGTTGCTCGCATCAGTAAGAGGAAGGCTCAACTGCGGAATAATAAGGTATTGTTTAATAAAGCCTACAGGGATAGTTAAGTTCTGGGCCCTGGCCCCGTTGAGAAAGAGATGCAATCGATTGTAAGATACAATTAATTGTCAGCTCATGTGTTCTAAATGCGCAAATCTGATTGGTTGAAATGCGCAAACTTTCTGACTTACAATTAAATGTAACTTACAATCTACTGTATCTATTTCTGTAACGGGGCCCAGGTCTCATAAAATGTGTCCATTGTTGTAAATGTCCTATTATTGAAACTAAGATCTACTTGGAACATTATAGCTGTTGCCATAATAGTTAGAATAATCGGACATTTACAACAATTGTAAAAATTGTATGAAGCATGGCCCTGGTTTAGAGGGCGCTTTAAAAACAATTGTGAGGTGCAGGAAAACTGCATGTAGGAAACATTCGTGGGTAAATGGCTGCTATCAGAATGATAACAGCCTTCTAAATGAGTTTAGATACATAGTGATTTTAAACATAATGGGTGGAATTCACAAAGGAGGTTTGTAGGAGGTTTGTACAAACCATGGTTTGACCATGGTTTACATCTATGGAATGCCATTTGTAAACTGATGTAGAAATAATGTAAACTCCTTGATAACTCCTTGTTAACAATGTTGATTTACAATTTACTTGTATACGAGCAAGCATTCCATAGATGTAGACCATGGTAAAACCATGGTTTGTACAAACCTCCTACAAACCTCCTTTGTGAATTCCACCCTATATACCCGGCAGTACAACTTTCATAAAGAGAAATTCATGATTAATGTTTCTTACTAAATTGTATTGGCGATTTCAAGTATACATTTCATATACAACTTCTTTTTTTTTTAACCTGGCAAACTCTTGTTTTATACATGTACATTTCCTTAGCAATACTGTTTATGGATGTACTGCAGCATAATAAACGGATTGTCCCTTTTTACTTTCTTCCAGCAATTGTGTCTTAGTCAAAACCAGGAGAAGTTTGCAAGTAAAAGAAGAGAGCAAGATGATTTTCAGAATCATCGCAAGATCCAGTTGGTAAGTTGACGCTTATTATTAAACTTGGCAAATATTTTATGTAATTTTTACTCAATTTCATTTTGATAGCTTGGTAGAAAAATTGTTGATTTTAATTTTTTTCTTTCCATGAGAACTTTAATAAAGATGTACAATATTTGCATGAAATGCATAAAAGGGTTATGGGTTATGGGATCCGGGTGGGTCCTGTACTAACTCTAGATATGGGAATTGCAAAATCTAGTCAAGAATATAATTTATATTTCAAACACTGAGAGAGAAACTGACCAGTAATGTATAATATTAATGAAAAATAAACATACAAAAGTGGGTTTCCCTGGGAGTCAAACCTGAGACCTTCAGACCTGGGTTATCCAGCCGTACTTTCATGACTTGTATATTGCTTCTTCATGTAGGATTTGTAACATTCTTTTATTTGTATAATTATATGAATCTTCATGTATTGTTTTGATGCTGAAATTTTTAAATGGAAATAAAAACAAACAAACAACAAACCTTTGTTGAGTTCATTGTTCATTTATATTATATATTTCTGGTCGGTTTCTCTCCGTTTGAAATAATTTATACAAAAAAACTAGCACATATCCCGAAGTTGATTTCTTATCCTTCAGGTTTGTGTCGGGTTTATAATAGCTTCTGACCATCCCAAACATTGAAGAGGGTTTCAGGGAAAAACGGCCGACAGATGGGCTCCTAGCTCAGATGGTAGAGCATCGGTCTAGCAATCCGGAAGTCTGAGGTTAAAATCCTGTGGAAACATAGTTTTCTTTGTTCATTTTTCAATTATAATTATTTTAATTTGATAAACAGAAACGTGAGCAGCAAGCGGTACATGAGAGGAGGAAGAAGGATTTCATCAATGCAGAGAGACAGAAGACTCTGGATCGGCTCAAGAATTACAATATGGTGAGCAAAGCTATGTAATCATCAAAACAGATCCTTTTTTTTTATTTGATTGATTTCCCCAAATCTATTTAAAAGAAAATTCTCCATTCAGTTGAAGAATGATTTGGCTGTATGATTACAAACTTGATGCAGACCCTCTAGCTGTAGTTATTACTTTTTTTCGTTGAATTACATAATTTATTTTACATTTATTACTATCACAATTATTATTGCTATTAATATTAAAGAAATGAATTGATGTACAGTCCAATCCTTATAAAGACTCTCCAAGGCCAAAGCATACAGTAAAAATCATGTTTTTAAACAAGTGGTCTTAAATGCAAACTGTTTTCGAGAGATTCAGATGGTCCTCATAGCCAGTTGGTTACTAGAGCAGGTTTAAGTGTATAACATGTCTAGTATTTTGTTTTCTTTTAAAAATCTCGTCAAAAACAGTGTGTAATTCAGAAAGTCTCAATATCAAAGCCATGATGGAACAATACCAAGAGAATCTCTATTTTGATTCCACAGTCAATTTTTTTTAGTACCTATCATGTATAACCCTAGTACCTTTAAGCAGTTTTCAACAGCATGTTTTCATAATTTTATTCCATTTTGGCAGAAATACCCGAGTGCAAAGACCATCAAACCCCACCAGATCAAGAAGCATGGAGATGACCAAAGAACTCGAGCGGGAAGCAGAAGTAAATCAACCGGTGCCACCGATCCCAAATCTAGAGCTTCCAATGCTTCAAAACCAAGTGGTAGCACTATGAAAACCACATCAAGGACAAAGAAATCTCCATTATCTTCACCATCGCCATCATCATTGACATCCCCATCATCGAGGATCCCACCACCGCCTCCACCCAATCCTCCACCAAGTGGTGCATTGCCACCACCCCCGCCGCCCCCACCTCCTCCTCCAGGTCTTCCCATTCCCCCACCACCCCCACCGCCACCACCACCACCTGCTCCTCCCAGTGCCCCATCCCTACCCCCGATGAGTAAGGGCAAGCAACCTGCAGGACAGGGGGGCAGACATCTGGGATCTGAGGGGCAGAAGGGAGCGTTGGGGGCGAAAGGGGGGGAAGTTGCTCCCCCTGCCGGAATCGACATCGGCAGCATCCTGAAGGCCCGGGGGAATCTGCAGAAGAGGAAAGCGGGTGATGGAGACGGTGCACAGAAGTCGGGTAAAGGTAAATGCAATTATTTGAGACTTCTAACAAAAGTGTAAATCAGTAACTTCTAGACTCCTTGATAATAAATATTACTGTTTTTTTTAAAATCAAAATGTATGCCTTTTAAGAAGAACTATTAAACAAATTTTACAAAGAAATTAACAGCTTTTTTCCATAATAGTTATGTCAAACTTAGAGTTAAGTCCAACCTTGAATTTTTCTGAATACAAAATGTATGCCTTTTAAGAAGAAATATTTTAACAATTTTATGAAGAAATTAACTGCTTTCCATAATAGTTAGGTCAATTTTAGTGTTAAGTTCAACTTTGAATCTTTGTAAAACACCCCCCAGGTATATTGCTGTATCAAGGCTTTAAGATAATATAATACATATAACCTGGACCTGTGAATTACCTAGCTATTATCGGATACCTGTACCTCCTTATGACAGTACTCATTATAAAGACATTCCACTGTAACATTCAATTTAAGGCTGGAATAATCTCCAAATGAGCTAGGTCATATCTTATCCTCTCTCTTGTGTTTCCCCCAACAGACCCAATGATGGACACTCTGAAACCTGATCCAACAGGGCGTCAAGCCAATGCCAGGTCAAGGATGAGATGGCAGTGAGATAAACATTAACCTCGCTAGCCTGGGAGTGCGCACACACATACAGCATGATGTCATTTCATTAGTCACGCCATATCTATGTGGAACAAATTCATGCAACGTTCACACTTATCATTTCTTTTGCGTTTCCATTCACACAGGTTCCATGATGGACACTCTGAACCTAATCCGACAGGGCGTCAAGCTACTCCAGGTCAAAGATTGACTGCGCGAGCATGGGATTTTGCACACACATACAGCATGATGTCATTTCATTTAATAGTCACGCCATATTTGTATGGAACAAATTCATGCAATGTTCACACTTATCATTTCTTTTGTGTTTCCATTCTCACAGGTTCCATGATGGACACTCTGAACCTAATCCGACAGGGCGTCAAGCTACTCCAGGTCAAAGATTGACTGCGCGAGCCAGCATGGGATTTCGTACACACATACAGCATGATGTCATTTCATTTAATAGTCACGCCATATTTATATGGAACAAATTCATGCAACGTTCACACTTATCATTTCTTTTGTGTTTCCATTCACACAGGTTCCATGATGGACACTCTGAACCTAATCCGACAGGGCGTCAAGCTACGCCAGGTCAAGGATGGGGGTGAGCCAGAGAAGAAGTCTACTCAGTGGGAGAACTCGGAGCTCTTTAACGTCATCACCAAGCTACGGTCGCAGGTGGAATCGACTGATGACTACGACTCTGACGATGAATTCACATAGGAATACAGATTATAATTTTGTACGTCATCACCAAGCTAAGAAACGACGGATGACTACGACTCTGATGATGAATGCACATAGCAATACAGATTATAATTTTTAACATCATCAGCAAGATACGGTTGCAGGTGGAAACAACGGAAGACTATGACTCTGACGATAAATTCATTTAGGACTACATTTGTTAAATAATTGCATTTTGATGTTGTGGCTGTGTTGCATTACATTTATTTCCATTAAGTTTTACATATTGGTTTAATAAGCATCAGCATTGTCGACAAGCTCATGTGGAGACTGTGACTTGATGATGTATTCACATATATATGGTATATAGCAGTTGGACATGAGTGAAAGGGTGTGAGTTTGTGTTAAGTTCCAGCTTATTTTATTTCCATTAGGTTTTTATTCTTGGTCCGTCTTCAACATCATCAAAAAGCTATGATCCTATCAAGCGTGTCCCTGTAACTTTAGTTTGGTAAGTTTTTAATGATCTGATGTGTGACTGCAGAGGAAAAGGACTCAAGATGGATGATAAACAATGGTGCAATAAATGTTGGCATACATATATATATTTTTTTGTCATTTGAGAAGGAAGGGAGTTTGTGTCTTGTTTAACCCTAAAAAGACTGGCCGTTTTCAGACCTTTTAACGTCTGCAGTTTACTCTCACTTCACTGCCAGCTATTGTATTATGTACATCAATTCATTATATTTCAATTATTTACAGTTTAAAGTAAGATAAGAGAGGACAATTTATATCTTCCTGCTAGATCAGATGGGTTATTTTTTGTCTCTGAAGAAATGCTCAACATAATGTATGCAATCTATCATCTTAAACACACAAACAAAATCGGCATACATTGTTTGTATTGGTTGTTTAATTAATTATTTTGAATTGATTTGGCATATAGTTCCAATGTAATTTATTTTTTGAAAGACAAAAGTTATTTTCCCAGTTTTCCATGAATGTATAAAGTCCATGTGTAACATTGGGGTATGGGGTGGGACTGGGACTGGGAGGGTGGGCTACAGCCCCCAAAATAAAAAATACAATTTCAATTTAATTTTATCTGTCCAAGATCGGAAATTCTTTGTGTACACATGCATTGACAAATGTGGTATACTGGCTTAGAATTTGTAATACAAATTTATGTTTTCATGTGTTTTAGTGCTCTGAAAACCCATTTTCGATACATTGTAACAACATTCCCAAAAGTGACTGCTGCTGTACCCCCCTTCCCTTACCATCCTCCGTGGCGATAATAATAATAATAATGATGCTAGTTTTAGTCATTATGTCACTGATGTTTATTACATTTCAATTTGTTTTGCTATATTTTACCCACTTTCATCACAGTTGTTATTGTTGGTTGGCCATTTTCATAACTTTGGATTTTTATAATACCTGTATCTTGTCTTGATATTAGAAATACACTGTAGTAAGAAATGTCTCGTTAGTTTTCATTTTGGATTTTAAAAATTATTTCAATCTTGCATATTTTCATTTTTTACTCTGACTTTTTTAAAGGTTATTGATATTAAAATGATGACTGCCTTGTGAAATCTGTGATTGTACATTGTGCAACCCTCTAGTTAGTCAGCAAAATCCAACTCGGTAGGGGTTCTCCTTCAACCCCTTGCCTACGCCACAGGAAGCAGGTAGGCTGTGTACAAAGTCTATGGGGATTTCAAAATCTTGTAGGGAATGGGTTAATATTATGACGTCTTACTATCCACCCCCATACCCAGTGGCGTAGCGTGGTCGGACTGATGGGGGGCACGCAAAATTATTGGGGGGCACGCAAAATTATTGGGGGGCACACCTTATGTATTTCTTTGTTTTTTCAAAAAATGGCCCCTTGTGTTTTCTATTGTTTTTTCAAAATTATTGCCCCCGATCCAGTGCCCCCCCCCCCCCCCCCCCCCGTAGCTACGCCACTGCCCATACCGATGTATAAGAGTGGGTGAATAGCTGCAAATCGTGAAAGAACCTTAAAAACATTGTCTGATTTTTCGGACTACCCTCTAGTATGCTACGCAGGGTGCGAACAAATCATTTAAGGGCACACTTTAAAGGGGACCACCAGGTAAAGAACAACACATAATTATATGTTTTGGTATGGTTTTGTGATATCAAATAGATGCCCAACTTTTTGCAAAAGGGTTGTGTAATTCATGAACAGTGCAATTAATTACCACCACTTACGGAACTATTAAGGCCTCATGGTTCCGTATGCACCTAACATTTGCGAGTGCGCCAATTCTATTCTCGCATATGTTTGGAGGACAAAAGAATAACGGACAATGCGTTTGTCCTAAACAAAAGGTAGTCTTCGTATGCAGACCCCATGAACACATGTTGTAGTATGGCGATGCCAATTTCCAATTATATTTTTCTGAATATGTTGGTGGAATGGACTACGTAAAAGACCTGTTTTTTTATACAAATATGATGAAGGTACCCTTTTTTTTTTCAAAAGTTTTCCCCTTATTTAAAAAAAAATTATTTTTGGAAAATTATTATAATTTTATGATTTGTCATTGTATTTATTTATTTTATTATTATTATTATTATTATTATTTTTTAAAATGTTTGTTGGGTGGGGGGGGGGGGGGGGGGGGGGGGGGGGGGGGGGGGGGGGGGGGTGGTGCTCCTGTCTCCCATGCCCCCAAATAATTTGACAAACACAATAAAAAAAACATAGTATCATTTTAAACAAAATAAAGATATATATAAAGGTGTGCCCCCGCAATAACTTGCCATGCCTGCCCAATCAAGACTGACCACGCTATGCCACTGTTTTTAGCTGTATTTTCATTTGAAACAGATTCATCTTCATTTCTGTTTTTACCATACTTTTCAAAGGTAATTAATCAATGCAATAATCCGAAGCTCAAACCAATTCTTGATAATTAGTAAAATTACACTACAAACGTTTTGCGGTGTCTTTGGCAGACATTGTTTGTACATGCATGTAGTGATATTTTTGTTTTGATCTCTAATGTTTTATTTTTAGTTGCTGCCGCACTTTTTGAGGTTTATTAATCATATATTATTATCCGGAGCTTGAACCAATTATAACGATAAGCTTCAGGGGATGTTAATGATTTCCCAAAGACCTCTAGATTTCCAATGCAATCACTTTTTATTCTTTTGTTTCTTGTCCATGAAACATGATTAGTTATAATTTTAGAGCCTTAACCGGCAAATGTATGAACTAATTGGCTTGCAATAAACAAAGACCTCATTTCCATAATTGTTAAACCCCCCGCAATTATGGAGACAATGTTTTGGTGTTTTGATGAAGAATGCAAGACTTGCTATTATTCTGCGTCATACACCAATATGGTAACTTAAAAGGGACTTGGTAACATTGGCCAAATCCTCAATAATCAATTGGAGTTCTAGCGGTTCCCTCATACCTTGTTGTATTCATATTAACAATAAAAGCTAGGACAGGTTTTGGTTTTTCCAATTTCCCTTTCGTTAAAAAGATATTTACGATTGAAGTGTTCATATGTTAAATTATCCACTGGACCGCGAAAACCATGTACAAAGTGAGTGCAATGAGTTTCTGAATACCATATAAGGTCCATTTAACTTGAAATTTTCACACAACACCCAGTGGACATATCAGATCACAACAATATACATTGTATCAACCACTCGTCACTTTTTGCACATGTCAACAAAGTTACTAGATCCCTTTAATTTCAACTTTCAGAGTTTTTAAGAAATATTATGTTTTGCTTTGTATAACAAATTGAATAGTAATGTCTTCCTGTTTAATTCTTTCATTTGAATTTGATTTTGCCCTCCTATGGACAGATATCATTTTGAAAATTCAATTAGCATTATTGTGATCATTCTTTGCTTATAGAACATTTTTTTAATGGAACAAATATATATTTATAAAACAATTACACATGGGTATTAATAATAGAAAATTAACATTTAAGTAAACATACATGTACATGTGTAGCCTAATTTTCATGCTTTGAGCCATGCCAGTATATCAGAAAAAAATATTCCTCTTTTAAAGGGATCTAGTAACTTTGTTGAGATGTGCAAAAACTGATGAATGGTTGATGCAATGTATACTGTTGTTATCTCATATGTCCTCAGGGTATTGTGTGAAAATTTCAGGTCAAATGGACAATGTATGGCCAAGTAATGAGCGAAAATGCAAAGTGATATTGGGTGATATTCACCAACTCACTGCATTCACTTTGTACAGGGATGAAAATCTCGCCCGGAGATTTTCTTATCTAAATACTTCAATCATACATATCTTTGTAATGAAAGGGAAATTTGAAAAACCGAAAGCTGTCCCATGATTTTATTGTTAATACGAATACAACAAGGTATAAAGGAACCGCTAGAATTACAATTTTATTTTGAGGATTTGGACAATGTTACTAAGTCCCTTTAATTGTAGTAACCATTGGATCATGTCATTAACATTCATGTAATTTCATTCAAGTATATAACTTCATGTATAATATATCCATTGTATATACAAATAATTTGTAAAAGTCATTTGAATATATTCTGCAGTTTATATTGTGTCATTTTAGAATGCATC
>JBAMJV010001195.1:0-92500 GCA_037951105.1 Echinarachnius parma | reverse complement strand
GGTCCTGGGTCATGGTCGTGCTCTCGGCCACTGGTGTATTGGCCTCTACATGCAGCTTGGATGCCAATACACACATATAATTGCCTTTTGTCTGACTTTGTGCAGCGATTTTTTCCCTCTATGTAGGGAAATGTGGAAGCTCCGCTTTTTTAAACATAACTTTTGCGAGTCGATTTTCAATATTCAGAGTCATCTGCAGGGTAATTTAACGGATGGCATTTGTATCCAATATGTAATCTGTAATCTGTGTTAAGTTGCAAGAGGTTTTGGATATAATCCCCAATGCATCAACGTGTACTTCGTCTTTCAAAACAGGCAACGTAAAATTGCCAGATACGCATCAGTGATCCTTTGGTGTTTCGCTCTCCCCGCAGTCAGCGATGTTGAACACGGTACATTCGCAAACAAATAGAAGCATCGGACAATCCCCAGGGGTCAAACTTTGGAGGCGCAAAGGACCCCTTTATCCACGGGTACACCCCGAGAGGCTCATATTTTTGGATTTGTTACATTCTCCTCTAAATATTCATATGTTCAACAATCAGTACGCTTTTTGATGCACAAAAGACCTTTGGGCTGCCGGTCTAATTGTTTTGCGCCCATTTAATAAAACAAATGCTGCACAGGCATATTTCGTGGATCGGTAAGAATTGGATGTACTCGTTTAACTTTGGAATGGTCTAAAACCCACTCGCTGCGCTCGTGGGTTTAAACCATACCAAAGTTAAACTCGTGCATCCAATTCGTACCGATCCACTCATGCCTGTGCATCATTTGTATAATGACCAATGGCGTAGCTATGGTGGATGCATTATGGAGGGGGGGGGGGGGGGGGGCGCATTTAATATTAATTCTACAAACAAAACAGACATGTTTTTAAAGGGCTAAATGAATTATGACTTAGACCTGACTTCAGAATACGCGCAGTAGAGTATATACTCCCAATAATTGGGGTGCCACCATCAGTATATAATTATGTCCACATTACACCACTATGAAAATATATACTTCGTGATATTTGATTATACTGTATAACGTTTTATGCAAAACAAACAAGTACAGTAGCTAGTTTGCTTTTAATATTCCCAATCAACGTGCTCATTCATTGCCTTTTTGTATCGCGGTTAAGTACACACAAATAATCTAAGATATCTTAGAGCAGAAGATATATTGTATGGAACTAGAACGAACTATAATTTGATATTTAAGGCAAATACATGTATGAAAGACTAACTTCGTAATAACAATAAAAAAACAATCTAATCGGAGGCAGCTTATCGAATAACATTTTTTGCTCTATATACATGATATAGATGTATTATACAACCACGTTCGTAAGCGTATGAGGGGAGGGATTGTTTTTTGTTTTTTTGTTTTTGCTTTTACACCACTATTGTTCAGTGTAGCTATGGGGGCAAGGGGGCACATACCCCCCCCCCCCCCCCAATAATTCGACAAAAAAACAATACAACACATGAGGGGAAATCCTTAATTAAAAATTCGGATGGGATAATGTTCAACAAAAGAACTAAGCCCCCCCTCCGGCCCGGCCCTCCCCCAACATATAATAATTACCCTTACGCCCACGATGACTACGTGTAATTGCTTTCCATATATTATTTATATTCTTTTAAAGAATAATAAAGAAATTGCCAATTAAACGTATGACTGGGGGATACCGAAAAGCACTTAACGTAGAATCTCGGACTGAAAAGCCGATAAAAGTCATGATAGAAGAATCGTGTGAACTAAAACAAAGTCATAATTCTCATGTGTTGCACCTGCTCAAAATTCTGTACAATGTGCTTACAAAATCTCATACAAAAGATTACCTTGAAACAAATATCTTCTATGTACAGATACGTGCAATAAATTGTGTTGTTGTGTGCAATGCAGGTTATCCGGTACGGTGTAGTGTTCTTAATGTTTGCTTTAGAAACTGCCTTTAGAAACGATTGACTGAGATTGACTGAGATGCCGAAAAAGCACTTAACGTATGATCATGTAGGATGAAAAGCCGATTAAAGTCATGATAGACGGATCTTGTACAAACAAAAAAGTAATTCTCATTTTGTTACAGCTTCTCAAAATATATGTACAATGTCATGTACTTACATAACTCATACAAAAGATTGAAACAAATATCTCCTATACAGATGTATATGTGCAAGATTTTTTATTTATTATTTTGTATGCAATGAAAATCAGATTTCTGGTGTATTTGATAGTTGTTGAAAAGAATATCGAAATAACAACTAGATCTGTAGATCATAAATATCAATAATACTTCTTATACTAAAATATAATACATAAGTCATGTAGTCATACAAATATAAATTACATTAACATCCACCTCCAGTTAAACTCCTATGGAGTATTCAGGAGGATTAACATACCAATTAACATGTGTAGTACATACTTTCCTATAAATACCGAACTGGAATTTTTGCTTGCTGGTGCATAATTCTTGTCACTTCTAGGCAGTGATGTGTGACTCGAGTCCGGTCTCGGACTCGAGACCGGACTCGAGTCCGTTTGTGCCGGACTCGGACTCGGACTCGGACTCGAAGGTTCATGACTCGGTCTCGGACTCGGACTCGGGGCCCGTGACTCGATGACTCGGCGACGAGTCCGGCACGAGACCGGGGAATTTTGGCGCTAATGCAGTTTCGTATCCAAACGGATATCTCAGTTTCCACTCGCCGAAATTTCATCAAAATTTCACACAATATTTTCAAATATATCGAATCACTCACATAAATTTCAGCCAAATCGGATCACGGAGTAGTAGTCCACTGCCTGCCCTGGACTGTCTTCCGTGTTTCTACTTTTGGAGGAAGTTCTTTCACAGCTTTTATATATCAATCAATATATCATTTATTTATGTTTTCTATTTTTTCAAATTCTTCCTCCTTTCAAAATTGTTCAAAAGAGGTTTTTAGATAGTTGTTGATTATCTCTCTATCTAATCACTATTTCAACAAAACATCACATGCACAATATTGTATTTAAAATGGTTTAAACAAATGCGTTTTTTAAAGCGCCCTCTTTAGTTTAAACAGCTCTTTTTTAATGATAATAGGCATTGAAACTTAGTCGTTTGTAATTTTTAAATTCCTTTTGAGCATGGTGGAGTTATAACTACTAGTTTGTAATGTAATGGTGCAGGTTTTGGTTACTAAAATTAAGTTTTACTAAAACTTACTTTGGCGCGGCGGCGTGCGGATAAAATGGCGCCATATATTGCACTCTGACACGACTGACACGGTTATTATGTATCAAAAAGGTAATTTTCATTCCCAACATCATCCTATAGCACTCATACTCACGATCGATCATTATTGTGACTGAACAAATAAAATAAAAATACGTGATGATAACTTTGACATCGTTTGACATAATTATGAAAATAATACATTTGACAGTGAATTATCTGCTGGGCATTATACGTGTATTGGAGGGTATTATGTATTTATTGAAAACAAACGGACCGAGAAATGTTTTGTTTTCTTCTGAAACTGTGAGAATTATAATTGATTGACATAATTACCAATCGTGCGTACGCATTTTATTTTCAAGTATACGGCAAATACTGTACAATACATTACAAAAAAAAAAACAATAAATACGATAAATAAGTTTGTTTTTCAAACTTACTACAAATAGCATAATTAGGCATGTAGTGATTTCTTAGTAAGGACCGTTTTGTACAAGGGGACAACCACTTGCCACAAGCATGGTAATTATTGCGGTCAACATGGCCAAATGCCCCGTATTTTTGTGTGTTCTTCATTATTTTTAAGCTGGTTGTTTTTGTCTTCAATTGATTGTGGTAGGCACGTGCCCCCCGTAGCTGGATTACCATATGATTACTGCCTATAATCAGCACTTCGGACGCTCGGTTGACATAATTATACATAATGAGCTTTTCATCTTCAAGTATATAAGGGGACGATCGACTTGGGTGATGAGGGGTACTTGATAATTAACGCTGTGGTCTAACCTTGATGAGATGATCAGACCCGGGTGGCCAATTTAGCTAAAAACGGATCGAGGCAACGACCATCCCACAGGGCCCACAGTCTCTCCAAATGACTGAAATAAGGTTCCGCAGCAGGCTATACTAGCTCGCACCTTGCTCTGGTAAAACTTACTCGTGCTAAAGAAAATAATGGATCTTATAATTACTGGGCGATCAAGTCAACAGTAATTTGTCTCCCCCAGGAGGGCCCACGAGCCATGATGGTCAACAGTGAAAGCTGATCTGCCAAATTGTTCATGGGTGTAGGAGCACATTTTTGTCCACGGGGGGGGGGGGGGGGGGGGGGGGGGTGGGGGGGGGGCTGAGGTCTTTTGCTCGAATAATCAAATTCCTTATTTTCACCTGACAAGCTAAAAGAAAGATAAAAAGAAAAAAAATCAACATTTATATTATTAGTACAATTTCCCCCGAATATGACATGATTTTGCTCAAATATAACATACTTTTGCCCGAATATGATATGAGTTTGGCCGAATCTCTTGCTAGAATTTTATATGAATTTGGCCGAATACGACTGTGAGTTTGCCCGAAAATGAACTGCTTTTTACCCGAATATGACATGCTTTTGCACGAATGTTGGGTGTTTTTGCCCTAATATGCATTGCCGTTTTCAAAACTCCTGGAGGGGGGGGGGGGGGGGGGGGGGGGGAGGCTGCAGCCCCCAGCCCCCGCCTCCTACGCCGATGTACGTGTTTCATAATATACCCCCCATACCCATACCGAACACTCTCGACGGGTATATTATATAGGGGGCATGCGCAGTGCATCATCTAGCTATATAGGTACACTGTCAAAGAATATGATCGACGTATACATGTAAACTAAGTTTCCTTGATGATATCGGGATGAGCTCTCATAAAAGTTTTCAAGGTTTCCCTTGAAACAAATTAGTTTTGCTTAATACTCGGCAATTTAAAGGTCTTGTATTATTGCATGGACGCGATGATCTTATGAGTTCGTAAATAATTATAATGATGAGTATTATCCAAATAAAATGCCCGCAGTATAGTTGTACGTGTCAAAGCCATCTATAATCCTCCTCCGGGGAGTTGTATTGTCTCTTCTCTTTTTAAATCCTTAATAATGAATCTTAGAGATCGATGACACGTATACGCCCTCTCTTTGATCGATTTTCTAACGAACTTTGCTCATGTTTAAAGCTTTTGTAGCCTTTGTATAAATCGCAGACACTCGTGCAATATCACGCGAACTAACGACTGGATCAAGGATGTGATGCCGTCCATTGGAAAGAGACTGGGCCGACATCCACCAATAAGTACGAAAAGGAGTGATGTAATTAGGATTAATATTGTTTTTAAAGCAGTGATATATATATAGCTACAGGCGAATATGCGGGGGGGGGGGGGGGGGGGGAGGGTGCACGTGCCCCTACAAATAATTACCAGTACAATTAGTGGCGTCGCGTGGTAGGACTGAATTGGGAGGGGGGGCACGCGAATTATTGGGGACACACTCTATCTGGTTTCTCATAGGGCCTGGCACTTGTGTTTTTGCTTACTTGAATGCTTGTTATCCGGCAGTTTTTATTTGGGGGCTTTGAATATATCTCAAATCCAAAAGATTCCAGGGCTCCGCCCCCTGGACCCCACCCGATGCGTTCGCGTTGGTGTTCGCGCTTAAACCCGCTCGCAGGCTGGAGCCCCCTTGCAAAATTTCATTCTGGTATCGCCGCAGTAGATTGACTGATATTTTCCAAGCCCAGTGCACTCTCTTCTTCTATCCCTTAACACAACCCTAACATTTCAAACCATATTCTATTCTATTTCTGACCATATAATCCTAACGATTACCGTAACCCCTACCCTATCCAGGGTATAGTCTACTCTGATAAAAACAATGTCAAATTTAACTCCGCATTAATGAAGGATTGACTATGCTTATTTTCTATATAAGTGGCGTAGCTGCCTATTTGATCATCATCATTGTTGTTGTTTTTGTCACTTCATCGGGTTGCCTCCCCCCCCCCCCGCCCCCCATATAGTTGCCTCATACCCCACCCCGACTCTATGCCGAGTCCTCATACTGACAAATGACTGAATACGGTAAAAGCATCCAGGTATAACTCCCACTCTCTTTCGTCACCATTCCCAACCATGGTGCATTTCGCGGAAGCATTACGTCACCACCATCTTCGCCCAAGGAGACTAACATAACATCAACAGCAAGAGCAAAGTTTATACATCGCTATCAAATTTTCAACAATTAAGAATCGCCTTCCTTTCCATCTCCTCCCAGAGTATTTAAATTGCTTTCTTCTCGGCGGTGGAACAGAACACCGAATATGAATTTGGAGATCTGAGCTCGTTTCAAACTGGAGTGAAATTATTCGCCCAAAATGAACAAAACTTTCTTGAAAGCGTGAAGCTCCCTATCTGAGCAACCGTACTGTTAATTTCCCCGCTATTATCAACGCCTTTGTGTTAAGCATTTTACTCTGTTTTTTTGTGAGCTCTTCTGTTTGCGTCGATTTTAACTTTTGGTGGAATCGAGAATTAATTCGAAAGAAATACTTGCAATTAAACATCGGTATTTGTGATAGTTCGGTTACTCGTGATAACTTGACTGCCCAACGTGTATTATCTAGCATTGTAAGTAGGCCTACATTCTCCTCAATTTCTTCAGCAATTATCGAACTGCTCTTTTAAAGTCGCCCGCTTAACGTTTATAATACGTGATATTTCAAATAATACAGGACAAAAACAGAATACTAACATTGCAGCACCACAAAGACGTAAACATGAGTGCCAACTCGGTTACGAATCAGACGTTGGCGAGCATGATCGTCATCGACGTCGTCGTTGAGACCTTCACGTTCATGACCATAGTCACCAACATGCTCATCCTCGTCGCCTTCGCCGCAGAGAAGAAGCTGCGCACCTATAGCAACTATTACATCATCAACATCGCGGTGGCCGATCTCCTGGTGGGACTCTACTGTATGCCCATCTTGTCGACCAAAGTCATCACCCGCGACTGGTTGCTCGGCGAAGTCTTCTGCAACATCTACGTTGGGACACAGAACGCGCTGCTGGGCGTCTCTGTTCTCGGGCTGGTCGCCATCTGCATCGACAGGTATTTCGCGACCTTCTACCCGATCGAGCACTACCAACGACGCCGCAAGCGCACCGCCATCATCGTCAACGCGCTGACGTGGCTCATCCCGTTTGTATTCTGGCTCACGGTCGGGTCCCTGTGGAACTTCATCGAATCCGCGAACGGAATTTCCTTTACCGCGCTCGACTGCATCCCTGCCTACATACGCATCTACTCCGCCACCATAGGCGTGACCGTCGTCCGCACGGGGCTGCCTTTCGTCCTCATTCTCCTCGTCTACGCGCGCATCTACTTCCGCATCAGGAACCTTGGCAACATGAGGGTGCGCAACAAGTATGGTTGGGGAGGCAGTGGGAAGGATTCGGGAGCCAACGTTGGTGTATCAACAGATTGTGACGAGACACACAATAAATCCATGACTACCAGAAAACAAGGTGTTTTCTCGCTCTGCGCTGCCCCGGCTTCAGTGTCTACCAGCGATGACAGTTCCGGTACCACCACGAAAATATCGCTCTCCGTTAAAACGAGCCCCTCGCGTTACGCATCGGCACAAACCCTGCAAGAAGACATCGGTGACGCTCATGACAACGCTACTCAGTCCACGTTGTTTGATGGTGCAGTAACTCCTCGAATCGACCAGTTGTCCCGTCGAGACCGTTCGCAGCCTGACATGCCCGACGGCTGCACCGACGGCTGCATGGACGACATCGTCCCGGATGAGGCTGGCATTGAGCAACCCTCTTCTTCTCCCAGTGAAGAAGACAACCAGAAGATTGTTAGACGACGCGCGAAAAAAGGTATCGACGCAGACCGTATCCGCTCCAAAGGGTATAGAAAAGGTAGTAAGAAACAGGAAAGTACCGGCGAGAAGAAGCGAGCGAGTCGCACCCTGACGCTGATAGTGGCTGCCTTCTTGATCGCCTGGCTCCCGTTCGAAATCATGACGCTCACTTTCGCCGTGATGTCACAGGTCCACGGCAAGAACATCTTCCCGACCATCCCCTACCCCGTGAGGCTCTCCGTTCGCTGGTTGACGTTTGCCAACAGTCTCTTGAACCCAATCGCATACGCCGTAGCTCAGCCGCTCATCCGACAGACCTTGGGGAAAATTCTTCGACCGCGCTGTTTCCAAAACCCGTAGTCCAACCTCTCATCCGACATACATTGATAAACAATTCTTCGACCGCGCTGTTTCCAAAACCCGTAGCCATTGGTAGCTCAACCGCTCATCCTACAGACCTTAATGAATAATTCTTCGACCGCGCTGTTTCCAAAACCCGTAGCTCAACTCTCATCCGACATACATTGATAAACAATTCTTCGACCGCGCTGTTTCCCAAACCCGTAGCTCAGCCGCTCAGCCTACATACCTTGATGAACAATTATTCGACCGCGCTGTTTCCAAAACCCGTAGCTCAACGTCTCATCTAACAGACCTTGGTGACAATTCTGAGGCTATGTCGTTTCCAAAGTCGTGAAAGAAGATCGTAAGGCATCTACAAACATAATTATCACCGACGACTCCATATACCAAATTAGGCTGGTCTATCTGTCACTTGGTTGAAGTACAACTAACATCATCCGAATCATCAACACTATCGCACAACCTCTTATTCAAACAGAATCAGTAGATTTCAGGAGAATTCGAAAGCAACTTTGCATTCAAGGATAGTAAATTTGTAAAAAGGTAAGCACAATATCACTAAAATCACCCATATACAAAGTATCCCTCAGCTTTACAATGTGTTGTGATACTTACTTCTTGCTTGAAAATTAAACTTTTGATAACTTTCGACATATTAGAGGTGAGCATTCGTAATTATTGTATTACAGTATCTTTAAAAAAATGGAGTTCAAGGAAGACTTACTTTGAGACACAGAGAAAGGAAGCGAATTATATTCCTTAACATGACACAAACACACTTTTGTTAATGATTAAATACATAAACACATCGCAGCAATGTATGACATTTATATATTGCTATAGACAGCTGGTCTAACCAATGAACTACAAAGCTCTTTATTATCCTTATTTGGATTGGGTGGAGTTTTGACTAGCTAGGTCTGACAAGTACCGCAAGAGATGTGCATATCAGTGGTTAACGCACCGGTCTATCAATACAAGAGGTCTCTGGTGCGATTCCGATGAAGCGCAATTTTCTTTGCTCGTTTTCAATCATTTATTGCATTTATCATGTGGTCAGTATTTCCTAAATTGGTAACGTTTTATTCAGATCATTTTAGCACGATCGTACATTTAAACATTTAGACTTGAATTAGAATAACATTCAAAGTTTAAAACTATAGCCTAGGCTAGCTTTGTTCAATAAAAAGTCTATTTGAGAAGATAGGGTTAAATTAATATCCTGTAACTTGGCAACTACAGGGTTAACGTAGTATTATCATTCCAGTTTTTTCAATCAAGCATAAACAATATGTACAATATATACTAAGTTAAAATATAATTATACATCTATATACTGTATGTTACAAAATTATAATAATAATAATAAACAGTTCTTATATAATGCATACCACATTGCAGAAGCACGTCTCTATGAATGATTCGGGCCCAAAGGAAGCAAATGCTTATATAGCGCATACCACATTGCAGAAGCACGTCTCTATGAATGATTCGGGCCCAAAGGAAGCAAATGCTTATATAGCGCATACCACATTGCAGAAGCACGTCTCTATGAATGATTCGGGCCCAAAGGAAGCAAATGCTTATAATAGCGCATACCACATTATTGATGCTTATTGATAGGGCCCGTTAATACATGCAAAACATAACATAATGTTCAATTCATATAACCTAAAGCGGGAAAAAAATACACACAAACACGCACAGTTATAATGCTTACACAGATAACCAAGCTAAATGACTAAGAAAACTTTGTGTTGCTAATTTGTCCTTATCACCTAAGATAGACTTCAATTGAAACAAAGCTAGCGGGGTTTTGAAAATGGGCCCTGTTCATAACATAATACTGAATGTTAAATATAAGTCATGTAACGTTTGATGTAAATGAAACAGAAATTAGTTATTTATGTAAACATTGACACGAAATGGATGTAAACTGTACAATTTTGTTGGGTGTGATTGTCTTGCATTATCGAGTTTATGCGCTCTCTTTTTTCTGTAATTGGTATTGAATTTGTTCATATTATATGAGTAGATTTCAATTTTTTTTAATGAAAAGCACGCCGTGTACAAAATGGAAATGTTGCAAAATGTATCACTGTCTTGTGCGCATTACAATAATTATTGTACATGTATAATATATAAGTCATTTTGTCTTGCAACAAAGTTGAATATCTGTTAGTTTGTGTCAATTTTCAGTGTCTGAGCACTAGAGCGTCCGTCTCATTCACAAGAGGTCGAGGGTTCGAACCCCTGCAGAGACATTCCAGAGGCTCTTTGGCCTTTCCCACTTCTATTAAGGCGCTCGGCATGGATTCAATGAAGCTGGGTTAACTGAAAAATGATAGTGATGTTTTGCAGGGCCCGCAGTATTTGTCTCTTTTATAACACATTATTATTATCATGATTATGATTATGATTATGATTATGATTATGATTATTATTATTATTATTATTATTATTAATGAAAAGCACGCCGTGTACAAAATGGAAATGTTGCAAAAAGTATCACTGTATTGTGCGCATTACAATAATTATTGTACATGTATATATAAGTCATTTTGTCTTGCAACAAAGTTGAATATCTGTTAGTTTGTGTCAATTTTCAGTGTCTGAGCACTAGAGCGTCCGTCTCATTCACAAGAGGTCGAGGGTTCGAACCCCTGCAGAGACATTCCAGAGGCTCTTTGGCCTTTCCCACTTCTATTAAGGCGCTCGGCATGGATTCAATGAAGCTGGGTTAACTGAAAAATGATAGTGATGTTTTGCAGTGCCCGCAGTATTTGTCTCTTTTATAACACATTATTATTATCATGATTATGATTATGATTATGATTATGATTATTATTATTATTATTATTATTATTATTATTATTATTATTATTATTATTGTTATTGTTATGGTTATTATTATTATTATTATTTTTATTATTATGGTTATTTTTATTATTATTCTTATTAGTATTATTATTATTATTATTGTTATTATTATTATTATTTTAATTATTTTAGTTGTTTTGAAAATGTTCTGCAGTCAGACTGACGTCATTGAATGTTTATTTAATTAAAGCTTTGGAGGTGTAAATGCATTACATTGTATACAACATTTTTCTTAAAGGGATCTAGTAACATTGTCAAATCCTCAACACTTACTTGGAACTGTAGTGGTTCTTATACATACCTCATTGTATTTGTATTACCAATATAAGCATGCATGGAAAAGCTTTTGTTTTTCCAATTTCTCTTCTGTTAAAAAAATATGTATAATTGAAGTTTTCAGATGTATAGTTAACTGTGCAATGAGTTAGCGAATATCACTTTGCACTTTCGTTCATTACTTGGTCATACCGTGCGTATCAACAAAAACGTTACACTTTTGAAAAAATTATCACAATTACATTTCAAAATGTATAGAAGATATGTTCATGTTGATAGATTCCCAATAGTCTCTTCTATCAAGTGCCACTAACAAAACAAATTTTTGTTACCGCTTGTGTGAATTCACTGACTGTTTTTGTCCAGAGTGTGAACAATGACTTGCGCCAATCTGAATAAGTACTCCCATTCAAACAAATTGCTCTTTTGCATAAATTTAGGATTATGACTGTTATGATAGTCTAGGAATTTTCTGGCATAAAGCAATGAAATCATTACAATTATTGCAAAGAGCAATTTGTTTGAATGGGAGTACTTATTCGGACTGCTGGTTTAATTTCCCCTCTTCTTTCAATTTGGCGCAAGTCATTTTTCACACTCTGGACAAAAACAGTCAGTGTTCGCCCAAGCGTGAACGAACATTTGTTTTGTTAGTGGCACTTGATAGATGAGACTATTGGGCATCTATCGACATGAAAAAATATTCTAAATATTTTGAAATGTAATTTTGACAGATTTTTCAAAAGTGTAACGTTTTTTTTAATTATACGCACTGTATATGGCATTCATTTACCATGGAATTTCCACGCATCACTCAGTGGACATATCAGATCACAGAAATACACATTTTATCAACCATTTACCAGTTTTTGCACATGTCAACAAAGTTACTAGATCCCTTATATATCATCATTCTGCGTCATATCATTCCATATACATGTATACATATTTCCTAGAAATTGTTAATGTGAAAGTTACATGTTGACAATATATATTTTTTTACCAATACGGTTAAATCACAATCATTTATCAAATTGCAAAAAACATAAAATAAAACATATAACAAAAAATAATGCAGACATATTATTAAAGGGATCTAGTAACATTGTCCAAATTCTTAAAATTTATTTGGTTCCTCATACCTTGTTGTATATATTCGTATTAACAATATAAGCATGATACAGTTTTCGGTATTTCGAATTTCCCTTTCGTCAAAACGATATTTACGATTGAAGTGTTCAGATTTGTAACTATCTACTGGATAATCAAACCGTGTACAAAGTCAGTGCATGAGTTAGCGCATGTCACTTTGCATTTTCGCTCATAACTTGGTTAAATGACATTCATTTATCATGGAATTTTCACATATCACTCAGTGGACACATCAGATCACAGTAATAACACTTTTTATAAACCATTTGCCAGTTTTGCACATATCAACGATGTTATTGATACCTTTATGTTTAATCATCATTCTGCGTCATATCACATTATTTCCAAGATAATGCTAATGCGAAAGTTACATGTTAGAAATATAGATATATATATATTTTAACCAGACGGGTAAATCACAACCATTTATCAAATTGCAAAAGAAAAAAACAAATCATGCAGACATATTAAAGGGATCTATATAGTAACTATGTTGAATGTTGGCACACGCTAAAACTATAACAAAGGGTTGATGAAATGCACATTACTATAGTCTTAATAATATACACTGAGTGATGTGTGAAAGTTGTATGATACCTATATGAATAGTATTATAGCCAAGTAATGAGCGGATATACCGTATATAAAGTTCTCTTTCCTAAAATGATTCCCGGGAACGTTTCAAACTAAATCATTAATAGTTCAATAACGAGGTATATTAAAACATTCGAAAAACCGAAGCTGGTGTCAGAATTCCATTTATAATATGAAAAGAGCACGGCCCCACAAATCTTATTTCCTGTTATTTGATTGCTAAATGTCGGTCTTCTACTGTAGCTGGATTGTAGGTCATTAAAAAACATATTTTTGATGTGTTTTTTAACATGATTTTGCAGTGTTAATGAAATCTAGAAGTTCATTTTTGGAGCCTACATCATTAACAATATCTGTTAACTTTATCAAATTGTAGAGGAACCAAAGGGGACCACCAGTCAAAGAAAAAAACATTATTATATGTTTTGGTACCGTTTTGTGATATCAAATAGATACCCAACATTTTGCAAAGGGTTGTGTAATTCATAAACAAAGCAATTAATTTCCACCACTTACGGAACCACTACTATTTCCTGGTTCATACGGGCCAAACATTTGCGAGTGCGTCAATGCGATTCACGCGTACGTTTGTAGACAATAGAATCCCGGGCGATTAGTTCGCTCTGCACACATTAGTCTTCGCAATTCAGGCCGCATGAACTCATGCGTTTTCCAATTACATGTATATACGGTATTGTGTCGCAATCTAGGCGAGGAACATTAAATCCTCACAATTATTACGTAAGCTGTTCTTATAGTGGGTTTGACACATATATTTTTTTAAATTGCCGATTGTGAATAATCTGCACCTCATAGTACACATAAGTAAGACCGAGCTGCAAAGCGTCTAGCATGATAGTCAATAAGTCTGGTGTGATATCTCGTTTGAGAGAATTCAATGATGTTTTTATTATGCACACTCCCGTATAAATGCATGGAGGGGTGTGTTGGGAGCTGCAGCCCCCAAATACAATTCAACTGTGGTAAAGTGGCCGAAAATACGCAAATACATGTAGTTGCAAAGCCCGTTTTAAACATACACAGAAAGTCCCGATCCCTCAAACTCGTTTTAAACATTAATAAAAGTCCCAATCCCCCACACTCCCGTTTAACAAAATCCAAAAAGTCCCCGCCACCCACACCGCTCGTTCGCTACCTCTCATTGCGCCCCCCCTCTCAAAATGTGTTGTTTCATTTCGCCAATGATAATGTCCCTAATGTGTTTATCTCGTGATACTATCCAGACCGAATGAAAATGTGATAAATGGGTGAATGATGAATGGATTTAGATATACATGTATCTGTAGATTTACATTTCCGTTCGCAGATTCACCGATTTAGAGAAAGTAGGTAATTTAACAGAAGCTCGATCTAGTCCCAGATAGGCATGAACCTTTACAAAAAAATTAAAAACGGGAAAAATAAAAATGACCCACATATTATTATTCATTCATTTATTTATTTCTCGTAAAATGTACACTATATACATGGTAAAATGTGACAGGAAATCACAAAGTAAGCCAATGGCTTGAGAGGGAAGTGATTCCCTATTATAAACATGATAAAACAACATGATATAACATAACACGCTTACAAAAACATAACGAGAAACTAATAATTGGTATAGGTGTGACTGGTTCGTTCTCGGTTGAATTTAAACCGAGAATTAGTCTCTTCTCAACGACAATTTACATTTTTCTTTTTTACGCAAGCGCCAATCTACGTGAGCTTTCGTGGATTGCATATAGTATGTCAACAAACTGTTGGGTCACGTAACCCAACACTTCGTAGACTTGGGAGACCTGTTTCACGAAAAGGCGCAAAACGTGAACGTGATACGTGATACGTGACTGTTCGTTGCAAGCCCATTACACGAATGCATTGACATGATCTGTCCAAGTAAGACAAAGTCGGTCCTCAATGATGACCCCAAGAAAGTTTATCTTACTTATTTTATCAATGTTTATATTATCTATATGAACATTTAAATTTGAATTATTATATTGATTACTTGAACGAAATATCATGTATTTAGTTTTGTCTCTATTAATTTGTAGTCGATTAGCCATAAACCAATCACATACATTGGTAAGTTCACTATTTACAATATTATACAATGCCTTTTCATCCTTATGAGATAATAAAATATTTGCATCGTTTGCAGAACAAAACGTAATAAATTGGATGTATTAATAATATCATTTGCATAAATCAAGAATAATAAAGGTCCAACGGTGTACTTCCTTGCGGTACTCCACATGTTATAGGTAAAACGTATTATTGTGCATTAACACTGGCAATATCCACATTTATGAATAAATCAGTCATCACACGGAGGCGTATAAGTCTTTGTCATAAATAAATAAATGAATAATAACCAAGCAGCTCATACAATTATGTACCGCCTCCAGAAATAAACACGTTAAACTTAAAGTTGTATGAGAAGTAGATAAACGTATAAGTACCATCATTTGCAAAAGTTTAAGACCACCTGGGAATTTGTGGGTATTTCAATAATTTGGAATGCATTCTTTGTCTCATTGAATGATTACATAACATGTTTACTACAGTGGTGAGTAGCACAAGAGTAATGGTATAAGCCCATATGAATGAGAGTTTTTGCCAAGGCAGGTCAAGTATGTCTGAAAAATAAATATGTTAAACTTTGTTTTTTCTTTGAGTTATTGCATTTTGGAAGGGTGGTCTTAAACTTTTGCAAATGATGGTATATATAGGACATGATATTATACATCCTCAGTTGTATACACTGAGAACGACCGATATGGCGATATTAATATTTTGTGACCTTTTCAAATACAATTGAGAAATGTAGCACACTTCTGGAGCATTCATCCCATGTAACCTTTATGGATTTTCTTTAAAGCGGTTGTAAACTGATCGCAAGTCTATATTTACGTAGTTTTGTTTAATATCCACACGACCCCGCGCTTAAATGTTTTACGAGCAATCAGAGCTAAACACGTTTCTATGGTTACGGGAAGAAAATCCCGCGGGAAAACACGCGTGCCGTAAACCCATACCAACAATGCCGTTAATCCGTTACATCTAATAATGTTGTAATCCTCATAAAGTTACTACATTAATTCAAACATAATAAAGAAACTGACCAGAAATATAATGTGACTTAAAATGAGCAAAGCAAATGGTATCCCGTTCGACATGATACACCATATTTTCGTATCCAATGGGTTACTTACAACACACCCCTGTCACGCCATCTCCTCCAAGGTGTTAGAAAATTTGGCGCGATGCGTGAAGCTTATAAGCTCTCGATATTATCAAGATTTATTGATATAATTTGAAGGTCCTACGTAGGCCATTGTCCTTCAAATTGCTAATTAGTTAAACGTCGAAAGTCATTAGACAACACATGTCGATAGGTGAACGGCTTATAGGTCACCATTTCAAGGAGCAGGCAATTTTACACCAAAAACTACTACTACTACTAGTACTACTACTACTACTTCTACTACTACTACTACAACTGCTACTACTACTACTAGCTACTAGTACTACTACTACTACTACTACTACTACTGCTACTGCTACTGCTACTGCTACTGCTACTGCTACTGCTACTGCTACTGCTACTACTACTACTACTACTACTACAACTGCTACTACTACTACTAGCTAATACTACTACTACTACTACTACTACTACTACTACTACTACTACTACTACTACTACTACTACTACTACTACTACTACTACTACTACTACTACTACTACTACTGCTACTACTACTACTACTACTACTACTACTACTACTACTACTACTACTACTACTACTACTACTACTACTACTACTACTACTACTACCACTACTATTACTATTACTACTACTGCTACTACTACCACTTCTACTATTATTACTACTACCACTACTACTAGTGATTAAATGGAAAACAATAGCGCTGAGTAATATTCATGAAGCGCTTTATAAATAAATTGTCATGATTGTTATTATCATTAATATCATCTTTATTATAATTATTATAATAATTATTATTATTGTTATAATAATAATAATAATAATAATTATTATTATTAGTAGTAGTAGTAGTATTATTATTAGTATAATTATATTATATATTTTGTATTATTATTATTATTAATATTGGTGATGTTTGTATTATTGATAACAACAAACTAAACATGCAACTTTTTTAATCGCACATAGTAAATTACTTAACGCCCGGTTAGCGTAAACGGATGCCCGACAAATAGACAATTGCAAAATCAAATTATCTGGTGGTGAAAGTCGTCTCGATCGCTTCATGCACAAAACATTCCGCCGGATAGAACAGCGTACAACACCTGACAAGTAACGGACAAGAAACGCATACTAGTAGGCTTGTTAAGAGGTTCGTCACTGCATTTTGGGGTGCGATTCTTTTACTAAGCACACATATTCCTTGGATCAAAAGATCTAGGCCTAATTTCTTTAATTTATGCAAATTTATTCATGAAAATGGGATATTCCATGAAAATAGTGTTTTTGACATATTTGAAAGAGAACATATTCCTTGGATCAAAAGAAGAAAATTCATCCAAAGAGACACTCTGTATCTATGCAAATGAGGCCTAATTTCCATAATGTATGCAAATGTATTCATGGGATTGGGATATCTATGCAAATGGTGTTTTTATCAAGATATTGGAGAGAACATATTCATTGGATCAAAAGAAGAAAATTCATCCAAAGAGACACGCTCTATCTATGCAAATTAGGCCTAATTTCCATAGTTTATGCAAATTTATTCATGGGAATGGGATATCCATACAAATGGTGTATTTATTGATATATTTGACAGATTATATTCCTTGGATCAAAAGAAGAAAAATTCATCGAAAGAGACACTCTGCATGTAGGCAAATTAGGCTTAATTTCCATAATTTATGCAAAATGGTATATTCGATAAAATTGAGTTTTTATTGGGATGTTTGAGAGAACATATTCCATGGATCAAAAGAAGAACATTCATCCAAAGAGACACTCTGTATCTATGCAAATTAGGCCTAATTTCCATAATTTATGCAAACTTATTCATGGAAATGGGATATTTATGACGATGGTGTTTTTAAAAAGATATTGGACAGAACATATTCCCATGGATAAATCTGCATAAATTAGGCCTTATTTGCATAGATGCAGAGTGTCTCTTTGGATAATTTTTCTTCTATTGATCCAAGGAATATGATCTCTCAAACATGTCGATAAAAACACAATTTTCATAGATATTCCATTCCATTAATAAATTTGCATAAATTATGGAATTTATGTCTAATTTGCATAGATTCGGAGTGTCTCTTTGGATATATTTTCTTCTTTTGATCCAAGGAATATATTCTCCTAAATATGTCAATAAAAACACCATTGGCATAGATATCCCATTCCCATGAATACATTTGCATAAATTATGGAAATTAGGCCTAATTTGCATAAATACAGAGTGTCTTTTTGGATGAATGTTCTTCTTTTGATCCAAGGAATAATGATCTCTCTCAAATATCTCAATAAAACCTCCATTTTCAGAGAATATCTCATTCCCATAAATAAATTTGCATAAATTATGGAAATTAGGCCTAATTTGCATAGATACAGAGTGTCTCTTTGGATGAATTTCCTCTTTTGATTCAAGGAATATGTATGCCAAGTTAAACAATCGTACCCCAAATTGCAGTGAACAATATGTTTGGGTCTTAACAAGCCTACTATACGAACGGAGACGAACGGATTGAAAATGTTGCTCTCCATCGGGCATCCGTTTAGGCTATTGATATATAACGTACAAAAAGAATACCCACGCACTTGATATAATATATGTGAATTAATATATATTTCTCACACAGATGATCAGGTAATTTGTTAGTCAAATAATTATGTAAAACTATCGCTCAAATTGATATGAATCGAATAGTTATCATTGTGGTGTTGATTTTGAAAAAAAAGGAAATTGTAAATGTACTGTTTATTAAATATTGGATATGTTGTATGTAATTATTGTTTTCCGCAGTTATTTATTTGTGTTCTTTTAACCTGCTGAGCGCGGTGGGTTGCCTCAGCCAGTGTCAAATTCATGGTTCCACATGTCTTCTTGATTCCATCTATCCATCTACGTCGTGGCCTTCCCTGTGGTCTGTTCCCTGATGTCATCTGACTGTATGCCTTTATCGCTGGCTCGTCAGTTTTCATCCTCGCAATGTGACTAAACCAGTTCAGCCTGTGTCTTTCAACATGCTGGGTCATTGGTTCAACCCCTACCATTTCCCTGACTCGTTCGTTTCTTATCCTGTCCCTCCTTGTTTTGTTGACAATCTTCCTGAGGCACTTCATTTCGCAAGTTGTTACCTTCCTTTCTACTTTGGTGTTGGTTGTCCATGTTTGAGCCTGATATGTAAGTGTTGGTGTGAAAAGTTGATTATAAATACTTTTCTTTGCCCCCATGTCTACTGCTCTGTGTGTGAGTATAGGTGAAAGAAGACCGGTAATGCTGGTCGCTTTCTGACATCTTGCTTCTATCTCTCTCTTCATTTGCCCATTTTCCATGAAGTAACATCCCAAGTACTTAAATTCCCTCACTTGCTTTAGAGGTTGACCGTCAATGTGGAGTTGATGGGTCCTTTTCTGTCGACAAACTAGCATTGTTTCAGTCTTTGAGGTGCTGATTGTCATCCCATGTTCTTTACATGCTGCATTGAGTTTGTCAAGGTGGTGTTGCAAACTGTTTTCTGTGCTATGGATGATGGTCTGGTCGTCGGCAAAAAGTAGTTCGTTGAGTTCGCCATCTCCTGGATTTGCTTCTCTGGTTATTCTATCCATGAAGACAATGAACAGTAGTGGTGAAAGCACGCATCCTTGACGAACCCCGCATTTTACTTCAAACCATCTCGTTTGTCCTGATCTGGTGCGAACAGTACATGATGTGCTTTGGTACAGCGCTCTAATGTTGTCAAGCAGTGCCCCCTTTACGCCATATTCTTCAAGGACCTTCCAGAGCTTGCTCCTGTTAATACGATCAAAAGCCTTCTCCTGATCAATGAAAGCAATGTGCATCTCCTGGTCAAACTCTATGCTTCTCTCACAAAGTTGTCTGAGTGCAAAGATAGCATCTGTGCATCCTTTCCCTTTCCTAAAACCACATTGATTGGGACTAAGTTGAGCTTCTACTATAGGTCTCATTCTCCTTTCTAGAATTTTGGCATATGTCTTACCAGCGTGGCTCAAAAGTGAAATCCCTCTGTAGTTTCCACATTCTCGCTTACTTCCCTTCTTCTTCCATATGGGGATAATAATTGCTTTCTGCCAGTCGTCTGGTGCTGATTTGTCTCGCCATGCTGTTTGGTATACCCTTGTGATCCATTTGATACCGATGTCACCACATGCAAGAATAGCCTCAGTGGTGATGCCATCAACCCCTGCTGCTTTCCCTTTCGGAGCCGTCTTTAGTGATGCTCTTACTTCTGATTCCATTATATCTGGTTCATAATGGTCTGTGTGTGCTGGATGAAAGATGTCAGGTTGTCTGTCAGCTCCGATCTGGTTTGGGTTTAACAAAGCCTCAAAGTACTCTGCCCAGCGATCACTCTGCTCAGTATCTCCAGATAGGGGGTTGCCATCTTCATCATTAACTATTGTAGAAGGGTCAAAGGGTGTGTCCTTTTGTTGAAAAGCCTTCACTGCTTTATAGAATTCTTTGGTTGACGTCTTTTTCTTGTTGGCTAGCTCATTTCCGAAGTCATTCCATGCTTCATCTTTGGAGTCCTTCACCACTTCTTTAGCTTTCTTCCTAGCGTCCTTGTAGACATTGTAGGTCGTCATCCGTTCTTGTGCCCCTTGCCATTTATGAGAAGTCTTTCCTTTCTTTTCCTTTACTGCTTTCTTTACTTCCTCATTCCACCATGCTGTTTTCTTCTTAGGGCTGGTTCCTTTCTTTGTCATCCCACATTCAGCCTTTAATGTTTTGTTAAGAGCTTCTTTGAACCACGACCATTCTTCCTCGACAGTGCCATTTTTGTGTTTGATTGTCTCAAATTGATTCCGCCATTCTTCCCTTGATTTTATTGCAAACATCGGGCTCATTTAATTTCTTCAAGTTCATGACGCAAATTGATGGACAGCGTTTGTTCTTTGTGTGGAGGATTATTGGTAATTCTGTCCATTACTACTGGCCTGATGGTCGGTAGTAGGTGTGATCTTAGAGTAGAACCTTGGGCATCCATGATGTTGTGTCTGTCCGTTAACCTTGAGAGGTATGAAGTCGACCTGAGAATTGATACCCAGATCATTCCATTGTACCCAGGTAGCAGTCTGACTCTCTCTGTGCTGGGAAGAAGGTGTTGCGTAATGAAGAGTATCGTGTTGGGCACAGAGTTCAAGTAGCAGTTGACCGTTGTAATTTCGGTTGCGTCTGTTGTCCCCATGTGGACCCCAAGTATGCTTTCCCATGGTGCTCTATCTCCCCCAACATGTGCATTGAAGTCTCCCATTACCGTCAGGTTTATCTGTGTCTTTGGTCTGTGTTATGAGGTCTGAGATTTCTTCAATGAAGGCATCCTTTTCCTCCTCTGTTGTTGAATCATTACATGGTGCATACACCTGTTATGTATGTATTGATGAGTGTCCGCCTCTGCAGATTCTCACCGACATCAGCCTCTCTGGACAAGTACTGCACGTCTGTAATGGAGCTTGCTATGTCTGGATGTATCAGGAAACCCACTCCATGTATTGCTCTCCTGCTTGTGTTCACTCCGCTCCAACAAAGGACATAGTTGTTGTGTGTTCTGGGTCATACTTTTCCCTTTCAGCCTTGTATCTGATATCCCTAGAATCTTATAGTTGTACTTCTCCATGTCTAGTATTATCTCTGGTTCTTTGTCTTTATATTCCGCAAATGTGTCCAAGTTGCCACTCTTTCCATTATTCTAGTTCGTCGTCTATGTTCGTTCCGAGGTCGTGTTCCGTTGTAATCAGTCCGTTTATTCTTACTTATTCGACTTTGAGCAAGGGTAAAGATCCACAGGAGACTAGCCAAGCCATGCCCTGCTTCACCATTTTCCACCGTTTTTGGACGAGTGGCCCCATGGATGGGGTGCTATTTAAGCCATAACTGGCCTTCCACAACTGACATGATGGTTGCCAGAAGGGGACTGAACTGGTAGTACAGGATTACAGCTTGACCTGTAGCAGTCTAAGATGTTATAAGACTGACCAGACTGAATGATTTTCCATATTTCTAAAATCCAACTTAGTGTTAAGTTCGACTTGGCTTGTTTGTGAAACACGTACCCAGTGGATATCAATTAGAAGAAGAAACTCTATAGTGAAACTGGGCTATTACAATGAAACTATAACATTAGTCATTAGATACACACATATACATACATATACATCATGTAAGCCCGCCATGGCATGGCCATGAGTGTATACATTCATATACATAAACTGAGGGCTATTGTTCCATTTGTTTGTATTTTTCCTTTAATTTTAAAATGCTCTCATATGAAAGGTAATTGAATTAGCATTTGTTTGCAACAGGGGGCGGGGGGGGGGGGGGGCACTACAACAACGGACCTTGGTTGAAGGTGTGTCTGGTTGAATAGCAGGGTGTCCAATATGTGTCCTCAGTTAGGGGGTATTTACACACGCACACAAAAACTTAATTGAAACCTACTGTATTGGAAACAAATTGCTATACAGTCAAAGTGTCCATAAAGAGCACACAAGGGAGAAAATGTGAACATGCTCTCATATGAATGGTAATTGAATTAGCATCTGTTTGCAACGGGGGGGGGGGGGGGGGGCACTACAAAGATGGCCCTCGGTTGCAGGTGTGTCTGGTCAAGGAGTTCCTTGGTCTGGTTGAATAGCAGGGTGTCCAATATGTGTCCTCAGTTAGGGGGTGTTTACACACGCACACAAACTTAATTCAAACCTATTGTAAACATATTGTTATACAGTCAAACTGTTCATAAAGACCACCCAAGGGACACAGAAAATGTGGTCTCAAGAGATAATTTCATTTACATGTAACCTGCATTCAAGGGAGCTAAAGTTAAGTGGTCTATATCTAGACAGGTGGTCTTTAGGACCTCAAGAGTAGGTGTGATTGTACAAATTGTTCACCTTTTTTTAAACTGTGGGGTGATCTCCAATGAAAACAACAAAATGAAGTCATACGAAGGAACATGAATATGTGCTCTTCAATTCTTGTCCATTCTTTTCTTTCCATCAGCGATCAGTTAATTGGTGAAAAATGTAATTTATAGCAATGACCCCCAAAATAATAATTTTTAAAAATGTGTGTAATCAGTGACCTATAACAGTGACATAGCTATCAGGGTGGGGGGGGGGGGGGGGGGGGGGGGGGGGACATTGACAAAAACAGTAATATCATAAGGGGAATATCCATGTAAATAAAGAAATACATAAGGCATACGTGCATGCCCCAATGCAGGAATTAATTTTGTATGTTAAAGGTAGTGTTGAGTATTGGTATTTCCCGAAGTGCCCCCCGATATTTTTTTGTGAGATAATGAAAAACTGAATGTCAAATTCGAAAGAACATACAATTTTAATGACAAAATAAACTTTATTTGATCAAAATCGGTTCAGAAACGGCTGAAATATCCATAAATATATATTTTTTTCAAAATGTAGCCTACTTCACCGGCAATCACCGGGCGATATTTAGACTTTTTAGACAAATTAAAAAAAATGCTCGAAGACTAATTTGAAAATAATCATAATATTATGTTTTTAAAAAGTCGTTGATGATATCTCTATTGAATCATAATTTTAACAAACATTAAATGCACAATTTTGTACGAAAAAAGGCTAAAACCAATGATTTTTTTTAAATAGCGCCCTCTTGAGTTGTAACGGCTCTTTTTAAATGATAACAGAAGATTACATCGATGACTGTCGCTGAGTGAACACGTCTTTTTTTTCGCGCTCCCCTCTTCCCCTCTTCCCGCCGAATCCCCTCCGCCCACGGTACAGCCAATCAGCTAACTCCATGTCTCACGGCTTGCGGACTACAGCAATCGGTGCAAAAAGCAGCAATAATAGTGCAAAGAGACACAAACCCGATTCGCCTCCCAGCCCTGAGTCAAATTTACTCCCTGCAATGAGGAAAATGCTAGACAATCAGTTAGCAAAAATAGAAGAACGGTTTTCTACCCTGGAATTGAATCTGAGTGAGCATCTGAAACGGCTTGACGGAAATATTAAAGATCTACAAGAAGCAGTTACATTTCAGGGAGCAGAAACGGAAACTTTGAAAGCAAAGATCTCACACGTAGAAAGGAAAGTTGATGAAAAGGAGGTGAAGCTACAGGACAGAATAAATCAGCTGGAAACATATATTGCAAGGGAGAATTTGCTTTTCATAGGGCTGGAAGAAAAGGATAATGAAGACACGGAAATGGTGGTGAGGGATTTCTTTGTACATGACTTAAAACTACCCGAAGAAAGAGTGAAAGATATCGAGTTTCAGCGACTCCACCGTATCCCGTCAAAATCGAACCCACGCCCAATTAAGGCTCGATTTCTTCGATATCCAGATGCCACGGTGGTTTTGAATCACGCGCGAAATTTGAAAGGGACAAAGAAGTACGTGTCGGTGGATCTACCAAAGCAAGTGAGGGAAGTGAGAAATATGCAAATGCCGGCTTTTAAAGCTGCAAGACGGGCAGGTAAGCTGGCATACTTCTCACGTTCGGACCCGACCAAGCTAATGGTAAATCGCATATGGATACCACAGAAGGACCAGCAACGATTTCTGAACGAGATTACGACGGCGGAACAAGGCGGATCAGCAGGGCCTAGGGAGGTGATTCGACAAGAAGCAGGAGGTTTTTCTGGCACCGATCGCGACGAGGCTGCGGACGATGTACGGGAGCAGAGGAGGAGAGCTACTCGCAATTATCCGAGCGACTCACACATTTCAAGCAACCGAAAGGCAGACGCTGCGGAGAGCTTCAAGCCAGCGATGGTGGTCGATAGCGGTATCGGCGGAGCGGGGATATAGCAGCAGCTCGACATAAAGCAACATCACGCGATTTGGGCAGAAGGAACCTAAGCCAACCACGAGGAGAGCCTGAAGTAGCGGGGATGATTCAAGAAGGAGAATCTCGCGTTAGCGGAGTTAGCAGCATGTGAGAAGAGAAAGTTAGCGGTAGCGTAGCGGTAGCGGTAGCGGTAGCGACAGCGACAGCTAGTGGCTTTAGCAGAGATAGCAGCATTGCATGGAGAAGGAACGATAGCCAGGGACATGTAATGGATAAGGGACTCGACTGGAAGCAATGGAGCGGCAATGCCTGGGTGACAAGTATATTTGTCTACAGGTACGTGATAGCTTTCATTTGACACTTCAATTATAGAAAACAATTTGGAAATGCATTTAAAGAAAAGCAAGTTTTTTTTTTTATATTTTTGATTGTATTGAACTTGATAGAAAAGAAAAAAGTAAAAGAAAAAAAGTTAATAGCTTTCACTTGACACTTAAATAACTCTAGAAAATAATCTAGAGTAGCTTTTAAAGAAAAGCAAGGTTTGTATGTTGATAGCATTGAACTTTATAGTAAAGGAAAAATCTTTCAATGACCATGATGACTTTACTATTATACATGTAATTGCCTGCAGGTGATGCGATAGCTTTAATTTGATACTTTAATTATAGACAAATCATTTTGAAATTTTGTTGTTGTTGTTGTTGTTGTTTTGACAACAAGTTTGTTGTTTTGACAGTTGTTGAACTTGGTAGTAAAGGGAAACTAAAAAATGACTATAATGACTAGACACTGTACTAGATGTTGCAGGGAACGTTTTTTTTCTTTTTTTTTTTTTTTTTCTTTTTTTGCCCCGTAGTGGCTCGGTCGCTTGTGAGTGGAACTGGATTAAAGCTTCGGACAATGTAGAGGGATGCGGTCGGGATTCCTGTGTTGGGTTTGATTAGGTTTTAATTAGAGAAAGGTTGGCTATTGGTAATTTTAAAAAAGAGAGAAAAAACCTTACTTTTAGACTCGGCCTTTTTTTGACTTGGCGTCCATTGATTTTATTTAGTGTTGCATTTAGTTTTAGAGAGTGAATAAGTGAATAGCAACTTTACTGGGATTTATTCCTTACAAGGGATCGGATCAGTGGGTGCACCGACACAAAAGGGTGACCGCGGACAGTTAGGTCTAATGTTTTGTTGTTATGAGTTAGTATTGAGTAATTGGGCGTTGATAGATGGGTTTGACAATGTTCCTTAGCAAGTTCTGAGGTTTTGACCTGGTTCCATGACCTCAACTGGGTTGATGCAAACTGTGAGCGTGACCGTTTTTTTTTTTTTTTTTTTTTTTTTTGTTACCGTATATATACCGTAAACTGTTTTGTGTTGTGATAGAACTACCCTGACAGCAAATGCTTGTAAGAAATGACGTTTATTTTTGTCATGTACATTGTTTTAAGGACGTCGTAAATTGTTGTTTTTGTGACTTCTTTACGGAAAAAGTTAATTGTGAAAATTGGTCTTTAAAAAGACGTCTTCTATATGATATAAATTATTATGTTAATTTTTTTTTTTTTTTTTTTTTTAAAGGCATAGTCATGGTGACATCTTTCTGACGTCTAATTTAGACGTCAGTCGGCTGTCAGGGTAAAGTGAGTAATAGAATAAAACGTTATTTAAAAAAAATTACTTTGTAAGGAAGGAGAAGGGAGAGGAAAAGAAAAAAAAATGATAGTTGGTGCCCAACCTCGAATTATGGGAGTACTGCCTGGTATATGCCAGGATGTTTTTTTTTTCCTTCTTCTATGTGATAGTGGAAATTTGGAGGGCATGAAATGATTGAAATAATTAAAATGTATTTTAAGAACTTACCTCCGGAAGACGCTAATTTCACTTTCTCTAACATGCTTTTGGGTTTGTGAAAATGGAACTTTCCAAATTTTGATTTTGGCTGTGTAATTTGGCCTACAATTTTTTTTATTTTTATTTTTTTTAAATTTTTTTAATTTTAGATAATTACGTAGTTTATTTAGGTATTGATATCGTCAACTCAATTTTTCAAGGAAGGTGGATTTGGCGTCTTTTCCTTTATTGGAGCCGAGTTCTTCATTAAAAGACAATTTATTTTGTTTCGGGTTACGGTTTATACACTTTGGGTCTGTCTAGCAGATTATAATACTATGGGGATGAAAATAGATAAGTTGGGCTTTTATTAAATTGAAAGTAGGTCGGTAAGATGGTATTTGTATATGAGATGCTATTGTGAGCAAATCCTCATGAGATTCGGATGAAGTTGCATTCTACTCTGCATTGTTTATGACTGGGGGAGGTAGGGTCACAGGGTTTTCGTGTGCATAGTCTGGCGTAATAGCTATGGAACGTTACTAATAAGGGGTGGTCGCATTGGGCGCGATTCCGCGCGGCTGTGCCCGCCAGTGCCGTGCGCAGTGGTGCGAATCCGTGGCAGGAAATTATTGTGTTCTATGCGCTTCGCTTAGCGTGCGTGCACATTTTTATGGCAATTGACCGCTCTGCGTCCGGATTAAGGCGGCTTGCCATGGATTCGGGCCGATGCGTGCCGCATTCGTGGGTTTGGTCGAGCGGGGTCGCGTCTTTTGTGACCAGGCCTTTAACGGGTAAAGGTTCTTACTGTCATGCTTTTGAAATTGAAAAAATTTATGTTAGGATGGTATTTGGACATGTGATGTTATTGTGAGTAAATCCTCACAAGATTTGGGAGTTTTTTTTTTTGTTTTTCTTTTTTTTTTTTTCTTTTTTTTCCGTGGATAGCCTTGCGTATTAGCTATTGAATGTTACGTAACGGGTAAAGGTTATATTGATGTTTTGTTAAGACAGTGTTGGTATAAGTATGTTATGGTTGATAATAAGTACGTAGGTAGTTTGCCTCGTACAGGCTAGGAGCCGTGTTGGAATATATAGGACTGGTCTGGCTGGGGAGTGGGCGGGGTGGGTTGGGGATCGAGGAGGAGGGGGGGGGGGGGGGGGGGAGTAGCGGAAATGTTTTTTTGCTTTTGTTGGTGTTTGGTTCACTTTTTTATTTCTTTTGTCGTAGAAACCTCAACGAGGAGCAATGTTTAGTGTATATATCTTACAATTTAGTTTAGTTCAGTTACTGTGTCTGTTGTGTGTGTTGTGTGTGAATGTTGATTGCATTGCCTATGTTGTTGGGGACCTCGACCAATATGTCAGCTTTTGGAGTAATTTCTATATTTTTGAGCCTGCTCTTGTTAGCCCGTGTCTTAGAATTTTATATATGGAGAAAAGAATGCATGCATATTTGTATGTTAATATTTAGTTATGGAGGGTAAAGATAGTTATATTAGGTGTAATTTTCTTTCTTTGAATGTTAATGGAATCCGAGAAAAATCAAAGAGGGAAAAAATTTGTATATGGTGTAAAGATAAAGGAGTAGATATTGTTTTTTTACAAGAAACATACAGTACAATTGAAGTTGAGGAGACTTGGAAATTGCCATGGAATGGGAGTTCATATTTTAGTCATGGGACAAACCATAGTAAAGGGGTGCTTATTTTGATAGACTATAAATTAGATATTCAGGTTTTAAATGTTATTTCAGATGATAATGGTAGATATGTTATAATGGAATGCATCATTCAGGGGATGAAATTGATAATTGCTAATGTTTATTTGCCAGTAAGAGGAAGAGAATTAGAGAAGATTGATTTTTTAGTAAATTTTGAAAAATTAATAAGGAACATTAATAAAGAAAATAATGCAATAATTATTGGAGGAGATTTTAATATTATTTTAAATAAAGATTTAGATTATTTTGGAAATAGTAGACACAACGTTCAGTCTAGATTTAATATTCTATTTGAACAATTTTTAGATAGATTTGAATTGTTGGATATTTGGAGGGTACGACATGGATTAAAGAAACAGTTTACGTATAGGCAAATTAATCCATTTATGCAAAGTAGATTAGATTATTGGTTGGTTTCTAAGCAAATAGAACAGGTAGTTTTTAAGTGTGATATAATTCCTTCTATGGCTCCGGATCATTCAGCCATTCAGCTGCAATTTTATGATAAGTTAATTAATTCATTTAAGTTTCAAGGATCCTATTGGAAATTGAATAATAGTTTATGTCAAGATATTGAATATATTAATTGTATTAAAGAGGAAATTATTCAATTAAAAGATGAATTTCAAATAGAAATAGAAGATAAAAGAGTTTTATGGGATTTTTTGAAAATGAAAATTAGAAATGTTAGTAGAAAATATTCAAAAGAAAAGGCAAAACAACGAAAACAAAAAATTGCAAATTTGGAAGAGGATATTTTTAAGTTGGAAAATGAATTGTTGAATGGGATAGACCAGGGAAAAGTTGATGACTTGGAACGGAAAAAAAAAGAATTACAGGATTGTTATAATTATATTAATGAAGGTATTAAAATTCGCTCTAGAGCTTCACACTATGAATGTGGAGAAAGAGACACTGGATATTTTACTCAATTAATGAAGTCTAATCAAAAGAAAACATTAATTAGTAAACTTTATATAAATGAAAATATTTGTTTTGATCAAACAAATATTATGCAAGAAATATCTATGTTTTATAGTAAGCTATATGCTCAATCAGAGGAGGAAATTTACTTTGTGGATGATTTTTTTCAGGACTTGCCAAAATTAAATTTAGATTCGAGTTTATTGTGTGAAGGAAAAATAACTAACGGAGAATGTTTGGCAGCTATAAAAGAAATGGCATGTAATAAATCACCGGGGAACGATGGTTTAAGTGTGGAATTTTATATACAGTTTTGGCCACTAATAGGAAATTTGGTAGTAAACTCTTTAAATTTAGCTTTCGAAAAAAGGGAATTATCTTCGTCACAAAAACAGGCAGTTATAACTTTAATCTATAAAGAAGGAAAAGACCCCCTATTTATAAAAAATTATAGACCAATATCCTTATTAAATGTAGATTACAAAATTTTAACTAAAGTGCTTTCAATAAGGATTAAAAAAGTTTTAAATGAAATAATTTCTGTCAACCAGGTGGGATATTTAAAAGATCGAAATATAGGTGAAGCAATAAGAATGATAGATGATATAATTCATCATACATCAGTCAATAAAATACCTGGATATATGATGATAATTGATTTTGAAAAGGCTTTCGATTCAGTTTCACATACTTTTTTGCAGAAGGTTTTAATTACATTTGGTTTTGGACCGTCATTTTGTAGATGGGTGGAGACTATTTATAATAATGCTCAAAGTTGTGTTTTTAATGGGGGCGCATCTACTGGATACTTTAATATTAAGAGGGGTGTAAGGCAGGGGGACCCCCTGTCCCCATATTTGTTTATACTTTGTATTGAAATTTTAGTTCGTTCAATATATAAAGACCCTCAAATTCAAGGATTCACGTTCAATAACGTACAAATAAAACAAATTCTTTATGCAGACGATATGACTCTTTTTATTCGGGACTCTAAATCATTTAAAAGGGTGGAGAAATTGTTTGAAAGTTTTGCTAGAAATTCTGGATTAAAAATTAATAAAGAAAAAACTTTCATATTATTGTTAGGCCCTTCTCAAAATAAAGATATTGCTCTTCCATTTGGTAAAATAGTACAAATAGTGAAGATTTTGGGTATTTATTTTTCTTTAGATGTTGAAGTTCAGGAAAGGACAAATTATAAGGAAATTTTGAGTAAAATTAAAAAGTTGCTATCGTGGTGGAAACAAAGAGATTTAACTTTAATGGGAAAAATTCAATTGATAAAAACGTTTATTTTGTCAAAATTAATTTATGTGTCGGCACTGACACCAGTACCGAATTGGGTATTTCAAGATTTGGATAAATTGGTTTTTGACTTTTTGTGGAATGGAAAAGATAAGATTAAGCGTAATGTAATGTTCTTGGATTATTGTAGAGGTGGGCTAAGATTAACTGACTTCCATTTATTCATTTTAGTGCAGAGGATTATGTGGGTAAAGAGACTTTTAACGGGGGATGCAAATATGGGATGGAAGCAATATTTTAATTATTTAATTAAAGATTTTGGTGGAACTTTGATATTTTATAATAATAATGCAATCATAGATATTTTTAAATTAGCATTACCAGCTTTTTATAGAGACATGTTGGACGCTTGGATTGCCACAAAAACATTTTTGTTAAAAGAAAATATTTCTAAAAGGAATGAAATTATTTATAATAATAGATTTGTTTTTATTGATGGACATGTTCCTTTCAATGAACAGTTATTTAAAAAGAATATTTATAGGTTGCATCATATTGTTGATGGGGAAGGCAATATAAAATCAAATGAGGAATTTCAAAGAAAAGGTTTAAATAGTTTAGAGATTATGGAAATACAACGTATTTTTCTTGGCATTCCCCCTTCATGGAAACAATTTTTGAATAAAAATATTCACTTAAATATAGATAGGGAATTAGATATGAACCTTTTAATTTTTGACAAGGTATATATGTTAGATAAGGTTACTTCAAAAATGATATATACTTTTTTATTGAGTAAAAAAGTAGAAAAATCATATGCAGAACGAAATTAGAGCAGATTTATAATATTAATGGGAAAGACATACAATTAATATTCTTAAGACTTAGAAAATGCACTTTGAATAGTAAGCTTCGAGAATTTCAATTTAAAATGCTTTATAATATTATATATACTAAATTACATTTATATACATTTAAAATGGTTGATAGTAATTTATGTTCTTTTTGTGGTAAATATGAAGAAACTTACGAGCATTTGTTTTTTCTTTGTGAGAAAGTAAAACCAATTTGGGAAGCGTGTGGAAATTTATTTAATTTAGTAGAGATTAGAAATATAAATTGGAAAGCTATCCACGTAGGAATAGTTGAGTTAAATATAGGGAAAGAACAGTTATTAAATCATATAATAATTTTGGTAAAATACATGATATTTATAGATAGTAAAAATAGAAATAAACCACCAACTGCTTTGGAGATAAAGAAAAGATTATTAGAAAATAGAAAGGAGGAGAAGAATTTAGCTGGGGACCGTGGTACACTAACGTATCATTTTAGAAAGTGGGACAATTTAGAATAAGGAAGGCAAATAGAAGCAATTAAATTAATAAGGCGGACATAAGGGTCGAGATTCTCACCAGATGTAGGCATGTTTTCTGTGGATGGGTGTGTGGGTGTGTGCACGCGTGTGTGTGTGTGTGTATGTAAGCACTTGTATAGGTGTGTTCTTTGAGGGGAAAAGAGTTTTTTTCCCTCTTTTCCCCCCTTTTTTATGTTCATGCTCTGCTTTATTTGATGTACAACAATACAATTTTGTTTGTATTATTTAGATGTAAATTTAAAATGATATTTTACATGATTATGTTAAGATGTGAAAATACGTTAACATACTGATTATATTATATGTACTGATTTCTCTTATTGTTTGTTATTGTTATTTTGTTTTGAGCAATGAATAAAATAAATATCATTGAAAAAAAAAAAAAAAGGGGTTTTACTTTATTTTAGTCGTTTGTAATTGTGTATACTTTTCGAGCGTGGTGAAGTTATAACTATTACTTTGTACCGTAATGGTGCAGGTTTTGGTTACTAAAGTTAAGTTTGACCAATACTCAACTATTACTTTTTTTAATCTGATGGATATCACAAAATATTTCACATAGGCCTAATACCCTTTATATAGATGTAATTTCAGGGGCTACCTACTGATTAAAGGGGGCTATTTTGAAAATAAAGGGGCAAAATCGCCCTCAGCCCATATATATGCCCTCAGACTCAGCCCCTTATATTTCCTACCCTGGCGTGCCCCCCTATTAAAAAATTAGTCTGATTCTCTGCAGCACGATTCGTCACTGAGTGACCATGCACGCCTATTCCCTCCTAAATGGGGGCTCATAATCATGTGTCATGTCTATTCGTTTCTGCTTAGTTCTAAAATGGTTTGTTTATATCTCTTCTTAATAATAAAAAATAATAGTTCCAACATGAATCATCCAGGAAACCATGATATATTTGTTTATCCATGCAGTCACACTAATTGTATTTTAATACTCAAAGGCTCAATCAATTACAATTGAACCTATAGCTTACATGACTATACAATATACAAATAGACATCATCACCACCCACCCACGCATCCATCACACATACCAAAAATGATAAAGCAATTTTAATTTGATACGCCTAATTTGCAGGCCGCCATGCCAGGTGTGTAATTTGGTGAGGATATACACGTTCTTGAAATGCTGCGAAAAGGGTTATTTTTTCACCTTAGAACACCCCCCCCCCCCCCCCCCCCCCCCTCTCCAATATCTAGTTCAAACAGCCCAGCTTTTCTAGGGATAACAATTAATGATTTTGCCGATTTGTTTATCCATTGACATTTCCCCAAAACATATTTGTTGGGTGAGGGGGCACAGCAGAACGAAAACAAATTGTGGGGGCACTTTCCTCCTCCCCCCCCCCCCCCCCCCCCCAATCCGTAGCTACGCCCCTACGAGGACTCGATCCGATTCGGTGATTCCCCATGTAACGTTTGTAGTAGATATTCGGCTAACTCGGGATTAGCTCAGCGAACGACAGAGCGCTTCCGAAATATCCGTCTGCCGCTTATTTTCTGCTTACATGCTGCTAGCTTTGGGCTTATGTGGAGCCATTTTGGCGAGGTCAACCCGCGAATCGGAAACTGTAATTTGTCCGACTTCAAGCTCAAAAAGAAAAGTGAATGATTAATTGCAAGAAAAGAAAGTCAACAGGATGCCTCATTAGAGAAAATTTGAAGTAATAGAGATCAACCTCCAGTATGCTCATTCGTTGAGTTAAGGTAAATTGACTGTTTTTCATTAATGGTAGTTTTGGGAGGCTAATAACGGGGCTTGTTAATTTCCTGTGCGTGATAAAAATCATACAAATTTCAGTCAATCAGTGGATGTTATGTGTCGTGTGTGCCAGCGCCAGGCCAGTGGGCACGGCAGTGTTGCTTAGACGTGCATGCATGCTGAGTGTGGTCAGTCAACTCAAAATCTAAACATATTCAAATCATGGCCTGGGGACTCAAGTTGTTGTTGCAATTTAGTTCTTTTTGGCGATTAGTGATTGACTATCGCCAATAGTGCTCTTTCCTTTAATCTAGTCTAGTCTGGTCGATCTAGTTATTCTAGAGGTAGATCGACAAATCTAGCACTTTCAATTTTCAAACTCAAACTCAAAAGTCAAACTCAAAGCACATTTGACATGATTGACAGTCACAATGAGTGAATGAATGCCCAATGAATGGCAATGGCAATGCCAATGGCCTCTTTCATTTTGTGATACATCATTATCAATTATGTGGATGCGATCGATATATTATGATACTTCCCACCTACTCATTCACAAATATGTGAGTATACTTGCCGCTAACTAGAGGAAAATGATGATTTGTAGCTCATTTCCCATGTAAAATCTGTGATTTCGGCACCAGAATTTCGCGCAGTGAACTTCATTTGCTTATCTATTTTCCTTTGTGGTGAAGCGCAATAAGACTCATCGCACAAGCAAAACTATCTTCTGCGCGCTCATAGTCATAGTCAAGTGTGTACAAATGAATGGGAAATTTTTTTGCACAGGGGAATAAATGACATCGTTTCAGAATTGGCTCAGATTTGGCAGATTTGCCACGTTTATACAAATGTTTTGTGGATAGATTAAATCTTCAGGATTTTAAGAACACTTCGATGGCACTTTCATTGGAAAAAGTTTATTCTTTTTCAAAGAAAACAAGACTTTTTAAAAAGGGGGGCCATATTATGGCACCCTCTTTCAATGTGATTTTTTGCGCTGTGAAATGCAAATCGCCATTACGGGACAATTACGATCGCAGTCGGCAGATAAGGTATGGCATTATTTTCATCGAACATTTGAAGTTCAATCTTTACGAGTTTTTCAGATATCGGTTGTTAAAAATTAGGGGGGCCATATTCGGACACCGCATCATACCGCACATATGGTCTGACATCATGGTATGACCATTTACAAGCCTCACATGCAATATCATTATAGCAAGTGCTGTATACAAAATGCATGGGGTGCCACTTTATTTCAATTGGCACTTGTGCATATTGTCTATGCAATGCACAGCACACAGACACTAGATCCCAAATTAAAAGGCAGATCTGATCCGTTAGTGTTTTTCCCATACCACTAAACCACTATGTCTATGTCTCTAAGTCTAATAGAGCTCTATTTTCTTTCTATTACAGATTGGTTGCCAGTCGTACGACAACAATAATTCTATCTAAATGGAGCCAGGTGGTTATCGCGATTCGTGTGGCCAGTCGGCTTTCTACGGGCCGGACGACCCAGGAGACGAGCTCGAGAACCGACAGCATCAGACTATTCATCAACAGCAGCAACAACAACAACAACAGCTTCAGCAGCAACATCTTGCCCCCTACCCCCATCAGCTGGCCTACCACCCATCTCTTCTCGTGGCAGCTACTCATCCGCAACCGGAATACGGCTCGGTGGAACTCCCGGAGTCTCTACGAGGAAGGGATGCCTACTTGCCTGTACACAGACATGGCACCCCAGCCCCTGGCCCATCAATACTGCGTTCGTTATTTGGAGGTCAGTTTTCAAGGCTCTCCCTTTTATTTTGTTAACCCACTCCCTTCAAGATTGTGAAATCCCCATCTAGAGTTTGTACATAGCATATATAGCCCACCGACCACCCCTGCCTGTCAAGGGGCTGACTGTATACCCACCAAGGCACCAGGTTCCAGTAGGCAAGGGGTTAACCCACTCCCTTCAAGATTGTGATATCCCGATCTAGATCTATAGTCTATAAAGTTTGTAGATAGCCCACCAGGTTCCTGAAGGCTTATTATTATTATTATTATTATGATGCTAAATTATTTCTAGGTCCAGGACATACCCACCCAAACCCCAATGTGCTGGTCCAGTCGAGCTGTCGTCCAGGGCCTAGCTTCCCTCCAGAGCAACAAGAACCAGAACCTGCCATTTCCCACATTCAACCATTGAGGCAAACAGCGAGCATATCGACTAGTTCCACCACAACACTGCATGGTTCCATGACCAGCTCCGTATTGACTTCAGTTGCAACTCCGTCAACAACAGCTATAATACCCGGTGAGTAAGAAATCAAGAATTTGGGAAAGAGAAAGGGAAAGGGAAATGGGGCTTTGGGACACATTCCTCCCAATAAGCCTGGGAATCAAACAGCAAACTTGACCACAACAACAAATGTAATTGTCCGATTCTGATTAAAATTTTCACTGAATATATTATTACTCTCATCTGTTCGGCAGCAACTAATTTGGGGTTGGAATCCCTCATTAACTTCAGTTGCAAAGCGGGCACCAAAAGTTTTAATACCTGCTGAGTAAGAACAATTAATGGAAGAAAGAAGAAGATACCTCAAGCACAAATGCCTGCAAAAGGCCATTGAATTGCTCCTGTCTTGACATGGATATTGGCAGCCAAATAGGAATTCAATTAAGTGTATTGACTACTCCTTGGTGCAGTCTTTTGTTTACGATATAGGCACTCAAGGTGTTAAACAGCTATTTTGACCACTTCCTCTACAACAGCAACTCTGTCAAACAGCAGTTACTATAAGTTATGCTTTTTATCCTAGGTGCAGCATCGGACACAATATCAAGCCCAATAGAAGTCGCCGCGGGAGCAGTAACTCAATCAGGACAAAAAGGAAGCAGAGACTCTGCCCCTAGTCCTACCCCTACCAAACAAATGTCCACTCCAGTGTCAACGCTCATATCGAATAAGCAAGACAGCCCGAATGCCAGCCCTAGCAAACAGGCACCAACACCGGTGCAAAGGCCCGTATTGACGGAGCGTCAGTTACCCGCCTTCACCCGACCCAAGCGGTTGACGGTTCCCCTCAAACCTGTCCGAGCCCCCCTGCCCTGCCAAGAACTGCCCCCGTACCTGGAGTATAAATACGCCCCCGGTGATGAGGAGAACATATCGGGAGTGGTTGCTATGGAGGAGGTGGAGAAGGGGGCAGAGTTTGGTCCCTACGAGGGGACCCTGCTTGATGAGGAGCAGGGGGCATGGCTGCCTACAACTTGGGAGGTTGGTGTGCTTCGTTTTTGACATTTGGAAAATATAAAGACTTTCACAAGATAATGATCCAGAATATGTTGAGAAATTGTAGTAATTTGACCGAAAAACAATCCAGATTATTAGAGGTAGAAATTGTAGTTCAAATGTCAGACAGACAATCCAGATTATTAGATTGACTTAATGGGTGGTTTTACAGCAAAATCTAATGGTCTTGTTAAGAATTCAGTCCATGTTTTGAAGCTTTGCCCGATCGCCTTGTCTTAATTATTTTGATCTGAGGCGAAACAAATAACCGTTTATTATTATTTATTATTTATTATTAACATGAAACAGTATTGAATATTGCAACATGACGTGTAATCAAGATAAAGAGTTTAATGTTGAGGCATTCCAGATTATGTCTCGTGACCTTCTAAAGATAGTTATGTATTTATTTCATCCATGTTTCATAGCTGTGCCTTTTGTTCTTGTTATCATTTCATACATGTTTTTTACAGCTGTGTCTAAGGGGCAAAATATTCTTCTACATGATCGACGGGAGGAGAAAAGACGAGGAGAGCTGGATGTCACACATGGCGTGCGCTCGAATCAAGGATGAGCAAAATGTGGAGGCGTTTCAATTTTACAGGGAAGTCTACGTCAGGACCCCAAAGATAACAAAATCTATTGATTTTATTTAGATGTATTATTTTTGTCCATGTTTCATAGTAGTTCAGATTTGTTTATTTACAGCTGTGTCTGAGGGGCAAGATATTCTTCTACATCGACGGGAGGAGAAAAGAGGAGCAGAACTGGATGTCTCACATGGCGTGTGCACGTAGCAAGGATGAACAGAACGTGGAGGCGTTTCAGTATTATGGCGAAATCTACTTCAGGACCACGAGGGCGATCAAACCAGGAAGTGAGCTCAAAGTGTACTACAGCGAGGAGTATGCAAGACGTGTTGGTACCAAGATGAAGCTCGATGATCTGAAAATCAGCGAAGGTAAGCGAGGTAAACATTTTGCCACAGATACACATGATGTTGTCATGAAATTTTACCAAAACCAAGTTTATTATAATATCAAAATAGTCTGAACTGAACTTTGTTACAAAAATGCTCAAAGATGAATACGGTGAAGATTTGGTTTGATTTTATTGCATTTCTTCATATAAAGTACATCAATATAAAACAATATATATTTGAAACAAAACATTACATATAAATATGGACACACACATTGTTTTTACATAAACATATGTTTGCATAATATAGATTATAAAATCAAATTTCCTTTGCTCTAGATCTAGATAATCTCCATTGCGATATCTGCCAGAGGTAGTACCAGTCATCCAAGCTCATGTTCAGACATGTCTGGGTACGATCTAACCGGTTCTCGGTGATTCAAATATTCAATTGAACAATTCTGTCTTCTAGTTTACACAATCAATGTAAGATATATATATAATATTGTAAAATCTATTTGTTACCCCATTGCAGACTCCGGTGACATCCAGTGCGATGTCTGCCAGAGGCAGTACCAGACGTCCAAGCTCATGTCCAGACACGTCCGGTTAGAACACGATCTGACCAGTTTGCAGGAGATGTTACCGGTCATCTCATGGAAGGCGAGAAGCCACAAGACTCAGGGAAGAGTGAGGGGTTCAAGGGTCATGGAGAGAAAAGACGGTCAAATGAATCTAGAGAGAGACAATAAAAGTCAGAATGTTCTGGAAAAACGCGAAAGTCAGGGGGATTCTGAGAATTATGATGACTATACCATTGATCAAGAGAAAGGGAGAACAGCTGTGGTAAAGGTAAAATGTCTTAGGGTCCAAGAGGAAGGCATATTACCAGAGGAGCTGGAGAAAGTTGTTGTAGAGAGGACAAGCTTGGTGAACAATCTTGCGAAGGCGACCACAAGGAAGGGGCAAGGCTCGTCCAGACATCTTGTTTGTAAATCAGAGGTGTTCAATTGCACGGAATGTGGCAAATCCTTCCCCACAGAGGGGAGACTGCAAGCGCATGAGCTTTTCCATGATTACAGCGAGAAGCACGCGTGTCCAATCTGCGGGGAGAAACAGCGGAATGCCGTCATGTTGGTCAAGCACTTGTCCCATCATGACGAGAGGCGACACAAGTGTAGCATCTGCGAGAAGTCCTACAAGGCCCGCTATGCGCTTTATCGGCATGAACGAAACGCACATGGTGCCCGCATGCAGACTAAGAAAAGTAAAAGTCTGATGGAAGAGAAAACGGAAGCTGGCAGCATCCTGAAACCAGAGAGGGAAGTAAAGGACAAAACGAGAAGACATTACAGGATCGTGAGTCGAATACCGCTTGAACCTTATGGAGACGAGCAGACGTCTACAGCGGGGACTGTGAATGCAAATGCAAAGGATACTTCTGGCAGCAGTTCAAGGGATAAGGGGAAAGAGCAGCATGACATGCTAGGGAGGGCACCTGATTACTATGCCAAGGCCAGGCCCTTCAAGTGCCGCCACTGTGCCAAGATGTACAGCACCCGCAGGAGACTGTTTGAACATGAGAAGGAGATACACGAGGGGAATTGTCAGTTTAAGTGCACCAGCTGTCCGCGAACCTTTGTAAACAGACAGCGTTACGCGGAGCACCTCAAAGCGCACAACCATTTGTACCACTGCGCGCAATGCCCACGGACCTTTGCTTCGGAAAGCGCCCTCAAAAACCATCAGGGTGAGCACACTGGGGAGAAACCTTGCAAGTGTGACATTTGCGGCAAGGGCTTTCGTACGCCGAAGAATCTCTCCTCCCATAGGCGGCGCCAGCACACGGAACGCCCCAAGCGCTTCCAGTGCTCAATTTGCCCGAAGGCCTTCACGGAAAATAACGGCCTTGTTAGGCACGAGCGGCGACACAAAGGTATTCGTCCCTTCGTATGCCTGACGTGCGGGAAAGGGTTCACGGCCAAGAGCGTACTTGTGAGTCATATTGAGTGTTTGCACTCGGAGAAGAGACCTTTCTCTTGTAAATTCTGTGGGAAAAGTTTTGCGCTGAATCAGAATTACACGTATCACATGTTAAAGCATAAAGTTGATGGCAATGATGTTATCTGGGAAAATAGCGCTGAGCCCAATGATGCTCAAGTGATAGAACCTCAACAATGATAGTTTTTAAATAGCAGGGCTAACAACCTTTTAGCCTCTTCATAAATGAGCAGAAATGAGTATGTTTACATCAAATGTTCATGATGGTTCAAACATCACCATAGTCCAACCGGTGCTCCTCAGCAATAATTTCAGTGTTTAATTTTTGTGTTGTAAGAGAAGTAAACAAAAATATCCATACTGTGCAAGTATTAGTTCTGCACATCTGAATAGGTGGGGTTGGTAGCAATCGTCTGATTTACAACTGAAATTCACAGAGATCTTTTAAAAATGTCAGATTCTATCAAGCAAGAACAAATTAAATCAGTGAAAAAGGATACACAGAAGCTTGGAGCATTTAGCCCCTGAAATTCCAAAAAGAGCCCCCGCAAATCTTAAAAGAGCCCCTGTATATTTGCATGGTGTTCAATGCTGAGAAGTTTTTAGTGCTCCTTTCCGTACCTGAAAGCGTGAAAAGAAACCTGGAAAATAACATTTTCATTCTCTCCCATATTGAAATCTGACATTTTCAATATTTGCCATAATATTTGTTATTGAACTTTTGGCGATGATTATATCTTAACTTCAACATTGTTGCCATAAACACATTGGCCCGAATTCTCATCAGTGGCTCAACTTTAGTCAGGCCTAAAAAGACAAAAACTACCGGTAATCAGTTAAACCACTTTGCACCTGCAGACCCATTGATTGTCGCCACAAGAGATGTTCTAATTGTTTCCTTTCATTATCCAGTCAATTCCTCTAGTTCTGCTTATGAATTAGGACAAAGGGCTGCTTGCCGTTTCAGTAATAGTAAAACTAATCACCAGTAATACAATGTCCTGGATGATCCAGGACGCAATTTGGCTGATGACCGACTATACTATTTCAATTTCAAGCAGCCCACTGTCCTGATGCCTATAAGCAGAACTCAAAGGATTGACTGGATAATGAAAGGAAACAATTAGAATATCTCCAGTGGCGACTAGCAACAATCAATGGGTCCACAGGTGCAAAGCAGTTTAACTGGTTACTGGTAGTCTATGTCTTTTTAGGCTGTTCTAAAGTTGAGCCACTGATGAGAATTCGGGCCATTGAGTGTGCATTCCCAGTATTAAACATTGTGTTGTTTCTTTATATTTAAAAATATAACAAACTTCTTACTTGCCATTTTTAGCAGATTTCTCAAAAGAGTGCATAACTCATATTATATAAGTTAGTAAATAACAATAATCTTAATACATGTTTTATTTGGTGCTATTCATGTAGACAGCCTGAGTGTAATGTAGAACATTTTGTAGCTTTTGTAGTTCCGTAAACCAGTTTTTAATCCTCCCTTGCTTTAACAAACTTCTTATAGTTTAAAATATATTCTTATAGGTTAATGTCACCCTGGCGGCCTAAGTCGACTTGGTTTACAGTACACAATCAATCAGTTCTGTACTAATTCTTTAGTAAAATGTAGTTACTAGGCCTATGTGTAACTTACAATAGTTTGTTAGTGGATATAGTAAATATTGTAACAAGCTTGTTTCCCAAAGGTCCCTTCTTCATTTACCGAGCGGCCTTTATTGGTTCATGAGTCCCCTATCACAAGCATCAGCCACCAGGTTCTCACAGACAGTGAAGCATCACTCATTCACGCAACTCTAATAATAACGAAACATGTAGAGATTATCATGTCAGGTGTACTTGCCTTTATTTCATCAATCTACACACGGTCATTCATGCCATCTTCCACCTATCTGTCTCCTTTCTGTCCTTCATTTCTATCCCCAAACACACGTCCTACTCTCCTTACGTCCAAATCCCAACTACCCCCGCTCCGATCTATCCAGCGAAAAAAATACACCGGTGCGGCGGGCAAATTCACCCCTGAATTAAAAAAAAAATCTTTTGATTTGGGGGATTTTTTATTTTATTTTCTGTTTGGATCATGATCAAATGCTTATCAGATGATCACTTACAGCATTAGAGCTTAATAATAGCCTCTGAAATTCGAAAAAGAGCCCGGAAATTAATAGCCCCCGAGAAGGAAATTGAATCGCCTTTATTCGTAGTCCATTTTAATATTGATTAGGTGAATGATTCAGTTCGTTTCTCGCGAAAGAGGATTACATGTAAGCTCAACAAAAATCATTGGTCGATTTCTGAAACAACTGGTTTCTTTCTCTTCTTCTCCGCACTCCGGTTAGGCAAAGGCCACTTTGACGGGCTCCTACTGAATCGTCTATGGCAATGATCAGACCCGCTCTGACTTGCTAGGTGTCTTCCTCGAGACTGACTCCGTCCCCGGGTCTGGACATGCTCGGTGGGATGTCTGTCTCTATAGTGTGCCATGAGATTGTCTTTCCTGTTGTACGCCCTCCCGCAATGACGGCAAGCAAAGCGTTGATCACTTCGGTGTTCGACATCAATGTGCTGATTCAAGCTCCTTTAGTGTGCAAAGTACTTCCGACATGTGAAGCACTTGAAAGGCCTGTGCTGGCGTGAGGACATGGCTCTGTCCTTTTTTAGGCTTAGACTGCTCCTCCAGCTCCATATTCAGCTCATGCTGTACAACGGGGTCCCCACCTTCTTTCTTCCATGCAGCATAGGCCCGCTCCATTGTTTCCCTTTTCGACAGTTCTTCTTGATTGCCCAATCTGCGCATTTCTTTGGACATGAAAATGTCAAAGATCCTTGTCTTCTTCAATCTAGAACACACCGCAAACTTCCTGATAGCAGAGTCATTTCCTTTCTCTGACGATTGTGGATGAAGTTCTTTACTTTGTAGAATTTGAAGAGGTATGTTAAATAATGAGTGCTGTTGACGAGTCACGGGTACCCGGGTCCCGCCGAAAAATGTCGAGTCCCGGGCTCAAAAATCGATACTCGATATCCCGAAAAAAAGCAAAAGTCCCCTTTAATTCGCTATCGGCATAAATACGCTGCATTTTTGTCACTTGAATGAACATGTTTTCCCAGCGGCGTGACATGCCGATAGCAAAATCAACAAATGGTTAAATTTCGGGTACCCGTGACTCGCCCGTCCCAGGAGGGAAATACTCCGGAAATCGACACCTCTAAAGTTTAGAACATACAAAAGCACAAAGTCATATTCTACTTACAAAACGGTGGCAGTTTTATGTTCACCGCCGACATGGACGATGATGTCGAACGTGCGACGTTGGCATCCTGCATCACGTCGGGGTCACCAATGTAGAATTTGTAGAGGTATGTTATATAATGAGTTAAGAACATACAAAAGCACAAAGTCGTATTCTACTTACAATTCATAAATGGTCACGGCGCTGGCTGGATGTTTCAGATCGGCGCTGTTAGTGTTAGGTCCAGGCACATACATTATATAGTTTGTGTCAAGAATGATAATTCACACAGTTCCACGAATAGTCAAGGTGGTATGTTACCACAAAGTTTATCAAAAGTTATATATTCGCGTGAGCGACGGTAAAAAAACATATATATATATATATATCCAGGTTGCACGCACAACAAAAGGGTTTCTTGCGAGATAGAAGAGGTGAAGATATATACAAGAAATGTTCACGAGTGTTCGCGTAGGAAAAGGATAGAACAAAACTAAATGTGAACTTGTACGATTTAAACTTCCTTTAAAAAGGTATCGTACAGTATAGTTGAATATAGTTCCGATTTCAATCCAAGACGCAAGAAAAGTGTTATTTCTGCTGGAGAGTAGAAGTTGAGTATGTCCGAATGGCTCGGTGGTAATGAAAAAGTGGAGAAAATGGGGGATGAGGAGATTCCCCAAAATCTTGACCAGTCCACGTGGTGGTTAATTAATTCTGATTGGTCAGAACAATGCCGGAAAATTATATATGCAGGGAATATGTCCGATGAGTGGTCAGTTTTCCCGCTGTCATTGTGTAATGACGGCGTGGGTCCAAAAATACTTATTCCCTGAATATGAGCGGAAAGGTGGTTTCCGGACTCGTGTTGCGAAAACAAGGGTTTGTTTATAATGATGATAATACCACATGTGTGGAGGTCTGTTCGGAAGTGTAATATGAGATAACAGTTGTTCACTTGTTGCGACTCTGAACAATGAGCCGCTACAACTTGTTTTGAACTTGCCATTTCAGTAACAATGTCCTTGATGATCCAGGACGCAATTTGGCTGATGACCAACTATACTATGACTTGAATTTCAAGCAGCCCATTGTCCTGATGCCTATAAGCAGAATGCAAGGGATTGACTGGATAATGAAAGGAAACAATTAGAATATCTCTGGTGGCGACTAGCAATAATCAATGGGTCCACAGATGCAAAGCAGTTTAACTGGTTACTGGTAGTCTATGTCTTTTTAGGTTGTTCTAAAGTTGAGCCACTGATGAGAATTCGGGCCATTGAGTGTGCATTCCCAGTGTTAAACATTTATTTATTTTTTTTAATATTAAAAAATATAACAAACTTCTTACTTGCCAGAGTGTGTAACTCATAAACATCAAAGCCAAATATACATAATTATGTGTAAAGTTTGTAAATAACAATAATCTTGTTACATGTATTATATTTTGGTGCTATTCATTTATACAGCCTTAGTATATTCTTATAGGTTAATGTCACCCTGGCGGCCTAAGTCGCCCCGGTTTACAGTACACAATCAATCAGTTCTTTACTAATTCTTTAGTAAAATTTAGTTACTAGGCCTATGTGTAGTTTACAAAAGTTTGTTAGTACATCTGTACATGTAGTAAAACTAGTAAATATTAATTGTAAAGTAATTATTTGGTGCTATTCATTCATTGTACATGTTATGTATTCATTTGTTTCGTGTAACATACAAACTAAGTATTTCATGTTTAGTATGTAGCTTTGTCTAACAAATGAAATGTTGGTCTTTATTGGTTTTTGCATATGGTTTGAGAAAAAGAAGGGCACTATTAAAGCATGAACAACGTTACTTCTTGAACTTCAGAGATAATCATTTGAACAATTTGAAAGCCATGTTGAAGTCAATCTAGCTGAATCTCTTAGACTTAACACCCTTCTTATTCTCACCAGGAACCGAGCATGGTGGCTTAGCGGTTAGAGTGTCCGCCTCATGCACGAGAGGTCCCGGGTTCGAACCCGGACTGGGTCATACCAAAGACTTTAAAAATGGTACCTTCTGCCTTCTAGCCAGGCACTCAGCTTTTATAGAATGGAGAAGGGAAAGTTAATCACACGAGTTACCAGAGGACTGGCCCCCTTCTGTAGCTTTCGCTACATTTAGTAGACATGTGGCCTAGGGCTAATGAATCAGAGTTAGGCGCCGCCTTATGTGCCAGCATTGGCACGGGAAGGACTTTAACTTTAACTAACTATTCTCACCAGATGATGATGATGATATGAACTCGTCATATTGCCTGTGTGAAAAATATAAAATGAAAAATACAATTTTTGCTTGCCACTTTCTACTTAAGTTAATACCAATCAAATGATCAAATACAATTATGTACAGTGTACATACAAATATATATCTTTTTCTAATTTTGATTTCATACCTTTGTGGTTTGTGGATGTATGTGTGTGTGTGTGTGTGTGTGTGTGTGTGTGTGTGTGCGTGTGTGTGTGTGTGTGTGCGTGTGCGTGTGCGTGTGCGTGTGCGTGTGCGTGTGCGTGTGCGTGTGCGTGTGCGTGTGCGTGTGCGTGTGCGTGTGCGTGTGTGTGTGTTTCCATGAGTAGGCTTATATGTGTTGTATTTTTTATGCCTCCGCCAACGAAGTGGCCGGAGGCATTATGTTTTCGGGTTGTCCGTCCGTCCGTCCGTCCGTACGTACGTCCGTCCGTCCGTCCGTACGTACGTCCGTCCGTCCGTACGTACGTCCCGTTTTCGTTCTCGCGATATCTCAAGAACCGGTTGATGGATCAATTTCAAACTTAGTATGAGTGTACATATTGGGGTGACAATGATCTGATTAGATTTTGGGGTTCATGAGGTCAAAGGTCAAGGTCACAGGAATCAATATATGTTCAAAAATGCCTCGTTCTCGCGATATCTCTAGAACCGGTTGACAGATCAAATTCAAACTTGGTATGAGTGTATATATTGGGGAAACAATGATCTGATTAGATTTTGGGGTTCATGAGGTCAAAGGTCAAGGTCACAGGACTCAATATATGTGCAAAAATGCCTTGTTCTCGCGATATATCTAGAACCGGTTGACAGATCAAATTCAAACTTGGTATGAGTGTACATATTGGGGTGACAATGATCTGATTAGATTTTGGGGTTCATGAGGTGAAAGGTCAAGGTCGCAGGACTCAATATATGTGCAAAAAAGCATCCTCGCGATATCTCAAGAACCGTTTGACGGATCAATTTCAAACTTGGAATGAGTTACATACACATCGGGGTGGCAATGATTGGATTAGATTTGGGGGGTCATGAGGTCAAATGTCAAGGTCACATGACTCGATATATTCAAAAATGGCTTGTAATGGCACAATCTCAAGAACTGAATGTCAGATTTCAATCTAACTTGGTACCTGAATTTTTCTTGGGAGCCAATGTAGCCATCAAAGTTTGGGGTCTATGGTCAAGGTCACAGAACTAAAAATATATATGAAAAAAAATAATTTCAGTGCACGTTATTTTTGGCTTGATATTAAAAATCGCGTCATAGCGGAGGCATAATTTTCGACTGCGCGCAGTCGAAGATCCATCTAGTTTAAAAATAGTACAGTGGAACCTCGTTATAAAGAGCTCTAAATGTTATAACAGAACCCTTTTATAATGAGGTAATTGCGTACCCTAATTACAATAAAACAAGGTACATGATATAACTAAGAAAATGTTCATAGTCTTGAAGTTCCACGTTATAACACGGTTCCATTGTACATGTGTAAAAACTGATAAATGGTTTATTGAAAACTTGTATTTTTGTGATCTGATATGTAAAAATGACATGGTAAAGGAATGTCGTATGAATAAGTAATAAGCGAAAAATGCAGTTGTATTTATTTACTGCACTTACTATGTACAGTTATGATTATCCACTGGAGAATTTCAAATCCGAACATTTCAATCATAAATATCTTTATAACCAAAGAGAAATTCGGAAGACAGAAACCTATTCCATGTTACTATTGGTAATGCATATGAGGTTTGTGGGAACCGCTAGAGTTCTATATGGATTTTAGCAATGTTAGCTCAAGGCCTACTATAGTAGGCCTTGAGCTAACATTGATCCCTTTTATAAAATATAATTCATTATGTCACTTCCTAGATCTTCAGAAAACTGTTTATCCCAAATTCTGTACTAGTGGCTCAATAATTGAACAACTCGTGTATGATGAAACACCAAGATTGCAAAAGTGTGTTTGTGTGTGTTTTCATATGGGGATCACATCTACTAAAGTAAATGGTCCAATCAGTTGGTGGGGATGGGCAGTGGCGTAGCTACGGGGGGGGGGGGGGGGGCCTGTGCCCTCCCAATAATTTTGAAAAAAACAATAGAAAACATAAGGGGCCATTTTTTGAAAAAAACAAAGAAATACATAAGGTGTGCCCCCCCAATAATTTTGCGTTTGTGAACTAGCTGACATTTGTTTGTTGTCACTTGTATAAACAATGTTCCTTTGGCAACAAGCTCACATCAAGAATAATATATTCAGAATAATGTTGCACAAAGAAATTGGTACTCTCAAACATAACTTTTTTTCGAAAAATCGTATGAAGTACACAAATCATGCCTATTATATGTCCCATCAATTAGGCTATCAAGCTTCTTAGTTCTTACTATTGAACATTTATATATTGCCGGCCCAAATGTAATAAAATGATACCACCAATAACAAAAAACAGCATTGTGAAAGGATCCCCCCCCCCTCCCTCGCCCCGCCCCGCCCCCGCCCCGCCCCGCCCCCTGTTTGCAACCTCGGGATTATGTTTTTGTTGTACGTGTTCACTCCCATCAAAGTGAAACATAAGATTGATATCGTTTCTAAAACGATACCAAATTAAACACCACAAAATACATAAAGACCGATAGCACGATACTCCTTGATACGCCTCCATTTTGGAAAAGGTGAACAAGGGTGTGGATTTGACATTTTTTGGAAGGCGAAATTCACTTATTTTAGAGGTGAGTATCCTTAATTATTTATAATGACACATATCGAAACTGGAATGAGCGTTTGAAATTGTATTTATGATCATTTTGTTTGAGTTTGAGTCAATAATGGGGCAGACGAAACGGGGTAGAATATGTGTTCTGTTGTGTGCGGCGGGTAGGCAGTGTGTGAACAATGCATGCTCTGTGTGGCTATTCGGCTTGAGTGGGGTTGTTGATATATTTCTAGCTATCAAAAGCGCGGGCGTAATAGATTGCTGATGTCATGAACGTATTCCAAATAGGGGTCAGCGAAATTTTGTATTTCACACAATCGCGGAATCGCATACAAAATAGCCAAATGCTGAATTTGTGCCACAGCGGTATGTAACTTAGCCTTGGCGATACTACAGAAATAAGCCAAAAATGTTAAATATTTACATCACAGTTAGGAATTTCACCGAGGTTTTATTGACATATTTTACATAAATGTGATCGATGTAATTGATACTTGGTACTTGGTAGTTTATTCCTCCAAAACACTCCATAGGAGTTTTAACTGGAGGTGGGTCCGAGAGAGTGGTTAGCCCCTAACCTAAGGACAGAAGGGTCCTTAGCAAGCGCATTCTGGAATGTATGAAGTTAGTGAGGGCTGGTTTACTGCACATCTACACTGTAAGATGGTTCTGTATAGTAACCATTTACCTTACACTAGTACTTAGTCTATCAGGTTATGTAAAGCAGCATTTTTTTTTGCTATAATCTTGGAAACACTTTTTAATTTGGTCTAAATACATTACTGATGATAAAAAGTGATGTTTCCATTTTTTATTTTTGGTCCCAGGGTGCATTTTGGCGATTTTAAAGATAATGAGCTAATTTGCATTTTTTTGAAATAAGGTCAGGGGTCATTTTCTATCTAGGAATAGTACAATATTGATAAAAACTAGTATTCTATGGTATTTTGGGGCAAGGATTCCATTTCCGGTGCTCGTTTGTAAGTGCTGTATGGGAAACACTCTGAAATCCAAGATGGCTGCCCCTAATTTGCATATTTATGAATATTATTGATTTTCAGTGGCTACAGCCCCTAATAAGCAATAATTCCGGATTATTATTTGTCAGTTATGTTCTAAGTAAGATATCAAAGATGAGTTGCCATCGTGGCAACCTCTAGTAATGCATATTATTTGCATAATTATGTATTTTACCTAATTTGCATATTCCCCCAAATCGAGTATATTGGGAACCCGGCAAGTAAAAAAGACAAGTAATACCACTTTTCCAAGGTTTTAGAGGGCAACAAATCCATTTATGATACTTATTTACCTGTATCACCTCGGCAACCAACATAAATCCAAGATGGCCGCCTTTGTCATTTTAAAGTAAATATTGCTATTTGCTACTTTAATGGCATTTACTTTATCAAAATATGATTTGTTTACTGAAAGCAAACAACTACATTGTGATTCAAGTATTCTAGTTGCTCATTCCAATAATTAAAAGTCAAAACATTATAATATCAATCTAATATAACTGAAATAATATAGACGTGTATCTTAACATGCGTAATTTAGGGAGCAGCCATCTTGGATTTGAGATGGATGCCATGGTGATACAGGTAAATAAGTATCAAAAATGGATCTGCTGCCCCCCAAAACCTTGGAAAATTGGTATTACTTATCTTTTTTACTTGTCGGGATCCCAATATACTCTATTTGGGGGAATATGCAAATTAGGTAAAATACATAATTATGCAAATAATATGCATTGCTAGAGGTTGCCACGATGGCAACTCATCTTTGATATCTTAAATACATACTTAGAACATAACTGACATATAATAATCCAGAATTAATGGTTAATAGGGGCTGTAGCCACTGAAAATCAATAATATTCATAAATATGCAAATTAGGGGAAGCCATCTTGGATTTCAGAGCGTTTCCCATACAGCACTTACAAACGAGCACCGGAAATGGAATCCTTGCCCCAAAATACCATAGAATACCAGTTTTTATCAATATTGCACTATTCCTAGATAAAAAATGACCCCTGACCTTATTTCACAAATATGCAAATTAGCTAATTATCTTTAAAATCGCCAAAATGCACCCTGGGACCAAAAATAAAAAATGGAAACATCACTTTTTCTCATCAGTAATGTATGTAGACTAAATTAAAAACTGTTTCCAAGATTATAGCAAAAAATTTCACAACATTTATTTGTACTACATTAGGGGATATACTATAGTGCTTATCGTGGTCGAAGCTACCTTTCCGATTTTTCTCTCTCACATACCTTCTCTTTCTCACTTCTTTTGCGCTCCAGCTATATATAAATGGATAGTGCAACATTTGATCATTTTTTATTATACAAATTTTTAATAAAAATACGTTCTGCTATGCTCACCAAATCTGCATTTTCAGCGGGAAAATTTTGTGAGTCCGTCTTCCTTCGGGAATTGGCAGGAAAAGGCCGACTGTACACGTATGTGTAAACATGAAAGTTCGTTCAACTAGTCTTTTACAAGGCGTAATCATTTAGTCACATGAATGTATGTTGGTAGCAGAGCGTGATGACATTGGTTCACATAATTACGGCGTTAATAGTCAACGTCTTGATGGAAGATCAACATCCGATCTCGAATGGTCGACACTCGAAGAGAGTGCACAGTAGCAGCGTCACGTAACTAAACATCGCTATGCAATGCATTGTGTCGCATGTACGTAATTGCAGCGTAGCGAGCGCACTCGGACACGAACCAGAAAAAACCGAGTCGCCATTACAACACAGTCAGCATGCTAGAAACGGGCATTCACTTCGACGTTAACGCGAAATTAGCTAAATTTACACATTTTGGACAAGAATTTTCATTTTGAAAGTTCCATCTGGAGTGAAATGGTGAGTTAATGCATAAAACAAATATATTAGCGCCTGATTGTGATCGATAATGGTGATGATGCTGCTTACTGAAGTAGCATGATTTTGTGTAAGATGTGGTGCATGTCAACAGCACGTTCGAACACGTAAGTGAATGGCGATGAGTGTATGTGTGGTTTACTGTAGATTGAAGTAGCTTATTCCATTCAGTGGTTGTACGGACGAAAAATGAATTTGCGAACGCCTCAGAGTTTGTGTGTTGCTGTTGATACTGTAGAGAATGGCCCCTTCGGTTTCTGTCTATTTTGGGTTGAATGAAGTCCTCATGTTTGATGTCCAGGTTTCCGTTCAGCATCTTTTGAAAGCAGGTTAGGCGATGACATTTCCTTCTGTCTTGAAGCGCAGTCCACTTAAGCTCTTTAAGAATGGCAGTGATGCAATTTAAAGGGATCTAGAGTAACTTTGTTGACATGTGCAAAAAGTGATGAATGGTTGATGCAATGTATATTGTTGTTATCTCATATGGGCATAATCGTGTATTAGGCCCCACCACTAAAAGTGGCACTATACTGTATACATTATCTAAGACCCTCTAACCCTATATAATAGACCCTAACCCTAACTAAAGTAACCCCTAACCCTAACCCTAATTTGGTGGCTATAAGTCAGATTAATGGCTATGGTCAGATTAATGGCTATAGGTCAGATTTAGTGGCTATAACTTGGCTACATAAGACATACAGTATAGCACTATTTTAGCAGTGGTGGGGCCTAATACTATAGTAGTAATACACGATATTGCCCTCATATGTCCACAGGGTATTGTGTGAAAATCTCAAGTCAAATGAAATGGACATTGTCATTGACGTCATTGTAATTGTATGGCCAAGTAATGAGCGAAAATCAATGCAAAGTGATATTCAGTACATTAGAAGAAAAACTCGCCCGGAGATTTTCTTATCTGAATACTTCAATCATACATATCTTTGTAACGAAAGGGAAATTTGAAAAACCGAAACCTGTCCCGTGATTTTATTGTTAATACGAATACAACAAGGTAACTTAGTATAATAATTAATAAGGGAACTGCTAGAATTATAATTTTATTTTGAGGATTTGGACAATGTTACTGTCTATATCTTACAAAAGAACTCATAATATTACAGGACAATGAACCACCCTTGCAAGTCAAGGGGCTAACGCTGCTGAACATGATGAAACAGGGACACTAAAAATCTAAATTTCTAAAATAAATAGAAATTTAGAAAAGTTTCTGAATCTGAATTCTGAGTCTGAGACTGAGAGTGAGAGTGAGACTGACTGTTCACTGAAGAGTGAAGTGAAGGTTTGATCAATAATTCAAGAAATAAGATTAAGACAGTCTGAACAAACACAGTCTGAACAAACACAGTCAGCAAAGAAAAATGAGCAAAGAAAAATAGTCGGCAAAGGGAATCAAACCCGAGACCGGTGCTCAACCCATTGAGCCACAAAGACCCTTGAATGGGGGACGTTCCCATGAAACCCTAGATTCATTGCTCGATTAGTCAGAAGCTATATAAACCGGGCACTAACCCAAGGATAATTATATTGTCTATGTTGTATTCATACATCCTAACATTAGTTATTTTTTGCCACATCCATGAGAAAACTATACTACTCAAAAGACAAATGGGAGTTTTAGGTACTTTTGTAATACATGGACCATGGTCATGATGGTCAGTACTCTAGTCTGGACTTAGATCGACAAATCTAGCGCTTTCATGACCATGTTGTTCATATGGCCTCTTTGTCTTGACACTGAATATTTTACTGTCGGCCTTCTAATCTAACTGGCTAGAAGGCCAACAGTAAAATATTTCAGTAATAATGTCAAACTCAAAGAGGCCATGAAACTGAAAGCGCTAGATTTGTCGATCTAGTCTGGACTGTGCCATCCATGGCTCTTTGTCTTAATGTCTATGAGTGAGTGACTCAAATTGGCAATGCACTCTTTCTCTGGCAAAGTTGTGGACAACTCCCCATAAAGTCCATACCGTGTGTACTACGTCATCGGCACTGCTTTTAAACCGGCACCCCGCGTAAAATTTTTGTTTGCACGTGTTGTGAAAAATCGTCTTTTTGTCGGCCATAGACTGCAATTAAATGTAAAAGAGGCCATGAAAATGATAGATTTGTCGATCTGGGAGGGGGCATGCTCATTATTGACTGAATACATGGAACCTTTACATTTTGTTACAAAATACCAACTGGAGCTGCTGGTTTATCATCGTCATCTAAATACATGTACTATCAAATACCTTCTCTTAAATGATCTCTTCAGATGGATTCTAGCTTCAGGGACAGGCAAGGTTACTACAGCAGTGAAAGACATCAGCAAACACAACAGCAACAGCAACATCAGCAGCAACACCAGCTGTCTCAACAACAGCAGTTGCTGCCACAGTATGCCCACCAGTTGTCACACCACCAGGCTCTGTTGCCGCCACACCTGCAGGCGCAGCATCAGTTGCACCACTCCCAGGCGGCCTTCATGCTGGCTGATCAGGCAAGGGAGGAGTATGGGGGCAGGCACAGCGGGCCAGCTGTACTGCAGCAGTTGATTCCTGGTGAGTTAACCCTAGTCTTCTTCCTACTGGGTAGTGACCACAATCAACATTGCTGTTAATACTGTCACAATGTAGGAGGTTGAAATTGCACATTGTGGCTATATGTCTCATCCTCTCAAAGCAGTTGGCCAGACGACAATTAATTGGTTGCAGCTCAAATCAATCAATCAACCGACCGACCGACCGACCGTCCGATTGGTCAGTCAGTCAGTCTCTCATCCATCCGTCGTCCATCAATCAAACAATCAATCAATCAATCAATCCATCCATCCATCCATCCATCCATCCATCCATCCATCCATCCATCCATCCATCCATCCATCCATCCATCCATCCATCCATCCATCCATCCATCCATCCATCCATCCATCCATCCATCCATCCATCAAATCGAATCGATCACCCACTTACTTGCTCTCTTGCTCTCATTCATTCATTTGATAAATTGCTCACTTATCCATTCACTATATTAACCACTCAATCACTGACTTCATAGCTCATTATGCTTTATTTACCATTTTCTTTTTCAGGCAGTGGACAAGTAATAACCAGCCCACTCCACCGCGTCCACCCCAACCAGTTCTCAGAGCACTCCCACCCTCAGTTACCAGGGCAGCTGGACCCATCAAGTCATGGTGGGTTTGGACAGGCTCCAACCGGTCCAGACCAGTCTGCTGGCATCAATCTGGATGCAGTGAGCAGTAGCAGCCAGTCGTTTGTCTCTCCAGACTCACCAGATGCTCATAGGACACAAAGCGAAGATCCGTCTGAAGAAGTCGTCACCGTCACCATCGGAGGTGGTGGGGAAATGGAGGGCGCTCAACCCGTCACGGTGAATTCTCAAACGCAACCTGTGCAGCGTATAGTGCAGCTGCCAGCACCTATCACCGAAGTAGACACTCCAAAGAAACGGGCCGTTCGCCTCGCCTTGGCAGCAACAAACAATAGCTTGCTGGGGCCGAAATCCGCAGCATCATTTGTTCCTGCGATAGTTCCTGACATTTGGAAGCCAGATCTGCCCATTGGACTGTCATTCAAGTATTCTGCTGATGGCAAGAGGATAGCGGGAGTGAGGAATGAAAGAAGCCTGCAGAAGGGGACCAAGTTTGGACCTTTTAATGGCAAGCTGGTAGACGAAGCGGTGGGAAGTGTCAAAGACTCAACTTGGGAGGTACAGTGTACTTATTCAAGGCAAATTTTCTTCTCTTGCATTAATGTGTCAGTTTCCTAAATGAATTTGAAATCCTCTTTTGATAAAATCTTAGTACCTTTCTCAAAATACTTTGAATTTATTTCACTTCAGAGGCAGTCTTGCTAGTTTATTTTTTGATATGATGATTTAATTTATTTTAGGTTCATCAATGTGTGTTGTATAAGGAAATGTCCTTAATGTCTTTTGGCCCTTGTCTTTATAGGATACTTTGAAAAAATGCTTAGCTCAAGTTGTAAGCCACTCAATGTCGAAATATTAAATTTCTTCTATGTCCACTTTTACAGGTGTGTCTTCGTGGCAAGGTATTTCTGTACATAGACGGCCAAAGTAAAAGCCACAATAATTGGATGGCCTTTGTGGAGTGTGCAAACAATGAGGAGCAGCAAAACATGGAAGCGTTCCAGTGCTACGGGGACATCTTCTTCCGGGCCACAAAGGTGATTGACCCGGGTAGCGAACTGAGGGTCTTCTACAGCGAGGAGTATGCCAACCACATGGGCTTCACCATGAAGCTCAGTGAGGTTGTCAAAACAGGTATTACATTTATTTAACAAGACTCCACACTAACTTTTTTCTTTACTGGCTCGTTTGGGCAAATAAAATCATAAATCTTCAAATATCACTTGCCCATACAGAAAAATCACTTGCCCACATTCTACGTGAGATTTACACGAAAGAAATTGCATTTTTCTCTTGTAGTTGAACAATTTGTAAGTTGTCTGATTGGGGAACCAAACAAGACCATTTATGAGATTTGACTTGCTCCTAGATTTTGGGGTCATGAGGTGAAAGGTCAAAGGTCCCAGAGCTCATTATATATGCCTAAATAGCTCGTGATCGCGTTATCTCAAGAACGGATTGACAGATTCTGACCAAACGTGGTACATGTATGTAACTTAGGGGGCCGATGAACTGGTTAGATTTTGGGGTCATGAGGTGAAAGGTCAAAGGTCACAGAGCTCATTATATATGCAAAAATACCTCCTGATCGCTTTATCTAAAGAACAGATTGACGGATTCTGACCAAACGTGGTACATGTATGTAGCTTGGGAAGCCAATGAACTGATTAGATTTTGGGGTCATGAGGTCAAACATCAAAGGTCACAGAGCTCATTATATATATGCAAGAAACAGCTCATGATCACGTTATCTCAAGAACCAATTGACAGATTCTGACCAAACATGGTACATGTATGTTTTTTGGGGAGCCAATGAACTGATTAGATTTTGTGGTCATGAGGTCAAAGGTCAAAGGTCACAGGGCTCATATATAAAAGTAGCTTGTGATTGGAAATCTCAAGAACTGTACATCAGATTTCAATCCAACTTGATACCTGAATGTATCTTAGGGAGCAATTGTAGTCATTAGATTTTGGGGTCATGAGGGCAAAGGTCAAGGTCACTTATAGCTCATAATTGTGATACGTCAAGATCTAAAAGACGGAGTACCATCAAAATTGAGTTGACAGAATTAATTCAGTGTACATGTTGATTTGGGCTTGATATAAATAAATCGCGTAATGGCGTAGGCATCATTTTCTACTGTGCGCAGTCGAAGATCCATCTAGTTTGGTTCTAATTACATTTGTTTCTCAATGAATTCTTCCTTAAAATGTTGCCTTCTTCTTGTTTGACACTGTAGCAGAAACCAGTGGTTTCTCTTGCAGCAGTTGCGAGGATTGTTTGCTGGACTTCCATGTGGTCTTGTCTTCCCTGACCATCTTGTTTGACTCGAAGATTCAGCGAAGCTGATTTCAAGACAAGACAATTTCTTAATTAAATCGTCATGAAATTTTTTCTTCTTGTTTGACTCTTTACAGAAACTGGTGGTTTCTCCTGCAGCAGCTGCAAGGATTCGCAACCCTCTGCAAAGCGCCTTCTCAGGCACATCAAGCTCAGCCACTGCCCAGACCGATCCAACGAACTCAAGCCCGTCCTGACCTGGGAGCCTCGTTTCCCTGTCGAAAATCATGCAGAAAATGTGGAACCCAAGAAGACAGCTGTCAAAGAACCCTTAGCGATCTCCCCTCCAAGGCCTATGCCGCCTACAAAGCTTGCCAAGATGAGGACTTCTCCGAAGGTCGCGTTGCCGGAGCGGATCGTCCTTCCACCGAGACTGCGGTCAGTGAACGAGCGCTTCATCTGCACGACATGCGGGAAGAACTTCCCGACGAGGGGGCGGTTGGCCGCGCACGAGACATTTCACGAATACAGTACGGAACACACGTGCCCCATTTGCCAGGAGACGTTCTCGAACTCCAACACTCTCGCCAAGCACATGACCTCGCACAAGACCAAACCGTTCAAGTGCGAGTCGTGCGGCAACGCCTTCACCACCAAGAACATGCTCAGCCGGCACGAGCGCCTCTCACATAGCTACAACCACCAGTGCAGGGTGTGCGGCATGCAGTTCGTCAAGAAGCGCGAGTGCAACCGGCACGAGAAGCTCCACCCGGACTGGAAGAAGTACAAACCGTCGCGGAGCAGCCTCTGGAGGGAGCGGCGACGGAGCAAGGAGACGTACAGCGCGGAGGAACTACCCGAGGTGGGGTCCGAGATGGTCATCATGGATGGGGATGGAGGGTGGGACGACGATCCCAATCTGAGTCCTAACAAGGACATGCTGGGGAAGAGGGTGAACTACTATGACCGACCGCGCCCGTACAAGTGCCACTTCTGTCCCAAGCGCTACCTCTCACGCAAGGCCCAGCAGGATCATGAGTCGGAGAGACACACCAAGCAGTGCCGCTATAGGTATGCAAACAAACGTCGTTGTTAAGGTTTGGGACAAGTGAAACAGAAGAGCTCTATTGAATATTTGATTTTATCACTTGTTACTGTGTCAGTATAATAATGAAAGAAAGTTGTATACTGTTTTGGACAAGTTTACCCCTAAAATGTGATTTTAAAATGTTTAGAAATAATGAAAGCCCAGTGAATGTGCTTTTTTTAGATAGGTTTGTCAAAAGTAATTACAAGAGACCATCTTTTAATATAACAGTTCACTTGAATAGCACAAAGCCTGATAATGAATTTTTGTAAAGTTAAGTCAATAATCATGCAGAATGCATTCTAAAAATATTACTATGAGCTTTATAATCTTCGGATGTATTTTATCTTTAGTTGAAATATTGGGAAGCAAGGGTTAAATACATGTTTATTTGTTAATTCTTTCTGTTTTCCACTTTCCCTGCTGCAGATGCACGCACTGTCCGTCCGTGTTCGCCACTGAGATCAGGTACATCGAGCACGTCAAGCGTCATGTCGAGAACCGCCCCTTCCAGTGCCAGCTCTGCCCCAATGCCTTCGCCTCTGCAAATGCCCTCAAGAACCACCAGGGGGAGCACACGGGTCTCAAACCCGTCAAGTGCGACATCTGCAGCAAGGGCTTCCGGACGCGCCACTTCATGACGGCGCACAAGCGTCGCATGCACAAGGTGCAGCAGATGCGCTTTGTCTGTTCCATCTGCAACAAGCCTTTCTCGGACAAGGGTAATCTCGTGAAGCATGAGCGGCGCCACAAGGGTATCCGCCCATACGTGTGCCTCATCTGCGGCCGCGGGTTCACTAGCAACTACTGCCTCGTCTCGCACTCGTACACGCACACCAAGGAGAAGAACTTTAAGTGCCCGCACTGCGACCAGAAGTTCACGCTCAACCAGCATCTGACCAACCACATCTACAAGGACCACACGTCGGGTGCCGCAAAGATGTCGCAAGAACAGATGCAAGATGCGGCTCCACAAGACGAAGTAGAACCTGTGCATGAAATTGAATCCTCTAGTGACTTACAGATGAATGCTGATCTAGAATGAAGTTTGAATGAAACCAGTACCTCATGGGGAATAAAATGTCCAGTGCTGCTCCTCAGAAAGCAAAGTCAACAAAGATGTCGCAAAGCCAGATGCAAGATTCGGCTCCACAAGAAGAGGTAGAACCTATAGATGAATCAGTAAGCGACTTAAGATGAATCCTGACCTTGAATGAAGTTTGAATGAAACTCTCACGTTGAACGAACACCTCACTCATGGAGAATCAAAGGTGTTATTTTGTAGTGCTGCTCCCCATAATGCATAGTTACATGTTCTTTAAAAGATATCTCAATTTGCAGGAAATCTGCATCTTGAACTTTAAAAAGAGAGTAAATCACATTGGCCCGAATTCTCATCAGTGGCTCAACTAATAAGAAAGAAATTACCAGCAACCGTTTCACACCCGTGAAATTTGACTAGCCCATTGATGGTAGTCATGTGCCACCGGAGATATTTAATTGTTGCTTTTCATTATTCAATCGATTCCTCTAGTTTTACTTCAGGACAATGGGCCACTTTACATTCATGTCATCGTCACTGGTAATACAATGTCCGGGACGATGCAGGATGCAATATTACTGGTGACCGACTAAACTATGAATTGAATTTCAAGCGACTCTTTGTCCCAATGTCTAGGCAGAACTGGAGGGATTGTTGAATATAATGAAAAGAATCAATTGAAATATCTCCGGTGGCACATGACTACCATCAATGGGCTAGTAAAAGTTCACAGGTGTGAAATGGTTGCACTGGTTGCTGGTAATTTCTTTCTTTTAAGCCCGGACTAAAGTTGAGCTACTGATGAGAATTCGGGCCAATGAGTTGTAGTTAGACAATCAGCAATAATGCAAAATAATTGATGAATTCACCTCTGCCAAAAGAAAGCCAAACAACGTACAGATCTTAATCTGAACGGTTAGTTTGTAATTTTGAAATAATAATAATACTTGATTTATGTAGCGCCCAATATGATTGATAGTCATCTCTAAGCGCTTTACAATGATATTATTACCCAGTCATAGGATACAATGCAAACCAGCACACATTATGGGGAGCATTTCTTCCAAGCGGCTAATGGGCATTGAGAAGATTGTTCACATTAACCCTAATCCCACTGGGTTATTTTGGTCACTTGAGTCCACTGGGGGGGGGGGGGGGGGGGGGGCTGTTTTGGCTCCCCCCCCTCAAATCTCGGCAACGAATGGACCGATCGACTTGAAAATTTGCACACGCGTAAAACAAGTCAAGTAGACTAAGAATATGAAAAAGAAAAAAAAATTGGACCATTATTTTTATGCCTCCGCCAACGAAGTGGCCGGAGGCATTATGTTTTCGGGTTGTCCGTCCGTCCGTCCGTCCGTCCGTCCGTACGTACGTCCCGTTTTCGTTCTCGCGATATCTCAAGAACCAGTTGACGGATCAATTTCAAACTTGGTATGAGTGTACATATCGGGGTGCCACTGATCTGATTAGATTTGGGGGGTCATGAGGTCAAAGGTCAAGGTCACAGGACTCAATATGTATGCGAAAATGGCTTGTAATGGCAAAATTTCAAGAACTAAATGTCAGATTTCAATCAAACTCGGTACCTGAATGTATCATAAAGAGTCAACGTAGCCATAAAATGTTGGGGTCATGAGGTTGAGGTCAAGGTCACGGGATTTATTATACATGCAAAAAAGCTTGTAATGCCAAAATCTAAAGAACTAAATGTCAGATTTCAATCAAACTTGGTACCTGAATGTTTTTTAGGGAGCCATAAAAGATTATGGTCAAGGTCACAGGACTCAAAATAATATGAAAAATATTTTTAAAAATTAAATCAGTGCATGTTAATATGGGCTTGATATTAAAATTGTGTGATAGCGGAGGCATAATTTTCGATTGCGCGCAATCGAAGATCCATCTAGTTTTTTTTAATATTTAATTAAAATTTTGAATATGCAAATTTTTGACGAATTTGGGAAAAAATTGGGATTTTCATCTAAAATCAAAAGAAGTTACAGGATTTCTTCAGGTTTTCTGTAAAAATACTTTCAAATGATGTTATTCATCATATCCATGTTTTTTATGGTGATAAAATATATCACTAATTTGCATAAATATGCAAATTAGTATTCCCGGATTTATCCACATTGTTTTCATTCTTATGTATTTTATTGTTTTTTTTTTTTTTTTTTTAAGAAGAATTTATCTCTGAAGTGTATGAATTCAACTAATAACAAAGAAATAATACAAATTATAATTCAAAGTAACAATTATACAGATTTGGAGTTTGCATGGCATCGGATATAGGAATTACATAGAAACCTGTACAAAAATTACATTTTTTTGTGACGGACGAGCAATTATCGACCTCTAAAATCAGTTCTACATGTCTGACCGGGGTGAATTATATATCAAAACATGTGGGAGACTTGAGAGAAAATAGTCATGAAGTTTGAACGTGAAATTCCAAACGGTCTAGATGCACGTCAAAAAAAACGACAGGGGGGGGGGCCAAAAAGGCCCCCCCCCCCCCCCCAGTGGGATTAGGGTTAAGGATTTCACCTCCTACCGGGTCCCTATTTATACATCTGGGTAAAGAGCAGCAATGTGGATTAATTGTCTTGCTGAAGGACGAACGCGCTGGGCATACTCCAGGTTCGAACTGGGGATCTCCCGCTTGGAGTGCGAGCACTTTACCAATCTTGCCACACATCATCAAGGTCACGGCCTGTGCTATACGAAGAGCTGTTAGAGTAAAGCAGACGAAAAACTTTCTGGTTGTATCAATCAGATTCCCTTTCATAAATGTGAAGTTGTAGATGAACTGACATAAAATTCATCAGCTACTATACTTTGCATTCTGTAAACTCGTATAATATGGTGCTAATCTTCACATTTTACTTGCATGTACATGTATGTGCAGGTATTCCTAGTTTGTGAAACCAATTGCCAAAAATCTTCCTCTGAATATATACATGTATAATGCATACATTCTATTTATTTAATTATTTATGATCCGAGGCATTACTTAACTCAATTCTTGTACAATCTTTAATTGTGGATGAAGTTTGGAAAAATTAAGAATGATTCTCTCGGTTTTATAATGGTGTTTTTCATTGAATGATACATGTTTAGCATGATAGGTGATTATCTTGGTATTTGAGCAATACATGTATGTATTTGACATACATGTACTGTTTTTTTTAAATATTGCATATGTAACCATAAACAAACCTATGGTACTAGCTTTAATGCTTAGTAGTACTGAATTCTAAATTTGCTTTTGCCAAACTCATTTTGTCTTCATAGCTGCAACATAAGGGCACTTTGTTTGCCAGTACAAAAAAAAAAGTACTTAGAGACTGGTATAATAATAATATTATCCTCGATTTATATAGCGCCTATCACGATTGATAATCATCTCTAAGCGCTTTACAATATTAATATTATTACCCCGGTCATTGGATATATTCTGCAATCGATCCAGCACACAAAGTGCACGTGTTCTACTCCCTGGGGAGCATTCCAGCCAAGGGCAACCTTGTGTGCACACACAATGCTAAGGAATGTATAAGAAGATAAACACAGATTTATGTGTTTATTCATGCATGTTCTTGCCAACAAATTATTCAAATGTTGATGAGAATGACAATGACATCATTTTGATAATAAAAATTATATTACTACAGTCAACTCTGCCCAAGTCGAATCCGTTGGTACTGTATGAATTGCTTCGACTTAGAAAGAAATTGACTTATATGTAAGGTCAAAACAATAGAAAATAAAGAAAAGGGACTGGTATAACACCTTCGACTTCTAAGCGATAATTCGACGTATGCAAATTCAACTTAATAGGGAGAGTTGACTGTAGTTTTATTTACCCAGGTAACCCTCTTCATTGCCTTTATACTGTTTTCCCAGAGAGCCTTCTTAAATAACAAAGTAATTTTGGTGGTCCCAGCCCTATATATATTCCTTTGTTTTTTACCCCGATACAGTGAACAAAAAATTACGGGGTTCAGGGAGATTTAGCCCCTAAATGCCCAATAGAGCCCTCGAAATCCTAAAGGAGCCCATATAAGTTTGCATAGAGTTCAATGCAAAACAAATTTTAGAGTACTATTTCCATGCAGGCAAAGCTTGAAAAGTAGCCCCAAATATTTGTTTTCAATGCGATCAATCGCAAATCAGCAAATATGCGCATTTGAACCAATTGGATTTGCGCATTTAGGCACATTTTCTGACTTGGGGATTGGTTGCAGCTCTTCATGCAACACTCCCCCAGAAGTCTCTTTTAAGTCTTTCTATCATTGTTCAATTTTTTTTTCCCAATCAGTAGGCCTATGCCTAAAAATCTTGCTCGAAGAGGTAAATCTGATTAATTTTATTTCCATTTGATCCATGTATCATGTATGAATCATGAAACAAGCCATTTGTTGCAAATAATAAAAAACAACAAAATCCTTGAATTTATTCAATATAGAATTATGAAAATAAAATGGTTAAAATTAAACCAAGTGATATAAAGAAAGCCCGAGTGATGAAATTGTGTCGTCTTTGTTTCCATTGCGAGTATTGTATGTAAATCATTATTTATATTTTTATAATTACTTTTTATAAATCTATATTTCTGTAGTTGAAGTATAAATTAACCTGTTCAGGACTGGTCCCGAAAATGTTTGGGCTTTGGTCTATGGAGAATACATGTTGTAGTAAAATCAGTCCGTCCTGAACGGGTTAAGATTGCTAATGCCTAATGCATTGGTCAAAGACTAAAAATGTATAAATAAACTGCATTATACAAACAAAAGTAAGTAAAAAAAGTTCCTATCTCATGTTAATATGTAGTAAATCATTTCACATAAACCCCAATTAAATGTGATTGGATATAGCAAAAAAAATTTCTTCATGTTTCGAAGAAATGGGTATTTTAAGTTCACAAGGAACTATGATTGTAAAATTGAAACAATCATATCTTCGCCAATTGTTGACCAATTAGTTAGAACAAAGCATCAAATGAAAGCTTGTGATGAGGCCTTTCTAATGGTATGAAAATCTACATTTTTTCCAGGTTTTGCTATTATAGCCGGTCACAAATGCCCATTTCTTTAAAACATGAATTACCGACAAGTGCAGGGTTTTGCTATATCCAGTCACAAATAGAAAAAAAAAACACATTCAACCAACAGTGTTATCTAGAGGGTTATTCATTTATGTTTTTATTTCATTCATACAACATCAGACAAGTCTCTAAACATATAATTAGGTATCTCAATATTTGCTATTCTTTTCTGTACACGCAGATCATATCTTGATATCTAGATATACTTCTGTCTCATTTTATACACGTATTTTACATTCTCAGATACAATATAATAATTATAAATGAGTGCATAATATGTTACATTATTTATTTTCATGCAATCTTTGTCATTGTAAATTATTAAAACCCATATACATACACGGTATGACCTATCGAGCAGTTACATCGTAGCAAAAATAAAATTTCAGAAAGTTTTAACTATAAAATAATACTAGCAAGTAAGAAATTAATAAGTGCACTGTTAGAAAGATACTTCTACAAATAAAAAGCAAATATATGACATAAATTTTATAAAAAAGTAACACGGAGGGATTACATGCACTTGGCTTACTGAAATGATCGCATATGCGTAATAATTGTGAGTGAGTGTGGGTCCGTTGACTGGGATAATATTAATTATCTTGCATGAATTTGGTTTCCTTGAAAAGCCTGTTTATTAACTTTTTATTAGGGGTTTATTATAGCAAAACCACAGAATCCATGTCTCAGATTATGGTACTCGATGCGTTAACATGAGAAAAAAACGTGTGGTGCACGGGCGTAGACATGACATTGATACCCATTCAAGTGGGGGGGATGAGCTATTCATTCATCGGATTACATCCCCCCCAGTTGAATAGGTATTACGTAACTCGCTACGCCAGTGGTGTGGTGCATGCGCAACGGCTTAAACCACAGCAAAATGATGTTGCAATCCATGAATTAGACGGGAAGTGCAACTGATATATAAAATCCTCGGGATTATAACCCCAAAAATGGCCCATCTTGCATTAAAATTTTAAATGTTAAGTAGAAAATGATTGGCGTTCCATGTAGATCCTCTAGTAACATTATTTAAAGTAATGTGGATAATACATTATCTCCAACAACTTTATTTTGTGTTAATTATATAGGAACTCCAACACGTGGACATTACATATACTCTAGTAACACTTATGAACATGTATTCCATAAGTACATAATCCTAGAAGCAACAGATTGAGAGAGGAAAGAGGGAATAAATGGTCTGTAGCAAATAGCTTGGCATGGAATGGAAGGTATGGGAAATTAGGATAAAATCAATTTTACTTTTTAACTGTAATGTGCAGGCAATTACATGTACAAGGAAAATGAGGTTTGTTTAGCGAGAAATAATGTTAGATGTATTTGCCAAGCTACCTTGTACTGCCACAGTGCCACTGTCTTAGACTTAACGGAATTGCAGTGTCTATCGTCTATATTAGTGTACATGCATATCTAGTTCTAGTTCTATGGTTCGTCGCCTGTTCAGCATCTAGATATTCAGCATATAAACTCCCTTGTAGTGGTATAAACAATGGAGCCAAATGCCATGTTCACAGAACAAGACATTGTTATTTGTGGTGCAGTGCTTGTCCTCACATACATGTACATGTACCTACAGACAGAAAGAATTACACACACAAATTGGCTGGAATTTACAAAGTAGGTTTATGTAAACCACGGTTTAAAACATGGTCTACATCTATAGAGCACAGTTTGTAAACTGATAGACAGCTAGTTATGTATACTTCTTACTTGTTACCAATGTTGAAGCTACACATTCGCTAAGGACACCAAATAAATGTCAGGGGGTGTTTCACAAAGATCCTAAGTTGAACTTATCTCAAAGTTGGACTTAAACATTATGGAAAGCTGTCAGTTTCTTTGAACAATAATGTTGAAAAGGTTCTTTTAAAAGAGATAAAATGTTGATTCAACTCATGATAATATTTTCTATTATCAAGGAGACTTCATATATTCTTGCTGTAAAGTTTATGAAAAGTCTAAAATACTTGCATTTTTTCATTTGAATGTGTTTTATTTCAAGGCTACAAATGGCTTTCCATAATAGTTAGGTCCAACTTAAGAGTTAAGTTCAACTTAGGATCTTTGTGAAACACCCCCCTGTTCTCAGATTGTGAATTATATTTGGTGCTGCTGGTAGCAAGCACCAACGGCCGTATCATTAGAAAATGTGATTTCTACTTTTTACTTGTCTACAAGCAGCACTTAACAGTTGTACATGTAGATCATGGTTAACATATATAAACCTACTTTGTGAATTCCAGCCAACGGAACGATTGACCACCAACATTTAAACATTAAAAACTGATTGACACACAAACATAACAGAAAGACTGACCGACAAACACACACTGTATCAGCACTGAAAACCAGGGTTTAGGGGAGCTGAACATCACTGCCAATCAAGTTTGACAGAAATGAACTACAAACATCAAGTGCTACATGTAGTTTTATCAAACCGAAAATAAACAAATAATGTACTATTTGCAACCTATCATGGTATACTGTACAATCAGTTTGTATTTAGGGTTGATGTAAATGATTCAAAATACTGCTGAAAACTGCATATCTACTATAATAACGCCCATGGGCCTAGATACTTACGTAATACCTATTCATCGGGGGGGGGGGATGAATGAATAGATCATCCCCCCTGTTGAATGGGTATCAGTGACGGATCTACGCCCAAGATAACGCCTGTGTGAGAGTCGATATATTGCGGAAATTGTTTGATCCTAGCAGAATCTTCTTCAGAGGCTAATTGACAATGGTACATAGTGAACATACTAATCAAGCTGATTATCTCTCTAGAGTTTATGTACAAACATGTGCATGCATACCATCATCTTGACTATATATTGCACTTTTGATTGGAACTTTGGTGCCAAACGGGTGGTGGGACTAGTAGCACAATTTCATGCAATTACACCATTATTCAGTGCCTACAGACATTGCGATAAATCAGAGCTCGACACTAGCACTTGCCCACTTGCCTGGGGCAAGTCAAATTGGTGTCGGGCAAGTGAAATTTTATAAATTGTCTAGTATGCTTGCCCGATGTTAGTGCCTAGAGTCCTAGACATTGCGATAAATCAGGGCTCGACACTAGTACTTGCCCATTTGTCCGGGGCAAGTCGAAATTGGTGTCGGGCAAGTGAAATGTCATGAATTGTCTAGTTTGCTTGCCTGATTTTAGTGTCTAGACATTGCGATAAATCAGGGCTCGACACTAGTACTTACCCACTTGCCCGGGGCAAGTTCAATGTCATAAATTATCTAGTTTGCTTGCCCAACCAGGCAACTAAATAAATGTTCAACTATTAAGAGTACAATGTTTCAATTTCATGCATGTAAATCGCATCTAGAAGAGAGCAAGTGAATTTTATATTGGGGCAAGTCAAATTTCAAAATTTCTGTTTTGACTTGCCTGTACAGGAAAAACTAAGCGTGGAGGCTTGGATACATGTTTTTGAATACTAATTGATTGATAATTATCAATAGGGCAAATAGCAATAATTTCACAGTTTAGTTGTTTCCATAAGGTACTAGGAAAACATATTTTTGGATCCCGAAGTACATTTGTCTATCTGTACCAGGGGAAAAAACAACATTAATTGAAGGGGGCTACTTGTCTGCATCAAAATGGCATTTTAAATTTGTATTTGCATTGACCTCTATGCAAATTAAATGGGGCTCTTTTTGGCATTTCGGGGCCTAAATCGCCAAGAGCCCCCATGTATTTTTTTCACTGGTCTATACATGGATTAAGTTGGAGTTAATTAAGAACAAATAAAAAACAATACATGTTGCCAGCGCTCATAAATAAATTAGAATTCTCTTTCGTTCCATATTTGTTTATATTTATATAAATAATAAATTTAGTAATATTTGCAAGTTAGTTATAAACATTTCAATATAAAAATCAACTTGTTAAGAGTGTGAATACATCGATATGAGCCTAAACAAAGGACAGAATATCAAACCTAACGTTCAGGTTTACAATAATTATACGAAGGCTTTTAGCCATAGTTATTCAGTTAACTTTTTCCAAGCTCTGGCATTCCAGTGGTTGCAATTTCTTCACTTTGTTACACTTCTCTTGTATACTTGATTTGCTGAATAAAATAATAATAATAATAACAACTTTGCCAATATGCCACTGGAAGACTTAAAACAAAGTGGCAAATTTATATCATTTCATAGTCAACATTTAATGAAATACCAGGCCTTTCCCTTTCGATATGTGTGCCTGGTTTTTACAAAACCCTGCAATTGTCGGTAAAAATAGAAAATGTTGATTGCCAAGCCATTAGATAAGCCTCATCACAAGCTTTAATTTGATTCCTTGTTCTAAAATATTGCGACAATATTTGGCAAAGATTTTAATGTTTCAATTTTTACTAAATATAAGTCGATGTACATACATTATGTGAACTTATAATGCCCATTTCTCCAAAACATTAATTACCGACAAATGTGTTCTTTCTTGAATAACATCATTATAAGATTTAGTTTCCTTTAATAATTTCTTTAGGATGTTACCAATTACACGTTGCCACAGATCATTTACAGTCAAATGTTTATGATTTCCAAAGATAACTAATGACCCTCCTTTATTTTCAGGGCATTATGCAACTTATAACAGTCATGCAAAAGATTGAACATTTCTTTGTTTTATCACAATATAAACCTGGAATGATAAAATTTAAATCTACTTAGTAACTCCAATGCTCACCAAAATTTCACCAAATAATTTGGTATTTTGTTTAATCTCGGGTAATTTCCCCTTCTTATGCAGCAGTTGTTCTCAACATTATAAGTTTTGTAATTTCTCACAGGTTTGAAAGGTTCTCCATACTGTGCAGGGCAGTATTCAACTACACATGCAATATATTAAATTTGTTATACCTGCTTAATAAACAGAAAAATGTAATGATATCATTGTACTGAGCAAGTCAAAAACTCGCCAGAATTTTACGAAAATAAACATTCCTTGTTAATCTCAGCGAAATTGCCCTTCTAAACATCAAAGTCATTTACAAAGTAAATCAAATTAATAATCAGTAGCACAAAATATTCCATTCTAGAAAATAAATACTAAATTTCGTTTTGATCCATGAATATGTATACAATCTCTAATTCACCTAACTATAAAATACTTGCGATATTTCACACCGGGGCAATGAGTCCCTATAAAATAAATATTAAATTTGATTTGGATCAATAAATGTGCATACAATCTCTATTTCACTAAACTAAACCTGTGTTAGCGGCCACTTGTCTATATCAGCCAACCTACCTATAGCGGCCACAAAAAGCGATCCCTTGCTGAGAAAAACAGCTGTGTTGTGGGACGTGTCTATAGAGGTCACCTGTCTACAGTGGCCACTTGTCTTGTTTCCCTTGAGTGGTCACTATACACATATTTACCTGTATAAATCTTTTGCAATGATTCACAGCGGGCAAGGAGTCCCTACAAAATAAATACTAAATTTTATATGGATCAATGAATGTGCATACAATCTCAAATTCACATAACTATAAAGCTTTTGCAATATTTCATGCAAAACATATCACTGGATAGCGTAAACAGATGCCCAACTGAGAGTAACATTTGTATCCGTTTGTCTTCATTAGTATGCATTTTGTTGTCTGGCGATGTAGGTTGTTCTATCCGGCGCAATAAGTTGTGCAAGAAGCAATGGAGACGACTTTCACCACCGGATAATTAGATTTTACAATTTTTCTATTTGTCGCGCATCCGTTTCCGCTATCTGGTGATATGTGACTGGGCCTTCAGGAGTCCCTGCAGCTGCCACTACTAGCTTTCCTCCAGAGCATCTTCGCTTGCCTGGACCTTGCTATTTGGCACATCCGCTTCGCTCTGTTCCTCCTTCCCCTCGTTACTCGCCGTCAACCCCGCGCTAGAGGTCTGCTCATTCTCAGCAGCATCACCCTCTCCCTTGGTCACACCACTGTTAACATCGTTAACTGGTGCCTCCTCTGGAGTCACTTCCTCACTGTCCTCATTGTCATTGTCCACTGAGAAAGCCTTCAGAGACTCCTCAGCATTGCCAGTGTCCTTTGACGAATCCTCCAAATGCACCTCCCCTGACTCTGCCGGCTCCCCGTTGCCCATGTCCTCTGGAGATTTCTTCGGAGACTCCTCTTGGCCATCGTCCTTTGAAGACTCCTTCGAAGGCTCCTCCTTCTCATCGATGCACTTGACGATGAGTTGCTTGATGAGCTTCGTTGCTTCTGCGGCCTCGGGAATGTAGACACGGTCGACACCGTAGACAACTGTCTCGGCGGAGCTGTTGACGCGCCCGTACCGAAAGGTGATGAACTCGGAGCAGCGCTTCTTGGACGTGATTCGGACGACGTCTGCCAGGGAGCGGCGTGCCATGATGTAAGAGAAACCCTTTTTGCTGGTTGCCTCCCGCAGAAGGTATAGATGTGTTGGGGTCACCAGGACATTCCTGTATGAAGACAACAGGCAGGTGCAAGCAGTTATTATGGTGGGTGTGTACTTCACACAGAATCTACACATTACATTGTAGTATTTTTGAAATATTGATATATTCATAATAACACACTTCACTAATTCATGCTTTAGGAATCAGAAATTGCATGCATATATTATCTGAAAGTATATTCTTTTTAGCAAATATCTAACACGTAAAACAAGTTTTTTTGGAGAGGTTGTAATGTGCATTAAACAGTTTTAAATTGAAATGCGCTATATAAGAACCAATTATTATTATTATTATATTTGCTTACCCAGGGAATGTCTGACCATTGTCTTTGACCTCTTGACACTCATAAGCCTTCAGGATTTCTGGTTTCTTCAGCCATGTCTCTGTACTGACCAACTCTCTCCTCTCTTCATCAGATGACCCAGCACCACCCAGACTGTCTGTAAAACACAAATAGACAGAAACAAACTTGAATTAACCCCTTGTTCTTCCTGGTAGTCATAAGCCTTTAAGATCTCTGTTTCTTCAGCCATGTCTCTGTACTGACTCTCTCCTTTCCTCATCAGATGACCCTGCACCACCGAGACTGTCTGTAAAACACAAATAGAAAGAAACAAACTTGAATTAATCCCTTGTTCTTCCTGGCAGTCATAAGCTTTTAGGATCTCCAGTTTCTTCAGCCATGTCTCTGTACTGACCCTCTCCTCTCCTCTTCTCATCAGATGACCCTGCACCACAGAGACTGTCTGTAAAACACAAATAGAAAAAACAAACTTCAATAAATCCCTTCGAGGCCAAATGTTCTTCCTGACAGTCATAAGCTTTTAGGATCTCCAGTTTCTTCAGCCATGTCTCTGTACTGACCCTCTCCTCTCCTCTTCTCATCAGATTACCCAGCACCACCCAGGCTGTCTGTAAAACACAAAGGCAAGGACAGAAACTTTTCAATAAAGTCAAAACTGTAAATAGAAGCCAATTATTATTGCAAGAGAGTACACAGAGTAGTCTATAAAATCAATGCCAAATGAATCCAATTCCCCATATATATTTAGTCACACTTCAACAGACCACAATGCTTGATAATTTAGCATCTCAAGAATCAGGTCCTATTATTATTCTATTACATTTAGTGACTTCAAACATGAGAAAACTGTCCTGAAATTTTATTCAAAGACATGTTAATGAAAAAGAGCAAAGAAAAATGGGCTTCCATGCAAAATACTAATAACATCTTTTATGTTTATGCATACTAATAAACAGCATAACAAATGATGTGACCTTTTCTTACCGTTGTCATCGTCCTCGTCACCGATACTGAAGACATTCTGCACATTGTTACTCCTATACCTCTTGCCTGTGTCTAGACTGCTCACATGCCTGGAGGGGAGAGTCAAAAAGGGGAAAGGTATAATAATAATAATAATAATATACTCGATTTATATAGCGCCTAATATACTTGGTAGTTTAATCCTCCAAAATACTCCAAAGGAGTTTTAACTGGAGGTGTATGATTATCAATCATAATATGATTGATAATCATCTCCTAGCGCTTTACAATGATATTATTACCCCCGGTCATAGGATACAATGCAAACCAGCACACATTGTGCGCACAATCTCCACTCCCTGGAGAGCATTCCTTCCAAGCGGCTCATGGGCATTAAGAAGATCCTTCACATAAAGGCTTTCACCTCCTACCGCGTCCCCATTTATACACCTGGGTAGAGAGCAGCAATTGTGGATAAATTGCCTTGCTTGAAGGACAAATGCAGGGGGCAGGGTTCGAACTCGGGATCTCATGATCTACCAATCTTGCCACACCACCTCCACGAATTTTGAATGCGGGTTAATCAAAAGTCCCTGATAATTACATTAAAGGGATAAACAACCATCACTTGTTGAATCTGATGCTATGTCGGTGGTTACGTAACCCGCTTTTGTTAGTGCACGCTAAAATGCGCTCAGATGACGTTTCATATGGAACAGTTTAAAAACATGGTAGCCTCCAGTGGTCAGTCATAGCAGATTATAGTGGTTTTGAAAACATGGATTATTTCCATTATTAGTGATACCCATGAGGAAATATAGGACTAGAAGTGACAGAAATTATGCACTTATCAGTTACAGTATGCCAACATTCCAGCTAATCACTGCAGCTTGTTTGGTATTTCAAACTCACCAGAAATATATATATATATTATGTTAGCTTACGAGAGAATCTCCTACTGGTTTGTTTTGGATGAATTTAATGACTTTGATTTTGACTTCCACAGAATTTGACTTTAAGAAATTACATTGAACAAAAAATTCAACAATTAATTGTGTTGTGTGTGTTCAAATTTGTTTGAGACGCCCCAAGGATTTTTCAGAGTTAATAAGTAATATGTATATCATATAAAGGTAAGACAATTTGAATAAAACACTGTTTTTATAACATAGCTTCCAATCGAAAGGTTCGCCCCTAGGGCTTTTTCAGGGATTTATTAATGATTGAAACAAAACATATTGCTATGACAATCCAGTTGATAGTTAAAATCCAAACACTTCAATCATAAATATCTTTTTAACAAAAGGGAAATTTTAAAAACCAAAATGGGTTCCATGCTTCGATTGGTATTACTGATACAACACGGAATGAGAGAACCACTAGATTTCTAATTAAGTTTTTGTGGATTTAGACATTGTTACTAGATCACTTCAAATGTAATGATTGCAAATTATATTTATTAACTTACTTATCTTCCCCGCCCGGTTCGTTCTTGATGAATTCAATGACTTTGTCCTTCACAGAGGCCGACTTTGATTTGAAGATGTTTGTCAGACGACCGACCACCGCAGCACCCCTCTCCGCCAACTTCTGAGGTGAATCTCCGATCTGGAAAATAACAAAATAATAAATCATAAACAAACGCAATGAAACTAACAAAATCTACAACACTTTGATTTGAAGATGTTTGTCAGACGACCGACCACTGCACCGCCCCTCTCCGTTAGCTTCTAGGAAGAATCTCCGATCTGGAAAATTAATAAGATAATGAATCATAATTTATACACACAAGCAAAGGTAACACAATCAACAAGAATCCAGCATTCAATTAACAATTTTTGCAATAATATTCAAAAATATATTATCTCCATTAGCTTCTGGGGTGAAACTCCAATCTGGAAAATAAAATATAGAATCATAAACAGACACAATAAAACTAACAAAATCTACGAGACAATTCAATTAACAATTTTTGCAATAATATTTAAAAATATATTAGCTCCATTAGCTTCTGGGGTTTCCAATCTGGAAACAAAATATAGAATCATAAACAAACACAATAAAAACTAACAAAATCTACGAGACTTTGATTTGAAGATGTTTGTCAGACGACCGACCACTGCAGCGCCCCGCTCCGTTAACTTTTGGGGTGAATCTCCGATCTGGAAAATGAATAAAATAATGAATCATAAATAACACAAGATATCATAACAAATTCAACAAGAATTCAGCATTCAATAACAATCTAGATGCAATAATATGCAAATCAGAGCTAATTAATTGTGCAAATATGATAACTTCAAATGCTTTACTTCTTTCAAAACTGCATGCACTTAAAATTTGTTGTGTGTGCCATGTATAAACTGACACGCAACACCACAATTGTAGTCAAGAGGCTTGCAATTTGGGTATCACAAGATGCGCAAGATAATTACAAATGCGGGGGAGCACATCATCCCCCTCTAAATAGGAAGAATTGTTTCTTACCCCACTATCATCTGATGGGGCGCTCTCCGGCTGTGAGATGATAACTGACTTGAGAACTGCAGGGTCAATCATCCCTGATGTAGTCTCCTTCTCTACCAGCTTTAGCAGTGCTGTACAGGCGGATATAAAAGAGAATAGATCAACCTGGATACAGGTACGCCATGATAGGTAATACAGAGGCCTGCTGGTCAATGGCCACTAATAATTAGCTTTTGGCCACTAAATTTCAGTGATCCTTTAATTCCACTGCCCCAAATGCATATTAATCAGTTATAAGAGAATGCTGGTCTTTATTCTGGGCTAGAAAAATTTAGATTTCAGAATTCAAAGGTGGAAACTGAAGTAAATAGAAGAACCTGGCTATAGGCACACCATTTCACATCTACAATGTAAATGGTCATACTCGGTTGTATGACCATATTTTACAAGCCAAACACACAATTTCCTGGTAGTCCAGAATTCATAGACAATGCACGTGTTGGCAGTCCATGATCAAACACAAACTGTGCATGGTCAATGCATTGCCTGCTACATACAACAATATGATAATGTCTGTATGAGTGCAACATGGTAGGTAATGCTAAAAATTAACCTTTTTTGTTTTGCATTGTAGCCCAGTCAGGCAAGGAAATGCAAGTTTTTTTTTAAAGTTCTGAATCTAGTGGCCCATAACAAAGACAAATTTATAAAATTATGTATATTTTGTTGCTCATTTGGGTCAGTGAAATTCAGAATCAGGAAAAGAAAAATAGGAAAACTTTTTTTGATAGATTTAAACGAAGGGAAATTGACCAGAAGTAAATATACTTAATGAAATTAGGACAGTAAATAAGCTTCGCTGACAATACATACCTGTGTATCCACCCGTTGCCATGCTGACATACGCTACTTTTTTCTGAAAAAATCCAAAAGAAAAGAAGCATGGAAAAAATGAGAAATATAATAAATTCTTTATCTCCATGACTAGGAAGAGATGCTTGCCCATTAATATGCAAAAAAAAAATTGTAAGCTGAATGATAATTTGTTGCCAATTTTGTGATTGTTGATCATTATGGAGAGTTTCCAATGACCATGAGAAGAAAAATGATAAGGATACTGATAACCCCCCCGCCGGAAAAAAAAAAAATCTATGTGTAGGCCTACACATATTTCTTGTACAGTGATCTAATATTGAACATGGGGAAAATGTTGCCAATTGTGATCTAGTGATCTCACTTGAAGGAAGTTTGTGAAGACTGCACGTATCGGTCCTCTTCCTCTATCCCCGTTGCCTTGAGGCAGTTCCCCCTTTGACCCCGCATATTGTTGCCAATTTAGTGATTTAATGATCTTGTCATTTACTGACAGTTTATTATCATAGAGCATGTTATTGATTACAGTGAGTAGAAATAAAGATGTACTTTGTTTATACTCACTCTCCCTTTCTAAGCTTGTGTATGCTTATCCATTGGTATCTTTCTTACACAGTGATATAATATTGAGCAAGAGTGAAATGCTGCCAATTTGCAATTTAGCGATCTCACCTGCAGGAAGTTTGCGATGACCATGTGTAGATATTGGTCCTCTACCTCTCTCCCCATTCCATTGTGATCCCACAGATTGTTGCCAATTTAGTGATTTAATGATCTTCTCATTTACTGACAGTTTATTATCATGGAGCATGTTATTGATGACCGTGAGTATAAATCAAGATACAATGGACTTATTCTTTCTCCCTTATGTATGTATGCTAATCCATTTTTTAATCTTACACAGTGATATGATATTGAGCAAGAGTGAAATGTTGCCAATTTTGCAATTTAGCGATCTCACCTGCAGGAAGTTTGCGATGACCATGTGTAGGTATTGGTCCTCTTCCTCCCGTCCTGTTCCCATGAAGCAGAGGTGTTCGCCCGCAGCCTGTGAGCCGGCCGATAAGGACTGCTGTTGGGCTGCCAAAAGGGCCTTTACTGCACTTGCAAACTCTGCTGGCTGTTGAAGCATCTGTAAGAATATGAGAGAGCGATTTACATCAGTAATTTATTTTATTGTCTAGATTTGACTTAAAGGGACTCCAAGTTGAGAGAATTTCAAAAAATTAAAGGACTGTTGATGAGCTGCTAAAGGGACCTTCTAAATTGGACCTCTTTCTAAAGAAAAAAAGGATATATGCAACAGTGACAATGATTACTTTACAACATCATCATCAACAACATCATCATCGTCATCATCACCATCATCATCACCATCACCACCATCATCATCACCATCACCACCATCGACATCATCATCACCACCATCGACATCATCATCATCACCATCATCATAATCATCACCACCACCATCATCATCATCATCATCATAACAAACATCACCATCACCACCACCACCACCATCATCATCATCATAGTCACCATCATGACCATACATTTCAAATCCTTACCAGGTTTGCATCGAGATGGAACGCCGTGGCTAGGTGGCTCCTATTGTATTGGTCCGCTGGCCTGCAGTCCACCACAAAGTAGCTGATGCCTTCACCGGGGCCCTGTGTGACGGCCTGTAATAGCTCGGACGGGTTGACTAGCAGACACAGTGAACTGGGCCCCTCCGGTCCCTCCTTGGGACCCGCAAAGTTGGACCCAAACAGTGACTGGTACTCCTGCAGGGAGTAAATGCAAATCGGTTACACACTCTTTTAGAGGGATCTAGTAAGTTTGTTGACATGTGCAAAAAGTGACGAGTGGTTGATACAATCTACATTGTTGTTATCTGATATGTCCACTGGGTGTTGTGTGAAAATTTCAAGTTAAATGGACGTTATATGGCCGAGTAATGAGAAAAAATGATATTCACTAACTCATTGCACTCACTTTGTACACGGTTTTCACGGTCCAGTGGATAATTTAACATCTGAACACTTCAATCGTAAATATCTTTTTAACGAAAGGGAAATTTGAAAAAACAAAACCTTTCCCATCCTTTTATTGTTAATACGAATACAACAAGGTATGAGGGAACCGCTAGAATTCCAATTGGATTTTAAGGATTTGGACAAGGCTACCGAGTCCCTTTAAAATACAGTCAACCTGTCTCAGTTTGTCTATGGCTGCAGCCAACCTGCCTATAGTGGCCACTAAAAGCAACCCTCTACAGAGAAAGACAGTGTTATGGAACCTGTCTACTGTGGCCACTCTTTTTGTTTCCCTTAGCTGGTCACTATACACAGGTTGACTGCAGATGTCCCATAGTTAACTGGGCCCCTCCGGTCCCTCCTTGGGACCCGCAAAGTTGGACCCAAACAGTGACTGGTACTCCTGCAGGGAGTAAATGCAAATCGGTTACACACTCTTTTAGAGGGATCTAGTAAGTTTGTTGACATGTGCAAAAAGTGACGAGTGGTTGATACAATCTACATTGTTGTTATCTGATATGTCCACTGGGTGTTGTGTGAAAATTTCAAGTTAAATGGACGTTATATGGCCGAGTAATGAGAAAAAATGATATTCACTAACTCATTGCACTCACTTTGTACACGGTTTTCACGGTCCAGTGGATAATTTAACATCTGAACACTTCAATCGTAAATATCTTTTTAACGAAAGGGAAATTTGAAAAAACAAAACCTTTCCCATCCTTTTATTGTTAATACGAATACAACAAGGTATGAGGGAACCGCTAGAATTCCAATTGGATTTTAAGGATTTGGACAAGGCTACCGAGTCCCTTTAAAATACAGTCAACCTGTCTCAGTTTGTCTATGGCTGCAGCCAACCTGCCTATAGTGGCCACTAAAAGCAACCCTCTACAGAGAAAGACAGTGTTATGGAACCTGTCTACTGTGGCCACTCTTTTTGTTTCCCTTAGCTGGTCACTATACACAGGTTGACTGCAGATGTCCCATAGTTAACTGGGCCCCTCCGGTCCCTCCTTGGGACCCGCAAAGTTGGACCCAAACAGTGACTGGTACTCCTGCAGGGAGTAAATGCAAATCGGTTACACAATCTTTTAGAGGGATCTAGTAAGTTTGTTGACATGTGCAAAAAGTGACGAGTGGTTGATACAATCTACATTGTTGTTATCTGATATGTCCACTGGGTGTTGTGTGAAAATTTCAAGTTAAATGGACGTTATATGGCCGAGTAATGAGAAAAAATGATATTCACTAACTCATTGCACTCACTTTGTACACGGTTTTCACGGTCCAGTGGATAATTTAACATCTGAACACTTCAATCGTAAATATCTTTTTAACGAAAGGGAAATTTGAAAAAACAAAACCTTTCCCATCCTTTTATTGTTAATACGAATACAACAAGGTATGAGGGAACCGCTAGAATTCCAATTGGATTTTAAGGATTTGGACAAGGCTACCGAGTCCCTTTAAAATACAGTCAACCTGTCTCAGTTTGTCTATGGCTGCAGCCAACCTGCCTATAGTGGCCACTAAAAGCAACCCTCTACAGAGAAAGACAGTGTTATGGAACCTGTCTACTGTGGCCACTCTTTTTGTTTCCCTTAGCTGGTCACTATACACAGGTTGACTGCAGATGTCCCATAGTTAAGTTAAAGTCTTTCCCGTGCCAATGTTGGCACATAAGGCGGCGCCTATCTCCGTTTCATTAGCCCTAGGCCACACGTCTACTAAATGTAGCGAACGCTACAGAAGGGGGCCAGTCTTCTGGTAACTCGTGTGATTAACTTTCCCTTCTCCATTCTATAAATGCCGAGCGCCTGGCTAGATGGCAGAAGGTACCATTTTTTAAGTCTTTGGTATGACCCTGTCTGGGTTCGAACCCGGGACCTCCCGTGCATGAGGCGGACACTCTAACCGCTAAGCCACCATGCTCGGTGTCCCATGGTCATTGTTAAGTCTGTTATTCTAAGTTCTCCAAACAAAAACAACAGACAAAGTGGAGAGAAAAGTCTGTGGTGTATTTGAAGCGCAGTTTTGAGCAAGACCCAAAAATATATCAATATTATTTTGCAAAAACCATCAACTACAGTAATCCACCAAAGCCAACCAAATAGTCATCAGTCCATGCTTCATTATTTTCCACCACCCAAAAGACAAACAAACAAGCAACCCGATCTATGCACCCATCACCTTCTAAAAACAGAGAACAAACAAATAAAAAACAGACACATAAAGGCACGTAGAGGGCGCTAAACCTAGACTTACCCTCCTGAATGACTGTGGTGTCTTTGAAGCGTGGTATTGAGCCAGACCAAAGAAATCAAAGTGGATAAATATTAAACATAATTATTTGCCACCACCCAACAACCCAACTGAACAGTCATCTATCCATCCAATGTTACAAACAAACAAACACACAAACAACAAACAAGCAACTTAATCAAACAGTATAGATCCACCCATCTCCCCCTAAAACCAAACACTCAACAAACAAACAAACAAACTGAACAGTCATCTATCCATCCAATGTTACAAACAAACAAACACACAAACAAGCAGCCTAATCAAACAGTATAGTTCCACCCATCACCCCGTAAAACCAAACACTCAACAAACAAACAAACAAACAAACAAACAAACAACAAACAAAAAGAACAAGCAAACAAACAAACAAACAAGCAACCCCACCAAACAGTCATCCATCCACCCATCGCACCCTAAATACAAAGAAACAAAAACAGACAAACAAACCATAATTAGAGTGGAGGGCGCTAAACCTAGACTTACCCTCCTGAATGACTGTGGTGTCTTTGAAGCGTAGTATTGAGCCAGACCAAAAAAATCCTCCACATCGTCGGCGTCTAGCTGACCAGGGAAGTGAGCCAGGCAGGTGACCAGTTCATCCCGGCTAGACTCCGTCATCCCCATGATGTGCTCTCTGAAACACAAGACAACAAACAAAACATTTAATTTCATTTTTTATTAAATTTTGTCCAACACTGATGCATCAAACACAATAATGTATAATCTGAACAATATTACATTTATTAACAATACATTACAACAATAAATCATACATAGACAAAATATGATTTCCTAATTTTTCTCTGTCATGATATCAGGAAGGCGGGCTATGTTGCTCGTTAAATCAGACCAAAAAGTACTAATTTGGGGTTTTAAAATTTACTTTGCATTGGACTAGTCATCCTAGGAAGAACTGGAGGAATGGATCAGCCTACTCCACATGGACTGCAAGATATCCAGACAAAATATTATTACCTTAAATTTTCTTTCATGATTAAAGGCAGCGGGCTAGGTTGTTGGTTAAATCAGATCATTGTTAACTAGATGGATCTTCGACTGCGCGCAGTCGAAAATGATGCCTCCGCCATTACGCAATTGATTTATGTCAAGCCCAAATCAACATGTACATGTACACAGAATTAATTCTGTCAACTCAATTTTGATGGTACTCTGTCTTTTAGATCTTGACGTATCACAATTATGAGCTATAAGTGACCTTGACCTTTGCCCTCATGACCCCAAAGTCTAATGACTACAATTGTTCCCTATTATACATTCAGGTATCAAGTTGGATTGAAATCTGATATTCAGTTCTTGAGATTTCCAATCTCAAGCTACTTTTACATATAATGAGCCCTGTGACCTTTGACCTCATGACCCCCAAATTCTAATCAGTTCATTGGCTCTCCAAGGAACATACATGTACCAAGTTTGGTCAGAATCTGTCAATCCCTTCTTGAGATAACGCGATCACGAGCTATTTTTGCATATATAATGAGCTCTGTGACCTTTGACCTTTGACCTCATGACCCCAAAATCTAATCAGATCATTGGCCCCCCAAGATACATACATGTACCAAGCTTGGTCAGAATCAGTCAATCCGTTCTTGAGAAAACGCGATCACGAGCTATTTTTGCATATATAATGAGCTCTGTGACCTTTGACCTTTGACCTCATGACCCCAAAATCTAATCAGATCATCGGCCCCTCAAGATACATACATGTACCAAGTTTGGTCAGAATCAGTCAATCCGTTCTTGAGAAAACGCGATCACGAGCTATTTTTGCATATATAATGAGCTCTGTGACCTTTGACCTTTGACCTCATGACCCCAAAATCTAATCAGATCATTGGCCCCCCAAGATACATACATGACCCAAGTTTGGTGAAAATCCGTTAATCGGTTCTTGAGATAACGCGATCACGAGAACGGGACGTACGGACGTACGTACGTACGTACGTACGTACGGACGTACGTACGTACGGACGGACGGACAACCCGAAAACATAATGCCTCCGGCTACTTCGTTGCGGAGGCATAACAATGTTGATTTGAGGTCTTCAAACTTACTTTGAATTGACAAAGATTAGAAGTCGTCTGGTCGGAAGAACCGTTGAAAAGGATCGGCCAATATTCAAACTGCACAATATCCAGACAAAAGATAATTTCCTCATTTTGTCTTTCATGATCAAGGGAAGGCAGGCTATGTTGGGAAGGCAGGCTATGTTGCTCGTTAAATCAGACCAAAAAGTACTACTGTAATTTAGGGATTTAAAACTTACTTTGCATTGACAAGGATTACTAGTCCAAGGAAGAACTGGAGGAATGGATCGGCCTGCAGGAAATACAGGCTCCACATGGACTGCACGATATCCAGACTACAGCTGCCTGCAAACACCGTCAGGAACTGCAGGCAAAAAGAAGAAATACAGTCAAACCTTCTTTAGCGACCACCGTATATATAAACAGGGCTCAACACTAGCACTTGCCTGGGGCAAGTAAAAATTGATGTCGGGCAAGTAGAATTTCATAAATGGCCTAGTTTGGTTGCCCAATTGGGCAACCAGCATTTCTGTTCAACGAGAGAAAATGTAAATTTCCTTCCAGGTAAATCTCATGTAGAAACAAGAGTGAAATTTGCAGTCATGCAGATCAAGTTACCTAGCACAATTGTTTCTTTTTTTCACATTGTTTTTTTAGGGGGCCAAGGAAAATTTGAAAATTTATAATTTTACTTGCCTGAATGGGCAAGTTGGACAAAAATTAGTGTGGAGGCTTGTTTATAAAGACCTCAAATCTCGGCTCCCAAGGAAGCAGTGTTCATGTAAATTGAGCCGTCTATAAAGAAACCTGCTTACAAAAAACTTTTTTTCTGTCACCCTTGGGTGGTCTTTATACCTAGGTTTCACTAAAGCATTACTGACTATAAAAGATACATTATACATCGGTGCACAAAGGCAATACTGTTTTTGTTCTTACAAGACATATTAGCCCGTATTCACAAAGGAGGTTTGTACAAACCCCGGTTCAAACCGCGGTTTACATCTATGGAATGCCAATTGTAAACTGATGGACAGAGAATGTAAATTCCTTACTTGTTAACAATGTTGATGGTACACATTCTCTCTCCATCAGTTTACAATTGGCATTCCATAGATGTAAACCGCGGTTTGAACCGGGGTTTGTACAAACCTCCTTTGTGAATACGGGCCATTAAGACTAGATAGATCTTCGACTGCGCGCAGTCAAAAATGATGCCTCCGCCATTGCACGATTTTTATATCAAGCCCAAATTAGCATAATAATAATAATAATATTGTTGATTTATATAGCGCCTAATATGATTGATAATCATCTCTATGCGCTTTACAATGCACTGAAATAATTCTGTATACACAATTGTGATTGTAATCTGTCAGCCAAGTAAAATGTTTGGTTACACTCACCCACTGTTTGGTGTATGCATCTGGGAATATCTTCCTGGTTTCCAGGAAATTGCACAGCTCTGGTTCATGGTACATCACCAGCAATCTGAAGAGATGGTACGTTCTACTCAGCTCAGCCGTCTCTCTGCAAAAGAACATAAATTATTAAAATCAATTACACATGATGCATACGTACATCATGAAATAAGTGTATACAGTACATTTTCTCCGTTGTTTGACAAATCGCTGGGCTCTGGTCCGCGTTATTAAATTGCGTTTTTCTTTCCTTCATGAAAATTATATGTAGAAAGTTATACAAATGAGTGCGCAATGCGTAATTACTTTAGCTTGTTGCGTAACGTGTTATTTTATCCAATGAATCCACGTCTGGTAATTTATTCAAATGAACAAACTCTGACGTACTACCTCATTTGCATGGACTCAACAACTTATTTTCAAAAACTTGCTGCTGAAGGCGTGGCCTATCTCTGTGGTTAAAACGCTATACGCTTATTTAGTTGGGCTTCTAGTATTTCTATTGTATTTCTGTGGCTTGGTCCTTGCGTAGCGCCACCAGTGGTCGGAGTCTGCCCAGCCATCTATTGCCAAAGTCATATTTGAGGTTGCTTCATAAATTAAATTTTTTATTTACAATTTTAATCAGGCCGGGATCTTACCGTGGGACATATTTGGTCATGAGGGAGTAGAAGCAGTTGTAGAGAAGCGCTTTGTCCATGTGCAGCGCCACCAGTGGTCCGAGGATGTCCAGCCAGCCATTGCCAGAGTCATACTCTAGGCTCTTTGACTTGCAGTAGAAGGTCACCACAGACTCAAGGTCACTGACCAGCGAGAGCTTCTCCTCCTCAGAATTATCGAGTTTGTCTGAAAAAAAAAGAAGAATATGAAATGAAAATTAGCTGATAAAAGGCTGCATCACTTTGTGAGATCCCTCGCACCTTCCTTATATTACAAAAGTTGATTTGATTATCCTTGGGTTAGTGCCAGATTTATAACTTCTATTACGAGCAATGAAAAGGGTGAAATGGGAATGGTACCCATTTATACACCTGGGTAGAGAGCAGCAATTGTGGATTAATTTTCTTGCTGAAGGACAAACGCAGTGGGCCTACACAGGGTTTGAACTCGGGATCTCACGATCGGAAAGCGCTCGCTTTACCAATCTTGCCACACCACGTCCGCTCACATTAAGGTGATTTTCATAAAATCATGAACAATGGATGCTATACTTTTGAAATATAGGTGACAATTATGCTTTGGAAGTGTTTCAAATTTGGGGGTTGGGGGGATCTTCTCATAAAATTGTCCTTTAGCTTACCTATGAAATTCCTGCAGTCGTTGCGGAGGGTATCCTGCTCAGGGAGGTCAAAGATGCCGTTGAAGGAGGTGAAGGCATTCGCCTTCCCGGCAACATTCAGGCAAATCTGAGATGACAGGGAGAGAACACGATTAGAGGTTTAAGATTTGTGAAGAAGTAAAATCTCAGATGACTGGGAAAGAAAACAATTTCTATAGAAAATGATCAGAGGTTTAACATTTGTGAAGAAGTCAAATCTGACATGGCAGCAAAAGAAAACAATCATGAGAAATGATGTGAGGTTCAACATTTGTGAAGAAGTAAAATTTGTCATAGTATTTGTAAGGAGTGCAGTCAAAACATTGATGGATGTTCGGGCATTTGCCTTATCTGTAACATTCAGTCAAATCTGAGATGACAGGGAAAGAAAAAATGATGAGAGGTTTATCATTTGTTAAAGGAGTCAAATACAAACTAGTATCACCATTTACATTATAGACAGGGCTCGACACTAGCATTTGCCCGCTTGCCCGGGGCAAGTAAAACTGAATAAGTGTTCAACTATGAGAGAACAATGTCATTTCTTACATCTAAATCTCATCAAGAAGTAAGAGGGCAAATTACTTTTATATTGGGGCAAATAAACATTCAAAATTTATGATTTTACTTGCCCAAAAGGGCCAGTATGTAGAGAAAAAAGAGTTAGTGTGGAGGCTTGTTATAGATGTGGAATAAGGATAGTTCTAGCTCTACATTGATCCATATCATGAAACAAACCTTCCATGCGGAGGACCTGTAGATGTTGGGGATCTGACGCCCTTTGCAGATGTTTCTCAGCGTGCCAAAGTCGCATCCTTCCACCAGAGCCTCCTCCAGGTCTATGTGCCTTCAGGAGAGAAAAGGACAAAATAGGAGAGGGAGATATAACAACAACAGTTATTTGATATGCTATTCACACGAGTATCACAGAGCTTTACATTGTTAGTATCCTGGGCACATATCAGCTTAGTTCCTTGCTAAGTCTATTTTGGATGGTGCGCCTAAGAATGAAGTTAACATAATATCTTTTTAGTTGATAACTAGGGTTACCTTAGAGGGTTCTTAAGGATTACCTAGCTAACCCTATTTGGGGACTAGGAAACTGTTGGTATGGGGCCAGGTCGATGAAATCACATTGCAATCATTCCTGTACACAAAGTGCACACATACATCTAGGAGCCGAGGAGCTTAACATTGATGCACGACCAGCCCCAGTTTCAAAACATGATAAAACCACACCCCCTCCACCAGAGCCTCTCGTAGCCCATTTCATAAAACACTTGCAATTGTTGTAAGTGTTCAATTATTGTAACTATTTGGTCATCAGCCAATCAGCATGGAGCATTAAAGCTGAAGCATGGTAGTTACAATTACAATTACAATTACACTTACAACAATTGCAAGTGTTTTATGAAATGGGCTTGCCTAACAGGTCTATGTGCCTTCACAGAGAGAAAATGAACAATTAAAGATGGAGAGAAATAACAACAGTTATTTGATAAAGCACTCATCACACCAGATCAGGGAATTAAAAAAAAAAAAAATTGTTTGGGGGGCTACTTTTCAAGCTCCCCTGCATGAAAAAGCACACAAATTTACACTGAACTGTGTGCAAATTTACAAGGGCTCTTTTATAGCATTTCCGGCAATCGCCCTGAGCTCCTAGTATTTTTTTCACTGCTTAAAGTGAAACCAGTAAAGTGTCTAACTCCACGAAAATTACTCGGAGCTTCCATTTGTTTGGTTGATGGCAAGAGAAGAATAAAATAGGGTTAGATTTTTTAAAATCCCCTTTTAGTATGACGATATCTGTCACTGATAATCATCAGCTCAAGAGCGTTAATGAACGGTCATAAACCTCATACACGAAATACAGTAATTCGTTGTAAAAGCTGACGCAAATTTTCGCTTTTTTAATCAGGAAAGCAGTGTTCCTTTTCAATGAAACTTTCACACAGCATTCGGACATATCTTACAATGATTTTGGTATAGGATTGAAGTCTCAAATGTAATTTTGGGCAATATCTGACACTTTACAGGTGCACCTTTAACATTATTAGTAGTACCCCAGTCAACGGAATCATATTGCAATAATTCCTGCACACAAAGTGCATGAATACATCAGGAGCCGCCGAGAGCTCAACATTGACGCAGGTTTATGTGCCTTCAAAGAAAGAAGGAAAAGATAAGAGAAGGACAAGATATGAGAGGGAATCAGAGGGAGAGATCCGGGCCAAGAGCTCGACATTGACGCAGGACCAGCCCCAGTTTCACGGCATGAAAAAACCACACCCCCCAACCAGAGCCTCCTCAAGGTCTATGTGCCTTCTGAGAGAGAAAGAAAAGATGAGAGGAAAAGATTAAGGGCAGAGTGCTCAACCATGACACAGACCTGTCTAGACAAAAATAATGCAAAAAGGAAGAGCTCTAGAGCATCCGTTCTTGACAAAAAGAACAGGGTGTTTCACAAAGATTCTAAGTTGAACTTAAATCTGAGTTGGACTTAAAAAGTATGGAAAGCCATTTGTAGCCATGGAATAAAACATATTAAAAAGCGAAAAGGCAAATATTTTACATTTTTCTAAGATATTACATCAAGAACGTGAAATCTCCTTGATAATAGTAAATATTAATGCTTTGAATCAACATTTTATGCCTTCTAAAAGGACTTTTACCCCAAAATAATTAAAAGAAACAAACGGCTTTCCAACTCATAAGTCCAACTTAGAGTTAACTCCAATTCTTTGCAATTGCACGGAGCATCCATACTTGACAAAAAGAATGGATGCTCTAAGCAATCGCATGGAGCTGGGCATCCATTCTTGACATAAAGTCTAGATGCTTTAAGCCCTTAAATGCAATTGCATGGAGTATCTGTTTTTTCTTGCCGTGGGTATTGGCACACATACACACATAACAATACTGCACTGTTCAGCCTGCATTGCACTGATAATGTGTGAGGCCCATGTCAGAATCGCATGGCACCTATGCATTTAGTATACACCCTTTGCCATGCTGTAATTGCATGTCTAGCTTGTAAATGGTCATACCATGATAAGTACCATGTGTATGACTATTTACCAAGTAGATATGGGTACTGGGTACATGTCTCTCTATCTAGAGAATGCCTGCAGCTTCCCACTTGCTGCAGCTTGAACTGTAGACTTACATAATTAACTTACTGTAAGCCTTCTGCAGACAGAGCCGACTCGACCCGATCCGACTGGTTTTCATTCGGATCGGCTCAGTTTTCAGTGCCTTGCGACACACATTTTGCCAGTCGAAAGACAGTCGGTGCTAGTTGGGGCCGATTCAACACGATGAATCGGATCCGACCGACCGGACCCAACTCTAGCCATAAGCCTGATTGAAACCAGTCGGATCGGGTCGAGTCGGATCGGGTCGAGTCGGCTCTGTCTGCAGAGGGATTTAAGTAGGACTCATCAAAATCTCCATTTATAAATTACAGAATGGAAGAAATGTATTTATATATGGAGAAACATGTTAGAACTAGCTGACAAAGTCGAACTTCAAAGAATGCAATTTTACATTTGTACAGCTCAGTGAAAATGACAAAATACAAGTATTGCCACTAATAATTAATTTGAAAAAATTTTACAAACATTACAAAGCCGCGATCAACATCCATTCTCTAACTAGAAGGCCGACAAAGTCAGCATACCCACGCCTCCCATTAGCCCTGTTCTACCCCTTCGTCGGCCTCAACCCTGTTTTGCTTACCGCAGGCTAACCAGCGCGTTTTAGGCACGATTTGGTGAAAATGCCTAGGCCAGGGTGTAGGCCGCTTGCTTGCGGCGCGGCAGCCCCATGGCGAGGCAGTGTACAAAATTATTGACAATAAAAACACCTGAATCATCCAAAAATGTAAGTTTCCAAAGTGCACCCTACTTCCGATTGCTCGAAAATTTGAGATTTCAACAAAGTTCACTGCGAAAATGCGGCAAAAAATGACTTACGGAGGTTGAAATTGGTCGAGTTTCTCGATTCAAAACACGAACCGGATCTATAATCATCGCAAGCATCTCTTGTGTATACTTCACATGCATATTACGTGGTTCAATCAGCTGTTTGACCGCATTACATTTGGAAAAATAGTATATCCCTCCACCCTTGCAATAGCGAAGTTGCATTGCCCACAGCCAAACATCGCGCAAACTACGTGTACAAAAATATGGCCCATGCGCGCACGCCATGTAACGCCGAATGACGATGCCTAATTAAATACATACTCAAACTTCAAGGTTCCACAGAATTTGCAGGGGTCAACCAATCATCACCAAAATCTAATCGATTCTTCCATGTCACTATCCAAACATTCCCTGAAAATTTGGTGCAAATCCGTTCACCCGTTCTCTAGTTATCTTGTACACAAACAAACAAACAAAAAAAAAAAAAAACAAACAAACATACGGAACCCTTTACATAACCCCCTGAAGTCGAACTTCAAAGAATGCAATTTTACATTTGTACAGCTCAGTGAAAATGACAAAATACAAGTATTGCCACTAATAATTAATTTGAAAAAATTTTACAAACATTACAAAGCCGCGATCAACATCCATTCTCTAACTAGAAGGCCGACAAAGTCAGCATACCCACGCCTCCCATTAGCCCTGTTCTACCCCTTCGTCGGCCTCAACCCTGTTTTGCTTACCGCAGGCTAACCAGCGCGTTTTAGGCACGATTTGGTGAAAATGCCTAGGCCAGGGTGTAGGCCGCTTGCTTGCGGCGCGGCAGCCCCATGGCGAGGCAGTGTACAAAATTATTGACAATAAAAACACCTGAATCATCCAAAAATGTAAGTTTCCAAAGTGCACCCTACTTCCGATTGCTCGAAAATTTGAGATTTCAACAAAGTTCACTGCGAAAATGCGGCAAAAAATGACTTACGGAGGTTGAAATTGGTCGAGTTTCTCGATTCAAAACACGAACCGGATCTATAATCATCGCAAGCATCTCTTGTGTATACTTCACATGCATATTACGTGGTTCAATCAGCTGTTTGACCGCATTACATTTGGAAAAATAGTATATCCCTCCACCCTTGCAATAGCGAAGTTGCATTGCCCACAGCCAAACATCGCGCAAACTACGTGTACAAAAATATGGCCCATGCGCGCACGCCATGTAACGCCGAATGACGATGCCTAATTAAATACATACTCAAACTTCAAGGTTCCACAGAATTTGCAGGGGTCAACCAATCATCACCAAAATCTAATCGATTCTTCCATGTCACTATCCAAACATTCCCTGAAAATTTGGTGCAAATCCGTTCACCCGTTCTCTAGTTATCTTGTACACAAACAAACAAACAAAAAAAAAAAAAAACAAACAAACATACGGAACCCTTTACATAACCCCCTGCCGATTTCATCGGCGTGGGTAATTAATTGACTCGAGATTGTCTTCATTTCTAGCTACTTTCAATACATTTCCAGTAAAATTATACCATACATATCAATGCATAATCTTAAATTAAAAACAAATATCAAATCAGTTCAAACTTTCAAACTCAAACTCAAAGATTTTCACAATCAAATTTTGATCTAAATTATTAATTATAATTTATATCCATTTATCTAAAATAAATTAAGACTTAGTTTTGACTTGTGACTTGTGTACTGTGTACAATTGTTTTTTAATCTTTGATTTATATTAAGAGAAAACAATAATAATTACAATTTACATCAAACTTAGGTGCCCAAACTGACGTCTGCTATACTAAAAGTAAAAGGTATTTCATTTTTATTTGTTTCAAGTGTCACAAGAATAGGGCCCCGCCCATGAGACCAAGGCCCCGGGCCCGTCGGCACAAGGCACTTCACGGAACCGTACGATCTATACAGATTGTAGCTGCTTCATTTCAACTTCCACGTACAAATTGTTGCATGCATTTCCAATGGAAATGAATGGGCCTTCGATTTTACATCGATCTATTAAATGCACACGCACACACATCCAACCAACATTCACATGCCCGCTCGTGCCTTCAAGAAGGCCTTAATCAATCTCATATTTCCAAATAATTAAGGGTACCTGTAGTTAGCTCAAATATTATTAATACATGTTACACAAGTGATTAATTAACCACTTTTTAACTTACCAGCTTGTATCATCGCCCGCAGAGGCTGCCATTTTCTTCGATGACGTTGTCGCGAACTCGCGATACCGGAAGTAAATGGGGGCGTACAATTGCATGCACTGCACTGGTACTGTTATATTGCATGCATGTCGCATACACGCAGCAAGTACGGTAGCGCTGCGATATATTGATCTTGAGCGTTAATATACTGCGAATATATGTTGCGGATATAACAGCTCGGAGTAAATTAAATGTAAAGATTTCAAAGCTAATTTACTTCAAATGTGCTCTTTCAATTGGATTTATTTTCAAGGAATAGACACAGGATAAACCCGTCTTCCGTGCACCAGTGTTGTCGTTGTGATTGTATTAGTAGCCTTCGTACGACATTCGCCACTACCGATGTGACCATAATTTTGTGAAAATGTGTCGATTTCTGCCAATCTTCCTCTTCCGCGAAGGCTAGCGCTAACGGAGCGTTGTCGCGCGTGTAAACCCGCGAGTGGAGCCCGCAAGGTAGCGCTAGCGAAGCCTTCGTGCACGCGATAGAATGGCGGCGGGGCACGGCGGTAAGCGCGGCTTCATGCAGTGGGCGAGGGATGCGGTGGAAGGTTTCATGGTGCAGCCTCGCCCAGCGCTCAGGGTCGAAAAACGGACCCTGGAGAGGACTTGGAAACTCATGGAGAAAGTCATGAGATTATGTCAATATGACAAGATGAAACTGAAGAATAGCCCGCCTTTCATTCTGGATATTCTTCCCGAAACCTACCACCATCTCCGGCTAATTTGGTCGAAGTATGAAAACGATGACAAACTCTCGGAACTTGTTGAAAATGAGTACTTCAAAATCTTTGTCGACAACATCAACAAAAAGGCCAAGCAAACGATACAACTTTTCAAAGACAATAAAGAGAAGATGTATGATGAATCTTCCACATGTAGGAGACAACTCAATCGAATGTCCTTGATTTTTAGTCATAATTTAGCCGAGTTGAAGGCGATATTTCCAAACGGACTCTTTTGTGGGGAGACATATCGCATCACCAAAGCGGATGCGGCTCAGTTTTGGAAGAAGAATTTCGGGACAAGGTATGGCTTCATAAAACTAGACGGTTACAATTTTCAGACAAAAATATACAAATGTTTTATGTTATGAATATCATAATTTGTCAGACTATGTTAGTCTTGTTAATTTATACTATAATTGGCATGTTAGAATTTGACATTTTGAAAACCATCTCGGCACTTTGCATTGACACTGACAGTAGATATATGGTTCATTGTGTGTGTTTATATGGTTCTGCTAGCACAGTGCAGTGCATGCAGTACTGCTGTGTATTATACTGTTCGGCTTCAATGCACTCACTATGACCTCCTCCCATAATGTGTGTTATTCTTGTGTGTTTTGATACTGCGTGTATTGTAATTTGCATGTTCTTTCTGTGTGTACATGTACGGTTCATATTAATGCACACAACCCGGAAACAACATGTGCATAATTGGCTGAAAATGTCTGATTTGTGTACTACTAATACATAAGTTGTTATGTAATTTAGTATTATATTCACATGCAATTAATAGTTAACATTTTAGTAATTTTTTTATTTTAGCCCCTACATGCTGAAAGTGAAAATTATGATTTACCTTGCTTGATTTGATGAATCTGTTGTTGACAATGATATTTGTACCATTTCTAGCTAGCTGCTAAGCTGCAACTGAATTGAAAACCACATTTAATTTTTAATTTTTAGTGGAACATCAACATTTATCCTTTATAACGATTATAAATATTGCAATTTGCAACATGGCTGGATATATTCACAACTCATTTTAATCTTCTAAATGTCGATAATGATCGATGTTATCCTAATTTTCAAATTTTTCTTCTACCTTTTTAAAAACATGTATCATTCCTAATCCTTCTGTTTGATTCCCCCAGCCCCTCCCCCCCCCCCCCCCCCGGCCCCCGCTCTGCTCCATACTTTCATAATATTACTCATTTTTTAAAACCCTCACTCTTTTTTTTTAAACACTCTGCCATGGTCAACTCTATTCACAGTAATTATGGATATTAATCTAGATCGTTAATCTTCTCTTCCTTTTCTC
>JBAMJV010001194.1:0-96407 GCA_037951105.1 Echinarachnius parma | reverse complement strand
CATGCATGCATGATGAACATAGATTATGCACCTGTCAAGGGTCTCATTCCTATATATAACAACGGATTGAATAGCTTGCCAAGTTAACGATGCAAACCTGTAACACTCAATATACTCACAATACTACACACATAGTAAAGTACAATATCTCTAGGAGGGCTGTCTGCTCCATACACTACCTTTAATTACCTCTTTGCAAAGAATACAAATACATCACAAAGCATTTAGATACACATTGAAGAATGGATATAATGCTACAAAGTCACAAAAAGTGACTTAATTCACATATTTTAATCATCAGGCATTATGCAGTACAAATGTTAACAATTTGAAATCCAATCAATAAATAAAAGCAGTCAATAAACTAAATCAGACTGGATGAATTCATATAGGAAAAACTTATAACAAATTAAAGATGAAGCGCTATGATGAAGACTCACCGCTGAGTGAGTGGACAGGAAGTAGAGTTGACGCTGATCCAACTTCTTTAGTAGTTTGTGCAAGAACTCATTCCTCTGGACATCTGAATATAAAGAAAACACATATAATGCTCGACTGAATGTTCATAATATGAACTAATGTAATATATGTCACATGATCCCTTGCACTTTCTCTACTTTAATTTGTACCTTTCGAAGAGCTTGTTTTTCTATTTGGGATAATTCAAATGACGGGTTTAACTGATACAATTGAATAGCCAAAATAATAATAATAATATATAGCATTTACAGAGCGCCATGTATCTAGGTGCCCTATTCAGAGGCGCATTATTACCCTTGGTCATCAGGTACAGTTAAAACCCACACAATTATATTGTACACCATCTCAACTCCCAGGGGAGCATACTAGCTCAAGCTGCCCAACGGGCGCTGAAGGCTAATTAACACCCGACCAAGTACCCATTTATACTCCTGGGTAGAGAGCAGCAATGTGGATAATTGTCTTGCAGAAGGACAAACGGAGTGGGCAGGGTTCGAACTCGGGATCTCGGGATCAGAAAGCGCGCGCTCTACCGATCTTGCCACACCACGTCCAACATAATTAATTTTTTTTAGCCAAAATAAGCTAGGGTAGTTTTTTATCTACAAAGATTTCCAAAATTTCCAAAGATGTACATCTACATGTATTCCATAAATATTGGTAAATTAAGCACAACTTTTGATATCAAAGATAATACGAAAGTAAATTTGCAAAAGCTTAATCTCAACATTTCCCAAGATCTAGGGTAATGTGAAAACTGCATGAACAATTTCTGATATATGTATATAACAAATGATAATGTACTTTTCAAAAATAATTACAGCTAGATCTTGTCAGTTCATTGCCTACACAAAGGATATCTGCTAGATTCAAAAGCTCTGCTTCTTGACTTACCAATGATAGAGAAAAATGCAACAATAGACCGCTTCTGTAATGTATGCAAAGAATATGCGCATGACGTCAGACTCCCCGTCGTCAAGCTTAACAATAGTAACTAAGTCCGGCAAGCTAGCTTGCTGGACATTGTTACTTTGTTTAAGCTTGCCGACGGGGAGTCTGACGTCATACGCATATTATTTGCATACATTACAGAAGCGGTCTATTGTGCAAGAAAATGAATACACTTACCATTCCAGCACTCTGCATACCAATGGTAGAGCTGCCATGATTCCACAGGGATGGGCTCGATGGGGGGCAGTCTACCGGGTGATGTACCAGACTGAAAGAGGGAGCAGTAAACCATTACATTTTGTGAAAGATGCATGAATTAAGTATTCAATTAAAGTCAAACCAGTAAAGCTGTCTAACTCCATGATAATTACTTGGAGCTTCCACATTTCTCTTCTACCGTGTTGTTTGGCTTATGGTAGAAGAATAAAATAGGGTTAGATTTTTTTTAATGTCCCTTTAGTATGACGATATCTATCATTAATAATCATTCAGCTCAAGAGCATTAATGAACGGTCATAAACCTCATACACGTTATACAGTAATTTGTTGTAAAAACTGACGCAAATTTTCGCTTTTTTAACCAGGAAAGCAGTGTTCTTTTTCAATGAAACTTTCACACATCATTCAGACATATCTTACAATGATTTGGGTATAGGATTGAAGTCTCATGTAATTTGGGGCAATATCTGACACTTTACAGGTGCACCTTTAATGCATCAATCAATAAATCAATGAATCAATGTTAACCTATTCCAGATGGATCCAAAAAATAATTTGGCTAAGAGAGTGAATTGAACATGCAATATATTCTAAACCAAAGATTTCATCTTTTTTTAAATTTCCAAATAAAAATGCAACTTCTCGAGAGGTTTAATTATAGTTAATTTGATTGGCAGTTTTTGCCCTCAGGTAAGGAGTGTATAAGGCTGCCGCCAATCACAAAAAAGTAAGCGGGAACGTACACGGAGTACTGTTATGAAAATTAGCTGCACCCTACTCTGGGGTGCATGGCTTTTATCTTGCATAAATGTGAGACTGGTGTTACTTACGTATTTGTCTTTATTAGCAGGTCGTAATTACTTTTCATCATCCTAAACTTTCTCAAATTGGAGGGCTACGTACAAAGTCTAGATGGGGATTTCAGAATCTCAAAGAGGATGGCTTAAAGGGCAATGAAACTATGGCTTTCGGTTATTATTATCGTTTAGAGGGTGAACAGACATTTGATTTGATACATAACTTGGCAATTTTGGCCTCCTGGATCCCATGAAATCCTTACGTGAACATACCCACATTTTACTAATTCTTACGGCGGCAAAAGATGATGGGAGCGGCCATGTTCTTGAAATTACCCGACATGCTTTGCAAACTCTGACGTATGTGCTTAGGGCCGAACAAAAAGCTTTTTACTGATTTCAAAGCATCTACAAATATTCAGACAATGGTTTGAATTGGTGCTATTGAAATGCATTAGTGCATATCATTGACCGTAGTCCGCACAAACCTAATAATGGCGGCCTCCAGTGTTCGCGTGAATAGTGGTATACCCAATAGAGTTTTCACATATTTCTTCCAAAGCAGATATATCTGAGTTTGAGTAAAGTTACATAAACTCTATTCTTGAGTTGCATTGCCCTTTAAAGGTGCACCTGTAAAGTGTCTAACGTCTCCACAAACATTAATTTGAGCTATTCCACATTTCTCTTCTACCGTGTTGTTTGGCAATTATGGTAAGAGAAGAATAAAATAGGGTTAGATTTTTCAAATGCCCCTTTAGTATGACGATATCTATTATTAATAATCATTCAGCTCAAGAGCGTTTATAAACGTCATAAACATCATACTGTAATAGTTGTAAAAGCTTATGCAAATTTTCGCTTTTTTAAGCAGCAAAGCAGTGTTCTTTTTCAATGAAACTTTCACACATCATTCGGACATATCTTACAATGATTTTGGTATAGGATTGAAGTCTCAAATGTCATTTTGGGCAATATCTGACACTTTACAGGTGCACCTTAAAAATACATACCAGAGTTCGCCTTTTCCATGACAGCTGCACATCAGTCAGAGCCTTGGTAAGGAGAGGAACGTTAGATTCATCTACAGGGTTGTAACCCCTCCGCCTCCTCTCACTACGGGCATGCACCCTCCTCCTCGGAATGGAATGGCCCAAATGGTCCTGCATGTGCCGCCTGATTGGCTGATCATCCCTGGGTTGAAACAAACGCCAAAGTTATGGGGGTTAGAACACATCAACTGAGTGATGGGTGAAAATTCCATGGTAAATGAGTGCATGGGCGTTGATCTGTAATTGATACCTATTCATCAGGGGGGGATGATCTATTCGTGCTTCCCCCCTTCCCCCTGATCAATAAGTATTATGTAAGGATTGACGCCCATGAATGAGTGTCATATGACCCAAGTAATGAGCGGAAAATGCAAAATGATATTGAATAACTCATTGCACTGACTCGATCTGTACACAGTTTAAATTCTCCTGTAGAGATTCTTAAATCCAGACACCTCACTTATACATAATTTTACAACAAAAGAGAAATTTGGAAAATCAAAACATGCTCCATGCTTTTATATTGGTAATTTACAAATACAACGAGGTATGTGAGAATCGCTAGAGTTCCAAGTATGAATGCAATATCTCATAGACAATACGTTAACCGTTTGGCATTTTCTTGATTCCATTATCATAATTAAACCCCAAAAATGTCATCTTACGACTTACCTGAGACTGACAGGACTATTGGGTGCTGACTTGCTGAGGGGATGCTGAAAGGTTTTTGGTTGTGTCACGTTTGGCAGCTTGACAAGAGGCATGCTGTTTGCCGGCTTCAGTCTGTCCCAACCAGACTTAAAAGAACTGTAATATAAGTGAGAAAAGTGATATGAATTATAAATAACTAGATGGATCTTCGACTGCGCGCAGTCGAAAATTATGCCTCCGCTATCACGCGATTTTGATATCCTGAATTCATTTTTTTCCTCATATATTTCAAGTTCTGTGACCTTGACTATACGTATGACCCCAAACTTTGATGGCTACATTGGCCCCCGAAACATTCAGGTACCAAGTGAGATTGAAATCTGACATTTAGTTCTTGAGATTTTGCCATTACAAGCTTTTTTGCATATATATTGTGTCCTGTGACCTTGACCTTTGACCCCTAAATCGAATCCGATCATTGCCACCCAGATGTGTACACTCGTAGCAAGTTAGAAATTGATCCGTCAACCGGTTCTTGAGATATCGCGAGAAAGAGGCATTTTTCCACATATATTGAGTCCTGTGACCTTGACCTTTGACCTCATGAACCCTAAAATGTAATCAAATCATAACCACCCCAATATGTACACTCATACTACGTTTGAAATTAATCCGTCAACCGGTTCTTAAGATATCGCGAGAACAAAGCATTTTAGCACATATATTGAGTCCTGTGACCTTGACCTTTGACCTCATGAACCCCCAAATCTAATCAGATCATTGCCACCCCAATATGTACACTCATACTAAGTTTGAAATTGATCCGTCAACCGGTTCTTGAGATATCGCGAGAACGAGGCATTTTTGCATATATATTGAGTCATGTGACCTTGACCTTTGACCTCATGACTACTAAAATCTAATCAGATCATTGTTACCCCAATATGTACACTCATACCAAGTTTGAAATTGATATGTCAACCGGTTCTTGAGTTATCGCGAGAACGAAAACGGGACGTACGTACGGACGGACGGACGGACGGACTCGACGGACAACCCGAAAACATAATGCCTCCGGCCACTTCGTTGGCAGAGGCATAAAAAGCTTTTATATCATCAAGTTAAAGGGAAAGGAAAGTAATGATAACACTTAACTATGTGACCTCAAAAACTTCTACATTACCATTCTACCTTACTGAAATAGGACAAATCTTGAAGTTTGATTGTGGCGCGCTGTTTAAATGTTTACAAATCTGATAACACAACAGGGCCCCATTCAGACACCAGAATCTTTGAATCACTTTCTTTCAAAACAACTGAAATTAACATTCAACTTTGTTCACCACTGTGTAGGTTTAAAATAGTACATAATATTTGTGACCAGCTATATCAAAACCCTGCACTTGTCGGTAAAAATCAAAATGTAGATTTTCATACCATTAGAAAGGCCATCATCACAAGGTTTCATTGGATGCTTTGTTCAAACTGGTTAATAATTGGTGAAGATATGATTGTTTCAATCTTACAATCATAAGTCCTTTACACACATTTTGTGAACTTAAAATGCCCATTTCTTCTAAACATGAATTACTGACAAATGCAGGGTTTTGCTATAGCCGGTCATATGGCTAAGTAGGTATGGCACCACATTCTAGCAATCCACAGGTCTTGGGTTTGATTTTTGTCAAAAGTCAAATTTTCTACAATATTTATTAATATTATTATTATTTTTGTTTAGTTTTCCAGGTTATATAGCCTCTTCAGTCCTTTTAGCACTGTTCTCCCAATATGTACATGTTTTGTATATCAATGTAGGTTTGCTTCAGTAAATTGGCAGATCTATTTGCAAATGGTGATGGGGTGTGGTGTGGATAAAGCAAAGTATGTGTCGAATTGGAATACAAACATGTATGTGACAACACCACAAAATGACCAATAAGTCTGGGAAAATGATTATGCTGATTTTCATGTGACATCAAAGTAGAATAATTACCTTTAAAATGGTATATAATTTGTCATATTCAGACAAGGCAAATCATCTGAAAATGAGCCCCAAAGATTTGGAAAATGGATGAAGCAGTTTTAAGACAAGGGAGAAACAGGCCACTTCAAAGATCGGCGTCCATTCAAGCGCTGTAATCTGATAATTTTCATTCAATGAAAAAACCTACTTAAACATGATTTGTGACGATAAAAATTTCATAGAAGGTAGATTAAGATACCTTCATTCAGGAAATATAAAAATCCTGAATCTCATACTTTTAACCAAATTTGACTATTTCAGCTAATTACAGAGAAACTATATCCGCAACATAACAGTCGTTTTGTGGTGTGAGGTGGGATATAATAGATTATTAAAGGGTACCACCACCCAAAAATAATATTCTTATAAATGAAAGGTTACATCTTTAGTAGTCCATTCCATCAACAAGTTCAGAAAAAAATGTTTTCAGAAGAAAACTAAAATTAGAAACGCATTACCATTCTAACTCATGCGTTCATGGGTCTGCATGTACGAAGACTACCTTTGTCCAGAGCGAACGAATCGTCCGGGATTCTATTGTCTCCAAACGTATGCGTGAATAGCATTGGCGCACTCGCAAATGTTTGGCCCGTACGGAACCAGGAAATAATAGTGGTTCCGTAAGTGGTGGTAATTAATTGCATTGTTTATGAATTAGACAGCCCTTTGCAAAATGTTGGGTATCTATTTGATATCACAAAACGGTACCAAAACATATAATTATGTGTTGTTCTTTGCCTGGGGCATGGTCCCCTTTAATGTTTATCAGCAAAAGTAGGGCTAAAAAATAAGATACTCACACTTGTTTTTGTTCATCCTCAAGGTGAGGTTTGATGACAGGAAGTGGGTGCTCTTTGTTCAGTCTCTTCACATCTGTTCGACGCTGCAAATGGGCGCTGTATGAGACGCAATTGTGACATATATACAATAATCAATCAAATATTGAAAAACACCAATATGAAACAAAATCATATCATCTAAAGTGCAATAAATCGTGGATAGTCATACAATATGTAATATATAGATTCCATTATGCTGTACAAAATGTAGTATCTCAAGTAAGAGATATATATCAATGTTTTCTGCAAATTCAGTTATTCACATCATGCATCGAAGAAGTTGTTTTTAGAAACTTTCAAACATAAACAACTTTTTAAAATGTGTTAATTTCTTCATGTGTATTTAACAAACTTCCATCACACGGACCTTACACATTTCAAGAGTTGTCTATGTTTTTATAATTGCCATTGAATACTTAATTTTGATAGGCCAGGTCTTTTGTTTACCTGTGTGCATGGTGATAGTTTCTTACAGCCCTTCTTGCTTTGATCTCCCTGCTCGTGTGAGTGCTAATAGGACTGAAGTGATGCTCTGGGTATTTCTGCGTCGCTGTGTACATAAAGTCTCTATGTAACGCTGGCTGGAGTGCGGTCCATAGGAAGTTATATTGGGAGAAGTTGCTGCGCTGCAAAATGCCCTCTAAGATTTGACATCGCTGCATGTGTACACCAAAAAAAAATTCAAGAAAGATTGGAGAAAAAAATTCCTAAATGACATTTCAATCTGTATTGAGATACATTTGTAAAGTTTCAAAACAAATAATAGTTGAAAACTAAATCTCTGTAGGCTGGCTGTGAAAATGAGACAACACACGATTCCTGGCCAAACATTAAATTTACATTACTACAAAAATGTAAGTTGTCAATGATGAAATCAATAATAGAATTATTCAGACAAATCTTACAATCATATTAGTGTATCATTGAATTCTTAAATATGACGTTTGGAAAATTCTAAAAAAAAAGGTTAAATGGATCACTTCGACTCCAAAAAATTCATTTTTTAAAACTGATTATAAATTAGTCTAAACCTGTTCTCACCTGTGAGTGAGACCACTTGTCCAGCCAGATGTTGAAGTGATCCAGCTGCCGGGAGAACTCCATGTCGTTCCCGCTCTCCATCTCCCGTCCCCGGAATGAGTGCCATCCGTCGAGCACCACGCACCCCTCTCCATCTACCCCTTCCCCCTTCCCGCCCTCTCCCCTACCCCGACCTCGCCCTGATAGCAAGATATCCCCTAGCTGGAAGCCTGAATCATTAGATTTACTGTCCTCCATAGCATCTCTGTTTGAAATGACATCCTGCTGGCCTGAGTTCTCATTGCTGACGACACTGTCACAACCCTCTCCAGCACCGTTGACCTTGTCATGCTCTTGATCAGCACCACTGGTGGTATAGTTTGTATTGGTACTGGTATTTCCTGGACCTTCTTCAGCACCGTTGACATTGTCACAAACATCTTGTGCACCATTTATATTGTCGTACCCAGCTTCTCCAGCACCGTTGACATTGATGTGACCTTCTCCCGAACCATTGACATTGATGTGACTTTCTCCAGCACCATTGACATTCACATGACCTTTTCCATCGATGACTCCTACTGGCAAGGTGACCTTGAAGCTTGGTGCGATGTCGCTGGAAGGCAAGGTGACCTTGAGGCCTGGTGTTATATCATTGGCCAGAGGGTTGGAAGACGCAGGTAGCAGGGTCTCCATATTGGTGGTTTGATGTAGAAAGGCCCTTGCTGGGTTCTTCTATGGAATCCACCAACTAATAGTGTAGTACTGAATACTGAAAGTGCTGAAAAGAACAAACAAATACAGGCATTATTACTTTTAATTCAAGAATCTTTAAATGGTGAGAGTGTGAACATTTTGGTTATCAATTGGGGAAAAAAGGGTTTATAATTTCTACTGCCTATCACAGGAACATTAACATTGTAGATGTGCTACATAGTACATATGGCATTTTGTTGTCCATATATGATTTGTGACCGGCTATAGCAAAACCCACCACTTGTCGGTAATTATGTTTTGCAGTTATGGGCTTCCAAAGATGAAAATTGGTCCCAGGGTCAAAATGAAGATTTTGGCATAGCCAGCAAGATAACCGTTTGCTCTTTTTAATGCAAAATAAATCAAGTTGAAATATTAATCCAGTGTAAAGTTATTTAGGATTTTGTATAACAATTATGCATGGTTGTAATAGTAATTGTCATACTTGAATCCTTGATATCTAATTTTCAACTTAAATTTAAAGTCATACCTGTAAAGTGTCAGATATTGCACAAAATGACATTTGAGACTTCAATCCTATATCAATATCATTGTAAAATACAATTGAAAGATTTGTGAAAGTTTGAAAGAAAACGAACACTGTTTACCTAGTGAAAAAAACGAATATTGAGTTCATATTTTATCACCGAATACTGATGGTCTGCCATACATTTGTCGCAGTAATGAATGATCCGTTTGAGATATTCGCACCCGTGTATGTAACACGTAGTACAGAATTCATGGAATTTGCATTCGCTCGGCTCAAAGTTCAATCTCCGGAATGTTCCCACGCATGCTGCAATGCGGACGCGTTTAGCTACAAAAATTAGTACTAACAACAATTGTACTTTTTTTCAATTACGTTGATTAACGCTTTAGAAATAATGATTTTCAATGATAATTATCTTCATACTAAAGGGACATTTGAAAAAATCAAACCCTATTTTATTCTTCTCTTACCATAAGCTAAACAACACGGTAGAAGAGAAATGAGGAAGCTCCAAGTAATTTTCGTGGATTTGGACACTTTACAGGTATGACTTTAACGCATTATGAGATATCAAATGAAATATCAAATTGGATTTTTTACCAACAAGTGGTGGCTTTTGCTGTAGCCCGTCACATTTATTTGTTTTTGCAGAGATAATAGTCATGCCCATGGTAACTTGCTTTGCCTTGTGGCCCAGTGAGGGAAGTAATTAAACAAGTAAATGTCTAATTCTAATGGCACAAAATAGAGAAAAATCATTACAATTATGTTGTATTTGGGCAATTGCCATTGCATGATTGTCTACACTACACAGGGCCATTTTCTGGTAGATGTGCATGATGTGGAAATATAAAATTAAATTTGATGACCCGAAGGCACGAAGGCCGAAGCTAATTTATTTGTTAGAGGCCAGCGGGCATTAGATTGACAAATCCTTCTTAAACTTAAGGGCAGACAGTCAAGGATTGCAATTAAAGAGGCCATGGGCTGGCATGAAAACGATAGATTTGTGAATTTTGTTGATCTATCTATTCTATTTCTAAGCGCCAAAGGCAAAGCGGGCATGTGCTAATTTCAAGCTAATTTTCAACCTACCCTGAAAGGCTCCAACAATCATAAATACCTAGGAATCACCCTGTCTTCGGACTTAAAATGGAATACCCAAGTCGACAAAGCAGTCTCCAAAGCCAATGGAATGATTGGATTTCTTCGGCGTAATCTAGGAGCTGCCCCACAGAAATTGAAGGTCCAGGCCTACAAGAGTTTGGTTCTCCCCCACATCGAGTACTGTAGCACTGTCTGGGATCCTCATACAAAGAACAACATACAGAAGTTGGAGGCTGTCCAGAGACGAGCTGCTAGGTTCATCCTTAACGATTACAACCGTGAGAGCTCAGTTACAGCGATGCTGAAGTCCCTGGATTTCCCACTACTCCAGGACAGAAGGCATGCAAACAGACTCGTCATGATGCACAAGATCATCCATAATAACGTAGATCTACCTTTGGAGGGCCATCTCTGTTTCAACAAACGAGACCAAAACGCTACATCAACGCGGAACCACAACCCACTCTCACTAAGTGTACCATTCTCAAGAACCAACTGCTTCCAGAAGACATTTTTTCCAAACACGGCACGTGACTGGAACACATTACCCTACTCATTGATATCAATTAAAGACTCCAAGACTTTTAAACATAAATTAAACAACAGCAAGCTTGATTGAAGCGGTCTCCTCCAGTTGACCTCTATCACACCTCAGTTGATCGTTGAGTGATGTTCCTATAGGAGCTTATCAACAGATCCAACCGTGAAACCGTGAAACCGAAATGGCAGATGTCAGCAATAAATAAAGTATATTACAGATAAATGCAGGTATGGATGTGAGCCTCAGTCTGAGAAAATAACACATTTTAATTAATTTTGTTGAATCAATGATGCCAAAAAATAATTGTGCGTATTTGACATTTATGTCAATTTTCTAATTCACACTAATAATACCACCTTTTTACATATAGTCAACACAAAGGCTTCATAATCATAGCAAAAGGACATCGCTATTGCTGATATATCGGTTTATATCCACACCTTTCCAGATACTCACATTACACAACACAGAGTCAGACTCGGAGCTAACACAAGCACACGCAAAATCGAGTCCCAACGCAGAAATCAACGTATGGGACTAACCTACACAATTCTCGCTGGATTACGACCAAAATTCATCTAAAATTACAACATAAAGTGCATAATGGTTACGCATAGTTTCACACTTACCACACAAGCTTGAGTATTACAAAGGTATACATGGTTCTTGAGCAGTGAATTTTGTCATTTTACGTGTTTCGACCCTCACGACTTCTCTTGGTATTTCACGCACACACGATCAATCAGATTGTTGTCAAGCCAACCGCAAGCCCACTGAGCTGAGCTGAGCTAGCTGAGCACGTAATTCACGGCGGTACTATAAATTACTGGGGCCGCGTAGTTTGCGTGGTCATCAACTAAAGAACTCTATGGTGGTCATACACTAATGTACAAAACGCAGCGAGCAGGGGTTTGCGCTTTCTAGTGTTTTTATATCGATGGCACAGAAAGGCTGGTACTATTACTCTGGGGGCCCCCGTTAATTATTATGCACCCCCCCCCCCCCCCCCCCCCCCCCATGCTACCCCCATCAATCCCTTTGTCCTTTTTGAAGAAATAAAATACATAATCATAATTACTAGGGTTTGGAGAATTATATTTATAGGCATCTTGACAAAACCTAATAGTGTATCATAATGTATTTGTCAGTGGCGTAGCTGGTTCATTCTTCGATAAGTGTATATTTTCGACCATCGTGAGATCGTGAAAATCAAAACTGTTTCTCCACTTTCTTTCTGTGTGTTTAATATATGTTAACATCTGTAGATTAGGGAAATATGGTTTGGCGCGATCTTTAATGGGGCTATGTAATATTTTGGGGGGTTTTATTAACATGTACACTGTTAATGCGTCATCTCCGTCACAACATTTTTGCACAACTAGATCGTCGCATTTTAACTGAAGAACATAATTCACTTCTTATTTAATCTTTGTTTGGAAAGAAAGGGTGACTGTGAAAAGAAAAAAAAAAACATTGGTCAACCATAATCACATTTTTTTCTCTAGAGCCACCATTTATACTTGCCTTGCTGAATAAATAGTGAATTTTGCCAAATAGTTTTGCTTTCAATCAGTGTTATGAAATTTTCTCAGGAAAATAGGATGAAGAGAGGTACATGATTACGAGTAAATAGATCACTAAAAATACCAATACGAATATTTTTTACCAGAGTATAATCTTTGTTTAAATTTATGCATTTGAACTCAGCGTGACGGAGATGACTGAAGCGTGACGGAAATGACTGAGGCGTGTATTTAACATGTTTAAGAATACATTAAAATCACATGTTATATAATAATCTAAAATTCATGCAAACTAAGCTTTGTCATAGAATATTTGTCAATTTTGAACAACATTGTGTGTCAATTAACTGAGTTGACAATCCAACTAAAAATCACCATCTCAGTCACAAAAGAGCCGTGACGGAGATGACGCGTGACGGAGATGACTATCAGACACATTTAAAGCGCCGATAGCTAATGGCAATGTATTTGATATAAATGAGCGATAGTGATGTATGGTTGTTCGGTGGGCACATTCATACAAATGATTAGAAATTCAATCTAACATCTTTATCTAGCTAATATCAATCGTTCGGAGATGATAATCATCATCTCCGTCACGAAAAAAACGTGACGGAGATGATGCGTGACGGAGATGACATTCAGACACATTTAAATTGCTGATAGCTTATAGCAATGTATGCAATACAAATAAGCGATAGTGTTGTATAGTTGTTCCGCGGGCACATTCATATAAATGATTAGAATTTCAATCTAATATCTTTATCTAGCTAATATCAAGCGTTCGGAGATGACGCTTAATAAAAGTACGGACCTGGTTTTTGACAAAGATCTCAAAAAAACAATGTTACTTACCTATAGACCGGGGAAAAAACATGTCTCTTCTTTCTACTACCTAGTCACCCGACATGTTGCCACCACGATCACTCAAATTTAGCATATTTTTGTACCGTAGATGACGGACTCAAAATGCGTGACGGAGATGACGCAAAATATCGGGACACACAAAACAGATTCCTTTTAAAAAAAATTTTTTAATCGTTGCATGTGTGCGTATTTAATCTTGGTATTCGTAGTCAACTCATAAAATTGAATATATTAAGGTATATTAGGACAAAAAATATGCATCTTTTTTGAAATGCTGTATTATGATAGTTTTACATGATGCCATCGTGACATGCGAGTTTGAGGGGGGTGGAACATTAAAAAAAATAAAATAAAAAAAAGTATAAGAGTTATCACTTTACTTTTTTTTGTATTTGTTGAATTTTTACTTACTTACAAGTCAACACAAAGAGGTAACGCAAAAAAAGCTTTAATTTTTTTTCTATGCGACACCAAAGTAGCGGGACGCAAAACTATACACTTATCGAAGAATGACCCAGCTACATGGGGTATGGGGGCTGGGGCACTAGCCCCCACTAAAACAAATAATAATTTAACTAAAACAATAATTATAACATTATCATAAGAGGACAGTTTATGGAAAAAAGGAAAATTGTGTGTCACTCAATAATCGCGTCGCCCCCCCCCCCCCCCGAAAAAAATAAAATGAATAAATACAAAAATAAATAAATAAATAATAATAACTAGAATAATAATAATAATAATAATAATAATAATAATAATAATAATTATAATAATACTAATAACAACAATAAATTAGTAACGCCACTGTACTGTTACAAGTTTGATTCTAGATGTTTTCCTAATTTAATTAATTTATGACATATGATTACCTTCTATAGTATTTATCTTTTTTTTTTTTGCAAATGCATTGTAATGCAGTAATAATAAGAGGAAAACTATTTGGAATAATTTTAAAGGGGTAGTACAGTTTTGGTACGGCTGAACTTAAGTAACCAAAACCTGGACAGTAACAATATAAACTAATATTTATAACTCCACCATGCTCGAAAGGTATACAAAATTACAAACGACTAAGTAAAAAGCCCGTTATCATTCAAAAAGAGCCATTAAAACACAAGAGGGCGCTTTCTAAAAAATGCATCGGTTTCAACCATTTTTCATACTAAATTATGCATGTGATGTTTTATTGAAATCATGATTAAATAGAGAGATCATCAACAACTATTTAAAAAACGCTTTTGAAATTTTTTGAATAAGTGCAAGCATTTTTTTTATTTTTTGAAAAAATCATCTAATTATTTGGGCCCCAAATAATTATAAGATCAGATATATTTATTGATATTTCAGCCGTTTCTGGGTCGATTTTGACCAAATAAAGTTTATTCTGCCATTAAAATTGCATGTTCTCTCAAATTCGACACTCAGTTTTTCATTACCTCACAAAAAAATTGTGATGTGCAGTCTACCAAAACTAAACTACCCCTTTAAAGTAAAAAAGCTGTTATTGGAAGGAACAGGGCAAATAAAGCAAATCAAATCAATTTTACAAAACCAATTGGTGCAAAACTCGAATTCGCTGGAGACGTGGTTTTCACGGAATGCGGGTCGGATGAATTGAGAGGTCGAGCTGCTCGCTATGCATGAGGACCGCTACTTATAGGGGACAACAATTGGACCACTATAATAATACATCATTTTAAAAAGGGTTCATTTTTCATAAGGGTCGCTATTCATAATCTAAGAATCGGGTCGCTATTCATGAAACGAAATCAGGGTCGCTATTCATTATGTGATAAGAGCGTCACCTGCTATAATGTTATGATTATATAGAGACCCTCTCCTTACATTAAGAAAATCGACCTCGAATTATGTATCCCTACAAAATCACACACACACACACACACACACACACACATACTTACCCAGGCATACTTGTGGGCACCCGACTTCCCAGCTAGCCACCTGACGTCGTGCCATCGTTGGGCCGATGTCATTTTCGTTGTAAGGGGACGTTGGGCCAACATGCGACATGCGACGTCACCGAGACGTTAAAATGTCCGCCAGCCCAACATCAGCTCGGCGTCTTTTTTTAATGCTGGCCCAACGTCATTTAGCGATTTCGGCCCAACATCAATTATTGACAATGGCCCAATGTCAGTTCTAACGTAGGCCCAACATCGATTCCTGACGTTGAGAGAACATCAAGTTTTGACGTCGGCCCGACGTTAAAATGTCCGCCAGCCTAACATTGTCCCAACATCATTTTGTGATGTCGGGCAAATGTCAATTTCCGACAATGGCCCAACACCGACTCCTGACATAGGACAGATATAAAATTCTGATGTGGGCTCGACGTTAAAATGTCCGCCAGCCCAACATCGTCACTACGTCATTTTGTGATATTGGCATAACATCAATTTCCAACAATGGCCCAACATCAACTCATGACATTGGACCAACATAACATTATGATGTCGGCTCGAGGTTAAAATGTCCGCTAGCCCAACATTGTCACGACATCATTCTGTGATGTTGGTCCAACGTCAATTTCCGCCAATGGCCCAATATCAAATCCTGACGTTGGGCCAACATCAAATTCTGACGTTGGCCCGACATTAAAATGTCCGCCAGCCCGACATTAGCCCAACGTTATTTTTTATTGTTGGCCCAACATCAAATCTTGACGTTGGCCCAACATCAAATCTTGACGTTCGCCCGACGTTTGAATGTCCGCTAACCCAACATTGGCCCAACGTCATTTTCTGATGCTGGACCAACATCAAAATTTGACAATGGCCCAATGTCAAATGGCCAACGTAGGACCAACATCAAAAACGTAAAAAGAAATTAGAAAACATGCATAGATTCCACGTCCGATCCATGCATTTTGTTTAACCTTTACACACATTCATTCATAAATCATCATAATCATAATCATCATAATCATAATCATAATCATAATCATAATTATATAAATAAATATCCTATTCCTATACCTATTGCCTACTCCTAAACCTATCATCCTATCGTCCTACAAACATAGGTCGCAATCGGTATACTATATATACACCTCTTCTTAGCATGTATGTTTTGTAATAGTTAGTATTTGTAGAGCGTTGAATTTGAAATAATCCACCTTCAAATCATATTCATAACACTATTTAAGGTGTTATTTATATTCTTATATATCCTTCTAAATTATATACAGCAGCAAGGACATGACAAAACTATATTTTTTAATATAAATAATTCCAAAAATCGAAAATTTTCATTTCACTTACGATCGCTTATAATCGATCATGAATTTCCCGATAGCAATACTTCTTTTTTTTTAACTTTTGAATTACTAATGTTTGTAATCGATTAAACGAAATTCAATTCAGTATAGATCCTCAAAGCAAGTTAACAAAAATATAAGTACCCAGCTAGCTAACTGACGTCGGACCGGTGTCGGCAGGTCTTCGGCAAGATCGCGGTCGGCAAACAGACGTCGCGCCAACATTACGCCAACGTCGAATTTAAGTTGGAGGTTTTGGAAATGAAATAAGTCGGAAAATGGTTGTAGTTGAATATCGTGCCGATGTCATTAAGTTGACGAAAAAAATACGTCTCAAATAAAACGTCGCGCTAAAATCGCACCAATGCCGAAACTGGTACCAATTTAAGAGCTTGATAGAGGGTTGTAATATTAATGTTGGGCCGATGTCAATAAACCAACATGAATATGACATCTCAAATATGACGTTGGGCCAATGTTGTACCGATGTCGGAATATATCATTTTAAGAGGTCGGTAAATGGTTGAATGTGGAATTGATGTAGGACGGATGTTATTAATTGGACATCAATATGACATCACAAATATGACGTCAAGCCGATATCGCGCCGATGTCAGAATTGGCAGCAATAACACGAGTCGGCAAATAGTCATGAAATCGATGTTCAGCCGATGTCAATATTCTGACATGAATATGTCATCTCCAATATGACGTCGGGATAATTTCGTGCCGATGTTGGAACTGGTAGCAATTAAAGAGGTCGGTAAATGGTTGTAACATTGATGTCGGACCAATGAGTTTTATTGGACATCCATATGACATCTCAATTATGACGCCAAAGCGATATCCTGCCGATGTCATAAATGGCACCAATGAAACTAATCATTAAATAGTCATTAAATGGATGTTGTGCCGTTGTCAATAATTCGACATGAATATGACATCTCAAATATAAAATCGGCCTTCTATCGCCCCGATCTTGGAACTGGTAGTCATTTAAGAAGTCGGTAAAATGCTGTGAAATTGATGTCGGGTCACAGTTATTAATTAGACATAAATATGACATCCAAAATATGACTTTGGGCCTATACCGCACAGATGTCGGAACTTTACGAAATTTTAAAGGTGGGTAAAAGGTTGTGAAATAGATGTCGGGCGGATGTCATTACTCCTACATAAATATGACATCTCTACTATGACGTCAGTCCGATATTGTGATGATGTTGTATCTGGTAGCAATTTAAGAGGTCGGTACATGGTTGTGAAATTGATGTCTGGCCAATGTTATTAATTGGACCTCAATATTACATCTCTATATGATGACGCAAAAACGATATCCTGCCGATGTCAGAACTGACAGCAATTAAACAAGTCGGCAAATGGTCATTAAACTGATGTTGTGCCGATGTCATTAATCCGACATGAATAAGAGATCTCAAATATGACGGTGGGTCAATGTTGTACCGATGTCGGAACTGGCGACCATTTGCCGGCTTGTTTCATTGCTGCCAGTTCTGACATCGGCAGGATATCGCTATGGCGTCATCATTGAGATGTCATATTCATGTCTAATCATTGACTTCGGCACAACATCAATTAAATGACCATTTGCCGAGTTGTTTCATTGCTGCAAGTTCTTACATCAGCCTGACATATTTATCACATTCATGTCTAATTAATAACATCGGACCGATATCAATTTTACTACCATTTACCGACCTCCTTAATTGCTATCTTTTCCGACATCGGCGCGATATTAGCCCGACGTCATATTGGAGATGGCATATTCATGTCCGACTATTGACATCGGCGCAACATCACTTTTATGATCATTTGCCGACTTGTTTCATTGCTGTCAGTTCTGACATCGGCAGGATATCGCATTGACGTCATCATTGAGATGTCATATTCATGTCGGATCATTGACATCGGCTCAACATCAACTTAATGACTATTAGCCGACTTGATTCACTGCTGCCCATTCTGACGTCGTAGGATTTCGGTTTGACGTAAAAATTGAGATGTCCTATTCTTGTCTCATTACTAACATTGTCCCGACATTAATTTCACAACCATGACTGACCACTGACTGAATAATTGATGTTGGGTCGAAATCGCAAAATGACGTTTGGCCAGCATTAAAAAAACAAAAACGCCGCGCTGATGTTGGGCTGGCGGACATTTTTACGTCGCGGCGACGTCGGATTTTTAATGTAGGCCCAACGTCTTCTTAAAACGACTTTTTACATTGGCCCAATGTTGGAACAACGTCAGGTGGCTAGCTGGGTAGCGACCTCCTAAATTGATACCAGTCCCAACATCGGCGCTATATTAGGTCGACCTCTTATTGGAGATGTCATATTAATGACATTGGGCCATTGTCAAATTTTGATGTTGGTCCAGCATCAAACGTCGGGCGAACGTCAAGATTTGATGTTGGGCCAACAATAAAAAATAACGTTGGGCTAATGTCGGGCTGGCGGACATTGTAATGTCGGGCCAACGTCAGAATTTGATGTTGGCCCAACGTCAGGATTTGATATTGGGCCATTGGCGGAAATTGACATTGGGCCAACATCACAGAATGATGTTGTGACAATGTTGGTCTAGTGGACATTTTAACCTCGCGCCCATATCATAATGTTATTTTGGTCCAATGTCATGAGTTGATGTTGGGCCATTGTCAGAAATTGACGTATCACAAAATGACGTGGTGACGATGTTGGGCTGGCGGACATTTTAACGTCGAGCCCACATCAGAATTTGATATCTGTCCTATGTCAGGATTTGGTGTTGGGCCATTGTCGGAAATTGACATTTGCCCGACATCACAAAATGATGTTGGGACAATGTTGGGCTAGCGGACATTTTAACCTCGCGCCCACATCATAATGTTATGTTGGTCCAATGTCATGAGTTGATGTTGGGCCATTGTCAGAAATTGACGTATCACAAAATGACGTGGTGTTGATGTTGGGCTGGCGGACATTTTAACGTCGAGCCCACATCAGAATTTGATATCTGTCCTATGTCAGGATTTGGTGTTGGGCCATTGTCGGAAATTGACATTTGCCCGACATCACAAAATGATGTTGGGACAATGTTGGGCTAGCGGACATTTTAACCTCGCGCCCACATCATAATGTTATGTTGGTCCAATGTCATGAGTTGATGTTGGGCCATTGTCAGAAATTGACGTATCACAAAATGACGTGGTGACGATGTTGGGCTGTCGGACATTTTAACGTCGAGCCCACATCAGAATTTGATATCTGTCCTATGTCAGGATTTGGTGTTGGGCCATTGTCGGAAACTGACATTTGCCCGACATCACAAAATGATGTTGGGACAATGTTGGGCTAGCGGACATTTTAACCTCGCGCCCACATCATAATGTTATGTTGGTCCAATGTCATGAGTTGATGTTGGGCCATTGTCAGAAATTGACGTATCACAAAATGACGTGGTGACGATGTTGGGCTGTCGGACATTTTAACGTCGAGCCCACATCAGAATTTGATATCTGTCCTATGTCAGGATTTGGTGTTGGGCCATTGTCGGAAATTGACATTTGCCCGACATCACAAAATGATGTTGGGACAATGTTAGGCTAGCGGACATTTTAACCTCGCGCCCACATCATAATGTTATGTTGGTCCAATGTCATGAGTTGATGTTGGGCCATTGTCAGAAATTGACGTATCACAAAATGACGTGGTGACGATGTTGGGCTGGCGGACATTTTAACGTCGAGCCCACATCAGAATTTGATATCTGTCCTATGTCAGGATTTGGTGTTGGGCCATTGTCGGAAATTGACATTTGCCCGACATCACAAAATGATGTTGGGACAATGTTAGGCTAGCGGACATTTTAACCTCGCGCCCACATCATAATGTTATGTTGGTCCAGTGTCATGAGTTGATGTTGGGCCATTGTCAGAAATTGACGTATCACAAAATGACGTGGTGACGATGTTGGGCTGGCGGACATTTTAACGTCGAGCCCACATCAGAATTTGATATCTGTCCTATGTCAGGATTTGGTGTTGGGCCATTGTCGGAAATTGACATTTGCCCGACATCACAAAATGATGTTGGGACAATGTTAGGCTAGCGGACATTTTAACCTCGCGCCCACATCATAATGTTATGTTGGTCCAGTGTCATGAGTTGATGTTGGGCCATTGTCAGAAATTGACGTATCACAAAATGACGTGGTGACGATGTTGGGCTGGCGGACATTTTAACGTCGAGCCCACATCAGAATTTGATATCTGTCCTATGTCAGGATTTGGTGTTGGGCCATTGTCGGAAATTGACATTTGCCCGACATCACAAAATGATGTTGGGACAATGTTAGGCTAGCGGACATTTTAACCTCGCGCCCACATCATAATGTTATGTTGGTCCAGTGTCATGAGTTGATGTTGGGCCATTGTCAGAAATTGACGTATCACAAAATGACGTGGTGACGATGTTGGGCTGGCGGACATTTTAACGTCGAGCCCACATCAGAATTTGATATCTGTCCTATGTCAGGATTTGGTGTTGGGCCATTGTCGGAAATTGACATTTGCCCGACATCACAAAATGATGTTGGGACAATGTTAGGCTAGCGGACATTTTAACCTCGCGCCCACATCATAATGTTATGTTGGTCCAGTGTCATGAGTTGATGTTGGGCCATTGTCAGAAATTGACGTATCACAAAATGACGTGGTGACGATGTTGGGCTGGCGGACATTTTAACGTCGAGCCCACATCAGAATTTGATATCTGTCCTATGTCAGGATTTGGTGTTGGGCCATTGTCGGAAATTGACATTTGCCCGACATCACAAAATGATGTTGGGACAATGTTAGGCTAGCGGACATTTTAACCTCGCGCCCACATCATAATGTTATGTTGGTCCAGTGTCATGAGTTGATGTTGGGCCATTGTCAGAAATTGACGTATCACAAAATGACGTGGTGACGATGTTGGGCTGGCGGACATTTTAACGTCGAGCCCACATCAGAATTTGATATCTGTCCTATGTCAGGATTTGGTGTTGGGCCATTGTCGGAAATTGACATTTGCCCGACATCACAAAATGATGTTGGGACAATGTTAGGCTAGCGGACATTTTAACCTCGCGCCCACATCATAATGTTATGTTGGTCCAGTGTCATGAGTTGATGTTGGGCCATTGTCAGAAATTGACGTATCACAAAATGACGTGGTGACGATGTTGGGCTGGCGGACATTTTAACGTCGAGCCCACATCAGAATTTGATATCTGTCCTATGTCAGGATTTGGTGTTGGGCCATTGTCGGAAATTGACATTTGCCCGACATCACAAAATGATGTTGGGACAATGTTAGGCTAGCGGACATTTTAACCTCGCGCCCACATCATAATGTTATGTTGGTCCAGTGTCATGAGTTGATGTTGGGCCATTGTCAGAAATTGACGTATCACAAAATGACGTGGTGACGATGTTGGGCTGGCGGACATTTTAACGTCGAGCCCACATCAGAATTTGATATCTGTCCTATGTCAGGATTTGGTGTTGGGCCATTGTCGGAAATTGACATTTGCCCGACATCACAAAATGATGTTGGGACAATGTTAGGCTAGCGGACATTTTAACCTCGCGCCCACATCATAATGTTATGTTGGTCCAGTGTCATGAGTTGATGTTGGGCCATTGTCAGAAATTGACGTATCACAAAATGACGTGGTGACGATGTTGGGCTGGCGGACATTTTAACGTCGAGCCCACATCAGAATTTGATATCTGTCCTATGTCAGGATTTGGTGTTGGGCCATTGTCGGAAATTGACATTTGCCCGACATCACAAAATGATGTTGGGACAATGTTAGGCTAGCGGACATTTTAACCTCGCGCCCACATCATAATGTTATGTTGGTCCAGTGTCATGAGTTGATGTTGGGCCATTGTCAGAAATTGACGTATCACAAAATGACGTGGTGACGATGTTGGGCTGGCGGACATTTTAACGTCGAGCCCACATCAGAATTTGATATCTGTCCTATGTCAGGATTTGGTGTTGGGCCATTGTCGGAAATTGACATTTGCCCACATCACAAAATGATGTTGGGACAATGTTAGGCTAGCGGACATTTTAACCTCGCGCCCACATCATAATGTTATGTTGGTCCAGTGTCATGAGTTGATGTTGGGCCATTGTCAGAAATTGACGTATCACAAAATGACGTGGTGACGATGTTGGGCTGGCGGACATTTTAACGTCGAGCCCACATCAGAATTTGATATCTGTCCTATGTCAGGATTTGGTGTTGGGCCATTGTCGGAAATTGACATTTGCCCGACATCACAAAATGATGTTGGGACAATGTTAGGCTAGCGGACATTTTAACCTCGCGCCCACATCATAATGTTATGTTGGTCCAGTGTCATGAGTTGATGTTGGGCCATTGTCAGAAATTGACGTATCACAAAATGACGTGGTGACGATGTTGGGCTGGCGGACATTTTAACGTCGAGCCCACATCAGAATTTGATATCTGTCCTATGTCAGGATTTGGTGTTGGGCCATTGTCGGAAATTGACATTTGCCCGACATCACAAAATGATGTTGGGACAATGTTAGGCTAGCGGACATTTTAACCTCGCGCCCACATCATAATGTTATGTTGGTCCAGTGTCATGAGTTGATGTTGGGCCATTGTCAGAAATTGACGTATCACAAAATGACGTGGTGACGATGTTGGGCTGGCGGACATTTTAACCTCGAGCCAACCGCAATAAGCCGACATCCGGCCAACAACTTATGACATCGGCACGACGTCAGGTGGCTAGCTGGGTTGTGGGGCACTTGTGCTACTACAGGCTGAAGGAGTGCTACTACAAACTTTTTTTTTCCACAAAATCTTTGCAACGAAAAAAGGCAACCTTCTGAGTGCATGGGAGGGTAGGGGTGTGTCTAGAAAAAAAAAAATTCCTCAAGTATCACTTATGGGGCACAGTCACAAGATTTTGTCACATAACTCTTTGAAGCTAAATACGCCGATTTAAGGCTATTCCTTAGTGGGGTCTATGATTTATTCCCCACAAGGAAAAAATACCCCACAAGTATATAATTGTACCCACACGAGACCCCACAAGAATGCCGGCGTGAGAACACACACACACACACACACTTTTTTTTAATCTTTTTTTTTCAAAATAATTTTTATTCCTCCAAATAAACATTTACATTTGAATATACATACCAAACCAAATATACATATACAACTATAATGAACGAAAGTAGAAATGGTTATCTTACATACATAAGCAAATACAAATCAACTGTATATTCAATTTCCTGACTTCATGGAATTAACATAATGGAGGTTTTGTAACTAAAAGTAAAAGGAACTAAAATATGCCCCTTTACGCCCCCCCCCCACCCCCAATTTAGCCCAAGAAAAACCCCATCCCCATCCAACCACCGATCGCACCACAATCACACACATACCGCAGACACCCATTCCAGTATTCTGCTCGTTTTGATTTCAACCAAAAGAGTAATTAATTAACAATATAGAAAGCTGTCACATTCAACTAAAGAGGGTAGAAACCCAGAACCTTAATAATAATAAACGAATTCCCTATAATTCTAACAAAATTAAATTAATCATATTATACATGTATAATATTATACACACACACACAGTGGTAAAGCGTGGTCTGACTGATTGGGGGGGGGGGGGGGGGGAGGGGGGCACACCAGTTGTGCATAGGTCCTTATGTATTACTGTTTTTAATGTCTCCTTAATGTTTCCCATTGTTTTTTTTTTGGGGGGGGGGCACGTTCTCCTATGCCCCCCCCCCCCCCCCCTCCTCGTCTCTACGCCACTGGCACACACCCACATCACACACGATATACCAACACCCCCGTTGTGTGCGTGTGTGTGCAATTGCCCATGCAGTGTATACCTTGATCAAAGTGTGTATGTTTGTATCATAATGCATGACAGCTAATGTATATGTACATATAAAGCGAATCGCAGCTCGGACACTGCATCCGGCGGTCAGTCTGTACGCTCACAATTAATACTCATATTCAAAACAATATCTGATTTGTCTACCTCAGTTATCATAATAATATGGGAATATACATTTTGTAAGCACAAATACTTAGATAAACAAGCAAATATATAACAGCAGTAAGATGTTCGATAAACCTTATACCTGTATAATACTAGGTGCATATTTCTGGTGGACATCCGAGAATAATGATAAATACATGCATGTAATACTAATACACACATCTGTGAAACTTGTTTTAAGGCACAATCTATGCACATCATAATGACATTAACGAAATTACATTATTAACGGATACTAAACGCACGGACAATTTATTTTTTCGAATACCCCCCCCCCCCCCCCCCCCCCCCACACACACACACACGTTAACAAAATATGGGCTGATTTTGGTTTTGCCCGAAACGTGCGATATTCCCATAATTTAGGGTTTTCAAGCAGAGCGAAAACCATCACTCGTTAGTAAGCAAATAATTACCGTTGGTGAAGGTGATGGGACAAACTATCACTTCCGAGGCGATCTGGATGTAGCTATCTTTCCGAAGCGAAGCTGAGGAAAGATAGCGTATACATTCACATCGCCGAGGAATTCTTACTTTATGAAACATGAGTCAGTATATTGTCATAGATTTTTGTGATCACTAATTATTCACACTTGCTATAAAGCAAATTGGTAGAAAATTCTTGATATGATAATTTCACATTGATAATTTATTTGAGAGAGAGAGAAAGAGTGATTTACGAAAGAGGAAATGGAACAATGGAATAACGTTTCACTTATCACCCTTCGTACAGTCAATCGTTCATTTATAATTTTGTTTATACTTTGTTTAATGTCATTCATTAGACAGTACACGTTTAGTTCTCCCTTCACATTTTTTTTGAAGCGACGGAGAGGAGCCTCTTTTTCAAAACAAAGGGGATGTTATGTAGTGGTTGTATTCAACACCCTCCCCCTTCTTAGTAAAAAGTACCAGTACTCTCACATGCCCCTTTAGATAATATCTTTACACTATTGACCCTCAGTAACTCCTTGATCTTACCCACTGTTGTTTTACAATCAACATTATGTCACAAGCTTGTAAGATTATAGACTTCCTCTCAAAACCCCCCTTGTCCAAGCGTCTTTTCGCTCTGCGACGCAAGTGCTAGGACGGGGGATTTAAATTACCTGTGACCGTCTCCGTACTCTGGCTACCGTCGCGATCTATTTGCAGTTTCGCAGTGAAGAACACGGGGAACGTGCATCGATACGATAGGAACGTGTCCTTGCTCGAGAGAACAGGCGCGCTGATTGGCTGACCATGCACTGACCTCTGGGTGACCCATTGAAGTATGGACTGTCCCCGTCGCTCTACGCCGGACGCTAATTCATCCGAATACCGTTGTAGGTTTGGACGCTACGCGGAAATTCTCGCTCTGAGTGCGACCCCCCGCTAAGATTAACGTTCTAAACTAGCATGCGTCGCCGTGCGAAAAGACGCTAATAACAACTTTGATGCCGCCCGCTTCCTCTCCTCTTTTACCGCTCCGGAACACATCGTATAAACAATCTCTGATAATAATAATAATACAGGTTACTTATAGCGCTATTCACAACGTATCATAGCGCTTACAAATTTAACAATTACAACATAACACAATTACAAGAGTCTTACAAACTACAACAAATCAAGGAAAGAGGAAGGATTTTAGATGCTTTTTAAAAGTAAGTACATGCGGCATTTGTCTAATGTATAATGCATTACGTTTCACCCAAGTTAGAAAATAACCGCTTCTCAGGCCTGAGGAGAGGTTGAGAGATTCGTGCCTCTAGTAGAATTTTATCACCGTTTACACCGTTCTTATCGGTTTACTGCGTGTAACCGGAGGAGATTATCTCTATAATACCACTAGGTCTCGGGGGGCAGTTAACAGGGCATGGAATGTTGACGAAAGCTATTAAAATGGTTAAGTTGATTTCCACCGTGGTGGAGATCACGGCTAACTTAGTGAAACGTAATGGGTAGAGCATTCCATGATACAGAAGCTGCAATAGCAAATTTTGTTTATCAACAAAAACAAAGTGAGATCTTGGGACAACAAGTTTGGAAGTGTCAGTGACGGAAGGAAGATTGCGAATAGGTTTATACAAAGTAATAATATTATTAAAATAGGAAGGTGATATTTCTGAAGAATTTTATATATATACAAACAAATTTTAAATTGAATGCGTTGAGTAAATGGTAACCAGTGTAATTCTTTTAACAAAGGTGATGTATGTGCCCCTCGACCAACACAATAAATTAATCGAGCGGCTCGATAAACAACACTATCAATTCTCTTCTTGTCTTTTGAGGACAAAACCGTGAACAGACTGTTACAATAATCAATCCTAGACAAAATTAGGGCTCTGACAACATAATGGCAGGTGGCTATATTCAAGAATCTTCTAATTCGCCATAAATTACGTAAATGGAAATTACATGTCTTAATCACATTGCTAACGTGTAGCGTAAGCTTAACATTGGAATCTAAGCATACCCAAGTTCATAACCTGAGAGGAAAGTTTAATTGTATGACCAGAAAGATTCAATTCAATGTGAAGAAAATCGTTCACTTGGCAATTTACTGAATGCATCAGCATAAATTCTGTTTTAGAACTATTTACCTTTAAGAAATTTAATGACATCCACTTCTCAATCTCGATTACACATTCTGATATGGAGTGTAGTGTCTCTTGAAAATCTTCTGGTGATATCGAGGGTCGAATGGAGCATAAATTTGAATGTCATCAGCATAAATGATATATTGAAGGTTGTATTTTCGAAATATTTTAGATATTGGGGTAATGTATATGCTAAACAGGATGGGTCCGAGTACAGATTACAACATAACATAATTACAAGAGTCTTACAAACTACAACAAATCAAGGAAAGAGGAAGGATTTTAGATGCTTTTTAAAAGTAAGTACATGCGGCATTTGTCTAATGTATTGTGGTAGAGCATTTCATGATACAGAAGCTGCAATAGCAAATTTTGTTTATCAACAAAAACAAAGTGAGAAGGAAGATTGCGAGTAGGTTTATACAAAGTAATAACATTATTAAAATAGGAAGGTGATATTTCTGAAGAATTTTATATATATACAAACAATTTTTAAATTGAATGCGTTGAGTAAATGGTAACCAGTGTAATTCTTTTAACAAAGGTGATGTATGTGCCCCTCGACCAACAGCATAAATTAATCGAGCGGCTCGATAAACAACACTATCAATTCTCTTCTTGTCTTTTGAGGACAAAACCGTGAACAGACTGTTACAATAATCAATCCTAGACAAAATTAGGGCTCTGACAACATGATGGCTGGTGGCTATATTCAAGAATCTTCTAATTCGCCATAAATTACGTAAATGGAAATTACATGTCTTAATCACATTGCTAACGTGTAGCGTAAGCTTAACATTGGAATCTAAGCATACCCAAGTTCATAACCTGAGAGGAAAGTTTAATTGTATGACCAGAAAGATTCAATTCAATGTGAAGAAAATCGTTCACTTGGCAATTTACTGAATGCATCAGCATAAATTCTGTTTTAGAACTATTTACCTTTAAGAAATTTAATGACATCCACTTCTCAATCTCGATTACACATTCTGATATGGAGTGTAGTGTCTCTTGAAAATCTTCTGGTGATATCGAGGGTCGAATGGAGCATAAATTTGAATGTCATCAGCATAAATGATATATTGAAGGTTGTATTTTCGAAATATTTTAAATATTGGGGTAATGTATATGCTAAACAGGATGGGTCCGAGTACAGATCCCTGGGGTACTCCAAATTTCAAGGTCTGAGGATCTGACAAAACTCCAGAGATGCTTAAACGCGACGTCCAACCATGCAAATATGAAGTAAACCATTCTAGAGCTGAACCTTTCACAGAGAAGTGAGATTTGAGCCGTTGTAGTAGAATGTTATGGTCGACAGTGTCAAAAGCTGCACTTAGGTCCAATAGCACTAGAAGTACTGCCTTGTGTTTGTTAAAGAAAGCCAGAGTGTCGTTTTGCAGTTTCAGTAGAGCAGTTTCTGTGCTATGCCATGATCGATAGGCGGATTGCATGGGGTCGTACAGATTTCGATCAATTAAGTATGCAACAAATTGGGAAGCAAACGCTTTCTCAATAACCTTAGCTATACATGCGATGTTGCTGACTGGACGATAATTGGATGTATCATCCTTGTTGAGAGACGGTTTCTTGAGGATCGGTGTGATGATGGCATGGTGAGCAGCCGACGGAAACTCGCCAGATTGAAGAGAATTATTCACAAGTTTCGTGAGAGCAGGAACATGGCAGTCTAAATTGTTCTTAACAAGCCAGGTCGGTTGAGGATCTAGTGAACATGAAGTGCTTGACATCTTCATCATGATAGCCTTGAGAGTTGCCTCTGATATCACGTCGAACGTCGAGAATGTCATCTCAGCATTATCGTTGACACTTTCATTGGCGGTGTTGGGTGGTATTCTGGATGCGAGTTCATTTCTGATATGGAGGATTTTTGTAGCAAAGAAGTCTGCGAATCGTTTGCCCAAGATAGCTGGAGAATCGTGGGCAGAAAGAGATCTTGAATCTTTATTCAAGAGATTGTTTACTGTTTGAAAAATTGTTTTGGTATCATCATCATCTAGTTTTTCATGGAGGATATGCCTCTTTTGCAAGAACAATTTGATAATTCACAAGTTTATTGGCTGCTTCAAACATGTCAAATGCAGTGCGGTTGACATCGGAAGGATGTTTACGCCACTTCCTCTCAGCTTTCCTTTTAGACCTCCGAAAGGCGATTGTAATCACAGTTTGCGCGAAGTCTTTTTCGTCATGTAAGCGCAAGGCAACATAAATCACCGTGATTGTAAACATGACTCCAATCGTGATTGCAATCACCAAAAAAGAGACGTCTAAAAGCACTCCAAGTCTCTTTAAATAGACTTAGGTGAAATGCACTACAATTTAGCTGGTATGTGCCTTCAGTTTCATTGTTTAAAAACCCAGAGATCTTGAATCTTTATTCAAGAGATTGTTTACTGTTTGAAAAATTGTTTTGGTATCATCATCATCTAGTTTTTCATGGAGGATATGCCTCTTTTGCAAGAACAATTTGATAATTCACAAGTTTATTGGCTGCTTCAAACATGTCAAATGCAGTGCGGTTGACATCGGAAGGATGTTTACGCCACTTCCTCTCAGCTTTCCTTCTAGACCTCCGAGCATGTCGTTAATATTACCATTGTCAGTTATATTCCTCTCCTTTATCGTGAGAAACCCTTTGATGATGCCCTATATAATGAGGTTTAATCTCCTTGGTAGATAAGATGACATGTATATATTGATGTGTACCTCTGGTATCGACGGGAGTGCTTGGGCAAACCTTTATTGGACTAGCACATGTTCATTTCTATGCTCCTGAGGTATATACTGTGTATATACTGTGTGAGATTTGTTTTACTCCAAAGTTTGGAGTTTCAATAAAGACTACATATTACTCCGGAATACTTGACTCCTGTGCTGCTTCATTAACGTACCTCTCAACTAAACAGATACAAATCCGATCCCAACACAATAATAGGGCATATACATTTCGAAACGGAATGTTCACAACCAACAGCTGAAAATTCACAAATAAAGTCATTTGAAGACACGGGGCGTTGACTATTTTGTTAACACTATCAAGCCCAAGGGATACCTCCAGTCACCGCTTCCATAATTTTTATCTGATGTTCACCAAATTTGGTGACTTTTCCTAAAATCGTATTGTACTAGATTGGCTTCTTCCAGTTGCCATGGTAACCATAAACTGAAGAACATGTTTTTTAATTTTTTTTTTTTACAATTTTGTGTTTTTCTTTTAGTAAACAAGTGAAGTTTGGGTGTTTTCTTGTCCAATTTCATGAGAATCATTGGTAACAGGTTGTCATGAACTGAAATTCATTTCATCAAGAAATCTTTTGTTTTTAAAGACAACATGGCGTAAAACAATGAATATAATAAGAATTATATCAAAAGAGACGTGTAAAACCACTATTAGAGTGCATTTACACGTCTCTTTTAGGGTGATTGCAATCACGATTGGAGTCATTTTTCACTCCAATCACGGTATTTTTGACCGTGTAAACACAAACTAGAATCACGAATCGCGAAATTCGAATCGTGGTCCAGAGGTATTTTCTAATCATGATTCACTCAAATCACAGTGCGAATCGGTAGTGTAAACGGCTTGACCTCCAAAACATGATTTGGGAGGCGGAGCTTACGTGACCTTATATACCTGCACTTCCGCCGATACACCGGGCGCTCTTCCCTTCGAATGCAGTCATGCAGTGTTAGTACTTACTAGTGTTCTCCTTGCTTGATTGACAGGTACGTCTCTAGAAAGGCGATTGTAATCACAGTTTGCGCGAAGTCTTTTTCGTCATGTAAGCGCAAGGCAACATAAATCACCGTGATTGTAAACATGACTCCAATCGTGATTGCAATCACCAAAAAAGAGACGTCTAAAAGCACTCCAAGTCTCTTTAAATAGACTTAGGTGAAATGCAACTACAATTTAGCTGGTATGTGCGTTCAGTTTCATTGTTTAAAAACCCATAACCATGATAACGGAACCCACACTATGCACTATGCAAACAAAATAACAAATGAGCTAGCTACTAGGCCACGGAACCGCAAGAAGTTTTGTATTATTTTATTGCATTATTCAAAGATTTACAACATGATTTTGCGCAATCGGAAAGTACTGTGACCAACGACCGGTCCTTTAAAGAATTAAAGGTTCCCTGAAATCCAAATGCAAGCTTCCTTCAACTATTATGTATTTAATGTATACATCGACTATTTGTTAACTTATTGTGATCAGCATTATATTATGTTTTGCGTATTTTGAAACATTGTAGCAATTATTTTCTGCAGATTGCTATGCCCCATCTCTAAACAAAAACTCTCCAGAGTAAAAATCGCCCAGTGACATCACCTGTCAATCATTGGTCAGCTAACCGGAGATGAGCAAAAGACATATTTACAAAAGAACTTGCTCACATTAACATTAGAGCTGGGGCATAGCAAACTTAAGAAAATAATTCATAACATGTTTAAATATACAAAACATATGTAAATCAAACAGTTAAAAAAAAAGTTGGTTTATAAACTAATAAATAAGTAGTTGAAGGCAACTTGCAACTTGCATTCAGGAAACCTTCTAAAGTGTGACTGCCTGAATTTTCATTTTAGACGGAAATTCCGCTCTCACCTAAATAAACATACTGGGTGCATATCCCAATTAGAACAAGGGAATATAATGCATAGCAAACATAATAAACGTGTTGAATTTGATATGGTCGCATGTAACGACTATTAAAATGTGCTAAAATTTCCATTGGGTATGAATATAACATGTATATAATAAATCACAACTTTTTGGAAAATTGCACGTTCCGGGCAAAACCAAAGTCAGCCAATACTTCTTTTAATAATAATAATAATAATAATAGATGAACATTTATATAGCGCAGCTACTATAAACGTGGGGGTTATTCGGAAAAATAAATTTTCCGTGCGTCTATGCATTCGCCCGTTTAAATGGGTCTATACGAGTCTGCACACGGTTCTTTGTTATCCGTTTGTAATGAAATGTCGTTCATGTCATTATGATGTGCATTATGGTGGTATCTCACCGGGCTGGAGACTAGTTGGCGACCAGTTGGCGACTCAGTCTTCGCTGGTCGCGGAGACGTCTCCGCGACGTCGCCGCGACGTCTCCTGGAGACTAGCCGGGTCTCCGGGGAGTCGTGGGAAAATCAAACATGTTCGATTTTTTAAAAGACTTTTTCAGTCTCCAGCAGGTCTCGGAGACGTCTCCGCGACGTCTCCATCAGTCGCGGAGTCTAATTTTGTCCGCGACTGGGGAGACGTCGCTGCGACGTCGCCGCGACCTACTGGAGACCAAGGCGACTGAGAGGAGACGTTGCTTGACCCACTTTAGAGACCACGTGACTGAGTTCTTTATCATTTGGTACAGTTTGTTCCTGCTCCCATGGATACGTCGCGGAGACGTCTCCGAGACTTCGCCTTGGTGAGATTGCAAACCATTTTCGGGTCTCCCGAGTCGCCGCGACTACCGCGACTGATCAGTCGCGGCAGTCGCGGCGATGTCTCCGCCGGTGAGATACGCACTTAAAACAAGTTTCACAGATGTGTGTATACATGCATGTATTATTCTCGGATGTCCATCAGAAATAGGCACCTATTATCAGGCATAATGTTTATCGAACATCTGCTATTATATTTTTGGTTGTTAATCAAAGCGTTTGTGCTTGCACAATGTCTATTACTGAGGTATAAGGTATTGTTTAAAATGTGAGTATCGCTTTGACCCGATGTGAGCGTACAGATTGACCACCGGATAGTGTCCGCAGCTGCCATTCGCTTTATGTACAGAGACATAATTCATGCATTAAGATACAAACATACGCACTTTGAGATCAGTACTGCATGTACATGTTCACACACACCCACACAACTGCCCAGGGGTGATGGAATCCCAGCAAACACAAAATGTTTTAATAACGTTTCCAAAACGTTTTTATTAGGTCACGTAGGTCTTCGTCTTTAATCAACGTTTAAAAAATGTTTGTACAGACTGTCCCAGAAAAAACGAAACCGGGTTTCATGGCAGAAATTTTATGTTATAATGAATAATTTCCTTAATGATATATATATGTCTGAAAAGCTCTGTGTCTCTTCTTTCATTTGATGTACAACTTATGGCACATAATTCACGCATGACTGAATTAGAACGATGGAAAGTGGTGTTACCAAAACTCAATTTGCATGCAGAAATTGCAAGTTTGGGTGAGGTTTTGGGGTGAGTTTTAAGGGTAGTAAACGTACTTATTTTGAAAAAGGACAAACACCACATACAATTTCATATTTCTATCTTTTAGATGACACCTCATGCTAAAAAAATAAATGATTTATGCCAGAGAACGAGTATAATGAAAACATGCCTGATTTCTGCCTAAATGAGTGGAAGTTGAGTAAGAAGTCGCTCAGCTTTCCTGACTTAGCTGCTGACAATGGACTTTGATGCATGAGTGAATTTACACAAACAAGTCATGGGGATCCGGGAAAACATGAGAAACAGGCAAGATCAGGAAAGCTACTCATTTGGGCTGGAATCAAGCATGTTTTCGTTGTACTCGTTCTCTGGCATAAATCATTTATTTTTTAATCATGAGGTATCATATAAAAGATAGAATTATGAATTTGTATGCCGTGTTTGTCCTTTTTCAAAATAAGTACGTTTACTACCCTTAAAACTCACCCCAAAACCTCACCCAAACTTGCAATTTCTGCGTGCAAATTGAATTTTGGTAACACCACTTTTCATCGTTCTTCAGTCATGCGTGAATTATGTGCCATAAGTTGTATATCAAATGAAAAAAGATACACAGAGCTTTTCAAACATATATATATCATCAAGGAATTTATTCATTATAGCATAAAATTTCTGCCATTAAACCCGGTTTCGTTTTTTCTGGGACAGTCTGTATAACGTCGAAGTTTTGACTTAACATTTGCCTCAAAGCACAGGTCTTTTGAAGACGTTCGGAAAACGTTTTTGGACGTCACAAAATTAAACACCTTGGATATGTTCTGTACAACGTTTACAAAACGTTTTAACCAGACGTATTTTGTTGAATGTTTATTAGACATTTTTATACGTCGAAATAAAAACACATGTCTAACTAAGAATCGGACGTTTTCTGAACATTCTAAAAACGTTTTAAGTTAGTTACTTGGACCTTCTTTTAGAACGTGTTTTAGGGAAGGTTTTGAACGTCTTTACAACGTTTTAACAGGACGTTTTTAAAACGTTGTCTAAACGTTAGGAAAACCAATAAAACAAACCTTCTATGTATTTGCTTTTAAAGGGGTAGTACAGTTTTGGTAAGGCTGAACCTTAGTAACCAAAACCTGCACAGTAACATTACAAACCAATATTTATAACCCCATCATGCTCGAAAGGTATACAAAAATACAAACGACTAAGTAAAACGCCTGTTATCATTCAAAAAGCGCCATTAAAACATAAGAGGGCGCTCTCTAATAAGGCATTGGTTTCAACCATTTTTCATACAAAATTATGCATGTGATGTTTTTTTGAAAATGTTTGTATTTATTTAGGGCCCAAATAAATACGATCGGATATATTTATTGATATTTCAGCCATTTATGAACCGATTTTTACCAAATAAAGTTTATTCTGCCATTAAAATTGCATGTTCTTTCAAATTCGACACTCAGTTTTTCATTACCTCACGAAAAAATTGTGTTGTACAGCGCCCTCTCTACCAAAACTGAACTACCCCTTTAAGTGTAAGACCTGCAGAAAACCTGTCGGACGCTGGAGACGTTTTGCAAACGTTTTAAGAACATTAAAAACGTCCAGCAAACTTACAATTTTGTTGTTCAACAAATACCAGGCTATTACAGTCGATACAAGAAAGAAATTAAGGATTGATCGATGACGTCATGCGATGCGCCCGCACACGCAGTGTGGCCAGTGAAAAAAATACTATTATGCTAGGGAGCAGCGAAAATTATGCTAAATTAGCCCAAAATTATGCCAAACCCTCTTTCGGAGCCGAGAGTCATTTTTTAGACCGGGGGGGGGGGGGGGGGGGGGGGTAGTCGAAGAAAATTTTCGAAGCCAAGACCAGGTCCCGTCCCAAACTTTCGAGGCCTAGACCAGGTCTCAAGTCCCAAATTTTCGAGGTCTAGACCAGGACCTATTGGTTGGGAATTCTGTAAGCGGGGGGTGGGAGGGGGGGGGGGGTAGTCGTATACATTTTTCGAAGCCGAGATTGAGAGTTTTCGACGTTTTTGAGACCGAGACCAGGTCCAGTCCCAAATTTTCGAGACCGAGACCAGGACTTTTTACACAAATTCCGAGGCCGAGACCAGGTTTTTTTTTCAAAATTATGCCAGAAAGCCCAGAATTATGCTTAAAAAAGTCAAATTATGCCAGGCATAATGCCAGATGCTAAAAGGGTCAAAATTATGCCAGAAAGCATAATTATGCCAGATCTGGCAACATAGCGCACATCGCAGTTCAATGCTGTTGATATTATATATACAACAACAAGGACATGATAACAATGTTTTCATTATAAATAATCACAAAATGTATTTTGTTTATAGAAATTCACATATCATTTATGATCGTTTATAATCAATCATGTATTCCCCGATAGCAAAATCCCTTGTAGTTTGGTAGTTATTCAATCAAAGTTCAACACACATTGAAAACACAAAAAATAAAAAATTTTGCCGATTGCCGCGTGTGTTGAACTTTGTTTGAATAGCTACCAGGCATTTTGCTATCGGGGAATACATGATCGATTATAAACGATCATAAGTGAAATGTAAAATTTCTATAAACAAAATACATTTTGTAATAATTTATAATGAAAACATTGTTATCATGCCCTTGTTGTTGTACATAATTTTAAAAATATATAAATGAGACCTGTATATGTAGTTATAAATATGATTTGAAGGCTAATCATTCCAGAATCAACTCTCGGAAAATACTAACCATTAAAAAATACAGATATTATGAAGAGGTGTTTATATATTCAACCGACTTTTAGTATGGGTAGCGTGTTAGGATGATAAGTTTAGGATTAGGATTTGGATACGAGATAGGATATACGTTTAGGAATATAAAATGTAAATATATATATATCGTGTATGAATGCCATGTACATTAACGTTCTTAAAACGTTCTTAAAACGTTTTTAAAACGTTCTTATAACGTCTCCAGCGTCCGACAGGTTTTCTGCTGGTCCTTGCATTTGAAAGCAAATACATAAAAGGTTTTTTATTGGTTTTTCTAACGTTTAGACAACGTTTGAAAAACGTCAATTTCGAACGTTTTAAAAACGTTTTCAACCTTCCAAAAATACACGTTTTAAAAACGTTTTCACAAAACGTCCAAAAACAACTTTAAACCTGCTTAGAACGTTCAGAAAACGTCCAATTGTTTGTTGGGATATCATGTGTGTTGTGAGTGTGTGTCAGTGGCGTAGAGACCAAGGGGAAGGGGGGGGGGGCATGGGGGCACGTTCCCCTAATAATTTTAGCAAAAAACAATGGGAAACATGAGGAGACATTTTTTTTGAAAAAACAAGTAATACATAGGAACCTTAAGGACCCCCCCCCCCCCATCAGTCTGACCAAGATACACCACTGGTGTGTATGTATGTGTGTATGCACATGCACAGTACATAGTAACTTACCTATAGAAAGCAGTGGCGTACCCAGGCATGGGGGGTGTTTCTTCAGAAAAAAATTCTGTCAGCGGAGGGGGGGGGGGGGGGGGGGGGGGTAGTCGTAGAAATTTGTTGAAGCCGAGACCAAGTACCTACACAATTTTCGAGACCGAGCCCGGTCGAGACCGCTAAAATTTGGTCTCGAGACCGCTAAAATTTGGTCTCGAGACCAGTTAAAATTTGAAAAGGGGGGGGGGGGGGTGGGGTTCAAACCCCCCAAAACAGTCCTCTTTTGGTCAAGGGGGGAGGGGGAGGGTGAACCCCCAACCCCCCCCCCCCCCCCTGGGTACGCCTATGATAGAAAGTATGTATGTTTGTATCGTATAATGCAAAGGGATTATACCTTCCGTGATGGGGTACACAAACTCTCGCTCATTTGCCAACTCATACGTGGAAAATACTTGGAAAATACCTTCTGGAAAATAAATTATGCGGCGGTAAAAAAAAAAAGAATATAGCATTTCATAGATGAAAGGATTTACATCGTGGGTGTTTTAATGGTTGTATGTCCATATATATGTATGTATATCAAAGACAAACAGACAACGTTGCTCAAATAAGGAAGACAATGCATTAATATTCGGCAAAAAAAAAAAAAAAAACCGCATCTTTTGTGAAACAGGATGTGGGCCTGCTACACAGAAATTCATATTCGAGTTCGAATTAATGGAGTATGTTGAAGATGGCGGAGATGACACGAAATCGAACTCGCTCTCGTCATGCACGTGCGGTTAGAATAAAATGGATTGCAGTGCTGTTCTTGGCGTGGTTCTCATCGACTACGGAGTTTGTAGGCGGTGAGTTTGACAACTACATGAAGACTGACAAATATCTCATATGTTTAGATTGAAATAAGTTTGTGATTGCACTGTAATCTATAAAATGGTTCAATCTACAGCTTCAATCCTGCAGCGGTTTCGGGTAGGTCTTCAACACATAGTCGCAATCAATGAGTTGTTGGATATGTTTAGGTGGGCTGTATGACCCATATACAGACCACCTTATAATTGCGTCAGAATCGTCTTTATTAGGTGGTCTGTATGACACATACAGACCACCTTATAATTTCGTCAGAATCGTCTTTATTTATTCTTTATTAGGTGGGCTGTATGACTCATACAGACCACCTTATAATTTCGTCAGAATCGTCTTTATTAGGTGGGCTGTATGACACATACAGACCACCTTATAATTTCGTCAGAATCGTCTTTATTATTATTTCTTTATTTATTAGGTGGGTTGTATGACATATACAGACCACCTTATAATTTCGTCAGAATCGTCTTTATTATTATTTATTTATTTATTAGGTGGGTGTATGACTCATACAGACCACCTTATAATTGCGTCAGAATCGTCTTTATTAGGTGGGCTGTATGACACATACAGACCACCTTATAATTTCGTCAGAATCGTCTTTATTATTTCTTTATTAGGTGGGCTGTATGACTCATACAGACCACCTTATAATTTCGTCAGAATCGTCTTTATTTATTATTCTTTATTTTTTTTCTTATTTCTACCCACTTTTTTGTGTGCAAGATAACATGAAAATGCCGGCTCAATGAAATGTCTTGAAAATTGGCACACATATGTATAGGTATGTGGACTAAGCATAACAAGGTTGTCAACCTTGACCATGACTGATGACGTCATCTAGGCGCCATTTTGTATTTACTTTCGTCAAATACATAATGTATCATAACTATATAGGTTGCACGGTAGTAAATATTATCCCCATAGACTTACGCACTAAAAACCACGATTTCAATCTAAAATAAAATAAAAACTATTGCATGAAGTTTTCTAATTTTTTGATATATTTCTATATAATGGTAGATCTATCAAAAGAAAAAAGAAAACAAAAACTGATGCAGCGGAAAATTAATAGAATGAGCCTTGAACGAAGAATACATATTTTTCATTTGTCTTGTCTAAAAGGATTCCAGATATGCATGCTTTGCACTCAATTATCAACAAAAGTCATTATTTACCTGATTTGTCCAGACTTTTGGCTTATTATGGAAGATAGCATTACCTTAATGGCAAATCCAGCATAAAACTACACATTATAAGAACTTAAAGGGGAATTCCACCCCAGAAATGTGATGTTTGCTATAAAATGAAGCGAATATGAAGAATCATGATCGAAAATCTGAGCCAAAACGGTGGAGCAATAAAAAAGTTATGACAGGATGAACTTTGCTCCGATTTTTACTATCGTTCGCAATTGCTATCGATCGTGACGTCACTTGCGAGCTGCAGCCATTTTGACTTCTACATGGAAATTTAAAAAAAATTAAATTTTCTTAATAACAAAGCAAATTTATGAGCTTACAAATTCCAAAGAGGTTGGCCCATCGATATTATTCTATGAATTCGTGAAAACAAGCAGAGAAAAATTAATTTTTAGCAACGAAAATGAGAAATAAGTGTATTTTCATGTACTAAAGGCATGGCGAGTTGCTCGTCAATGATGTTGCATATAGCGGCAATTTTGAAACGATCGCTCATTACTACATGATGTTCAAATCGGTATAACTCCCGTGTTCCTTGTCCGATTTTGATCAAATTTTCACCAATTATGCCTCTTATTCTGCTTATTCAAATAACGAATGGTTTTATCAGGCCCGGACTACCCCTTTAAGTATTGTTTATGATTTATTTCCTGAAAAAAAAAGACGTCATCTTTCCTCCGCCACTTTGCGAAAAAACAGTCGAGACGGCTGAATTAGACCCGTGCGACCTATAACGCAAACTCATAACTATATCATATTTTACATGTCGAAAGTTAATGTCATAACAATACACATAGCAAGGTTTTTAACCTTGAACATGACTGATGACGTCATCTAGGCGCCATTTTGTATTATTTTCGTCAAATACATTATGTATCATAACTCTATAACGCAATATTATAACTATATCATATTTGGCAGGATGAAAGTCAATGTCATAACCATAAGCATAGCACGGTTTTCAACCTTGACCATGACTGATGACGTCATCTAGGCGCCATTTTGTATTTATATTTGTCAAATACATTGAGTGATTTCAAGTTCGGTGTTGGGCTGGTGTTAGAGTGGTGTTATTCCAAGGGCTGCTTAAATCGAGCTAAAAATCAGCTGTTCGGTTTGGGAGAACCGATACCGATAGTGCTATCGATATAAACACCGCCCTAACACGTACAGCGAAAAATAACAAAAATTATCTTTATGATACTGCTGTTCATAATTCAGGGTAAACTGAGACGATAATATGCAGTTCTGTCATTTAGTGAATGTAAAATCATACAATTTGCATTATTTCTCTTGTTATTAGAATAATTCTAAAGACGTGTCACGAGTGTCATGCGCGATATTTTACAAATATTGATTTGCAGCTGAACAGTGCTATACGCAGCGGAACATTCACTACGCATTACGCCAGAAGTTGCGGCGTTCTTAGTCTGCGCGTGGCTGTTAACGGCGTTGTATGTGCATGCATGTGAAAGTGAGTGAGTGAGTGATCAGTGATATAATAGAGTGAGTTAATAAAACAATAATTTAATTAAATAATTTGTAATTATAGTGAATGAATCGGGTCAATCTATCAATCAATCAACCAATCAATGAGTGAGTGATCAGTAATAGTGAGTTAATAAAACAATGATTGAATTAATTTTTTTGAAATTATGGTGAATGAATCGGGTCAATCTACCAATCAGTCAAGAATCATTCAATCTAACAATCAATCAATCAATCAATCAATCAATCAATCAATCAATCAATCAATCAATCAATCAATCAATCAATCAACCAATCAATTAATTATTTGACACACGGAGCTAGCTACTTGACTTGGTACTACCGAAGTAGTTGGTACGGTAGGACTTGTTCTCGGTCGATTACCCTCCGAAACATTTTTTTAAATTTTTTTAAAATTTGTACCGGCCAGGAGGTTGTAAAAAGGGCCTTGTCTATATCTAGCTAGTCTTATTTATATATTGGTACTGATAGTGATATATAATGCTGCATGGAATATTGCTTAATTATTCATGTAATTACATGTATTATATTATAGTTCGACCGTGCTTGCCTGGCTTCGCCTGGGCATAGGCCCAGTAGGCAGTAGGCCTATACCTAGTCAGAGATAAACTGGACTACTTAGACTCGTAGAACTAGTCAGTAGTCTAGTCTAGACCGTAAAACTAATTGTATATTGCAGTGCAGTGCAGTGCAAGTGGAATAAACAGAGACAAATGTTTGCTTTATGGCTGCCTAATCATTGCATGTCTAGTGTCTAAAGTTTAAACACTAAGACAGTCTAAGACTAAGTGAAGTCTTAGCCTAGCCCTAGGCTAGGCTAAGTAAGGATTATACTTGATTAATAGGCTAGCATGCCGGCCCCGGAGGCTATGATGATGCTAAATTGCTAGCCTTAATCTTACTCGATCTTAGGACTAAGACTTAGCTTAGCCTTACGTTTACCCAGGGGCCAGGAGTATGCTATGCTTGCTTAAGAATAAGAGTAGTTCTAGTTCTAGTTCTAGTCCTATGGTAATACTCATCAACGCCTGTTCAGCATCTAGATGAGGGTAAAGCATAGAGCTGTTATATACAGCTCTATGCGGTACAGTTCCTGAAAAGGGAACTAAATTGTTTCAAGAGCCACCTTGAACTGCTCCAAAGAAGGCAAGAGTACATATCTAGGCCTATCCGGCCTGTCTTGACAGGATTGGTGCCCGGTTGGTGTACTAACTAGTTCTCCTAGACTAGTCTAGAACTAGTAGACTAGGCTACTTCATCTACTAGAAAAAGAAAAGTATAAGTACAAAATATTTATAGAATTAACTTCTGCTAGTTCTGGCCAATTAACGAGTCGAGTTAACATCTACATGTACTAATAAAATAGCTTGACATAAATATTATTAATTATTATGACTTACAGTTACACAGAAAAGGATGGGCACAGGACAGGTCTATATTATATATATATCAGAGGCTACATCTATTTTCAGCAAGCTGGTGATGGTAACTACGATTGAAGTCTGTGTAAACTATAAAAATCCACTTGGTCTTGGAAAAGTTCATTGTAAATAATGAAGACGAAGGCCGAATTAAGCGAAGACGAAGGCCGAATAAAGCGAAGGCGAAGCGAAGCACTGTCTGGTGCATTTGAATTGTGCATGCATTAATATTACGTTGTTGTATACGTAAAGTAATTACCATTACCATAAATTAGACTCAAGATCAGACTCGTATGGGTTGTTTATCGATCTTAATAATGTATCCCCAAGAATTGTATCACTAATGGGCTTACAAAAATAATAAGCCTCAATTATGTTTGATTTTTTCCTAAATATTCAAGAAGAGGGTAAATCTAGGTACTTTATAGACCGTGTGTTATCGATATTTTGCAAACACAAGTATTCAATTCATGTTCTAAATTAAGATCGACTAGTCTAGCCTAGTAGTAGTACGTTATGATTAATTCATTGATTTTACGTTCACACTAAATCATTGGCGTCGGGGGAAGAGGGGTTGCGGGCTGGTGGCGGTTACTTGACAAATGAACGAGGGTCGATTTGATAACATTATTAATGATACATATACTACTACTTTAGAACTATACTACTTCTTCTTCTACTACTAGAACTCTATTATAGTACTAATGGAAAGAACAAAAACATTCTAACTTTTCAATTATTTTTGTGTATAGCATCACTTTGCTTAATTGCCTAATTGTTTTGTATTTATCTTGTACGTTGGTTTATTTTTAGTTGGATCGTCAACCCGAGCTGACTAGACTCAAAACCGTCTTCGAATTAATTGGTTCATTAATCGTTTCCCTTTCTAATCAATTATGAATTCATCGTATAGCCTACATACTTCTGCTCTAACAATGCACTAACACCGAACTTGAAATCACCATTTCTTAAATCCCTAGGGGCTAGTGTTAGTGAATGGGAAATTTGTACGCAAATCCTAACACCAGCCATGAAGCTCAGTTCAAGCAGACGACATTTTCATAAAATTACAACACCAGCCACCGGAATTAAGTTGCAAAATTCCAGAGGTCAACGCCTAACACTGCAAGAGTTCACGTTCGGTGTTTAGGCCGGTGTTAGTGTTTATTAAACACTAACACCAGCGTTAAACACCGAACTTGAAATCACTCATTATGTATCATTATACTTGTAAATGATGCACAGGCATGAGTGGATCAGTAAGAATTGGATGCACGAGTTTAAAGGGATAGTTGAGTATTGGTCAAACTTAACTTTAGTAACCAAAACCTGCACCATTACGGTGCAAACTAATAGTTATAACTCCACCATGCTCGAAAAGTATACACAATTACAAACGACAAAGTAAAGCCCCTGTTATCATTAAAAAAGAGCCGTTACAACTCAAAGGTCAAATTAACTCTAGAGTACGCTAGCGCGAAGCGCTAGCGTTCTAGGTCATCCTAATACGGGACTGAATCTGAATTTTTTTTTGCACGCTAATTGTGCTTAAAATTATGATACGGTACTTACCACCGATTCATTCTCCAATATGTGATCCAACTATCGGTTGGATTAAAATTATGGTTTTTCCCTCCATTCCGCTAAAAATCAGTTTATGCGCCTCCTCGACTTCTCTCCGTGTGTTAGCGCGACTCCGAACAGATTTTGAACGAAAGATGATCGCGATGCATGGCCGCCGCGGCGATGCGAACGGCGAACGGCGATGGCGATACACATTGTACATGCGCGGTAAGCATAGGAGGACCTAGAACGCTAGCGCTTCGCGCTATTATTCTCTAAAAGTGATGTCCGGACCAGGCCTGGTCCGGACGTCAATCACTAATATTATATTTTGAAAGCAAATTTCACAACAATGAGAGCATTAAATGTTGCTTGTAAGTATCGGTTTCCATGAGAGCATTTGATTGGGAATTATTATTATTTCCCATGTTTCTTTTAATGATCTTTCACATGGAATTGAAATCAACCAAATCAGTTACAATTAATTTTGGGGGGCACTTCGGAAAATACCAATACTCAACGCTCCCTTTAACTTTGGAATTATTTCAACCCACGAGCGCAGCGAGTGGGTTTTAGACCATTTCCAAAGTGCATACAATTCTTACCGATCCACGAAATATGCCTGTGCAGCATTTGTTTTATAAAATGGGCGCGAACAAATGTGAAAATCAGACTTTTTCCCAGTAATGGTTAAATTTACCGACCCATGGCTTCAAAAGTACCGACCCATGGCTTCAAAAGTACCGATCCATGGCTTCAAAAGTACCGACCCATGGCTGCAAAAGTACCGACCCATGGCTAATTTACCGACGCATGACTGGAGAAAAATTTGATTTTCACATAAAAAAAAAAAAAAAATGTTAATGATTTTTTTATATCATTTGTTTTTTAGATACAATTTTTTTTTAAATGTGTTTTTTATGATTTAAACAAAATTAAAATAATTTATTTTTATCTTTTAAATGACATAAATTTTATTTCATTTTATTTTATTTTATTAATTTTTTTATTTCATTTTATGCATCAGTAAAAAACTTTTACACGCTAATTGACCAATCAGAATGCAGGGATTCTTCTACCCATTTTATAAAACTCTATAACGCAATATCATATTTGGCATGATGAAAGTTCATGACAGTAAAAATTATTATAATGAACGTACCCGTACGCGCGTATATTCTTAAAAAAAAAAAATTTGTGAAAAAAAAAATTTGTGGACAATTTTTTTTTTGTGAAAACAAATTTCTGGAAAAAAAAGAATTTCAGAAAAAAAAAAATTTCTTAAAAAAAAAATTAATTAATTAAAAAAAAGCGCGCGCGCGTGCGTCTGCGCATGCGCGCGCGAATATACGCGCGTACGCGTACGTTCATTATAATAATTTTTACTGTCATGACATTAACTTTCATCATGCCAAATATGACAGTTATGATTCTGCGTTATAGAGTTATGATACATAATGTATTTTACAAATATAAATACAAAATGGCGCGTGGATGACGTCATCAGTATTGGTCAAGGTTGAAAACCTTGCTATGATTAGTCCACATGCCCATACCTATGTGTGCCCATTATTAAGACATTTCATTGAGGCATTTTCATGTTATGATACATACTGTATTTGACAACAATAAATACAAAATGGCGCCTAGATGACGTCATCAGTATTGGTCAAGGTTGAAAACCTTGCTATGCTTACTGTAATGACATTTACTTTCATCATGCAAAATATGATATAAACCGAACACAAAAAGTAACTTCACCCCTAAGCAAATGCCCATAATTTCATAACCAAGAATCGTTTCAAGATTTCGTCCTTCCAATATATCCGTATGGTAGTTAGGAAAACAATGTGTAAAAGTAAGAGGGAACAATAAATCCATGGTTGTGTGAGCACACATTACAGACAAAATAGTTATATTTCAAAATTCGCAAAAGTATTATCATACTTCGACCACGTCAATCATACGATAGCAATTAACAAACTCATTCAGCTTGGTGTCAACAGAGCTATCATCCCCACTATTTGTAGTTTTCTCTCTCGACGCTCTCAAACTGTTCGATATCATGGTGTTACTTCCACTTCCGAGCGTACGTCTTGCGGTGTACCTCAGGGTACTAAATTAGGCCCCATTATTTTTTTAATCATGATTAATGACGCTTCAATTTTATGTCTTGATCGTTGGAAATATGTTGATGATTTAACTTTGGTAGAAATTTTGCATAAGTTTAAGCAATCTCAAATGCAAACACACATTAATATGCTTTCTGATTGGTGTTTATTAAATGATATGAATTTAAAAGATGAAAAGTGTAAATTGATGCAGATTTCCTTTTTTAAACAGCCTCCTCCTCCTTTGCAACTTATGATTAATGGTTCCCCTCTTGAAGTTGTTAATTCAATTAAACTTCTTGGGGTTATTATCCAAAATGATTTAAAGTGGGACCAACAGGTCAAGCGGATGGTCAGTAATGCTTCTCGGCGTTTGTTTATTCTCTGTAAGTTGAAAAGAAATGGTTTTAAAACTCTTGATTTAGTGTTAATTTTTACCATGTATATACGACCACTGTTGGAGTTTGCTGCCCCTGTTTGGAGCTCTGGTCTTACTGTTAGTCAAAGTGATCAAATTGAACGTGTTCAAAGGAGAGCCCTCAAAATGATTTGTTGGCCCGAGTCTGACTCATACCGTGTTCTTTTACAAAGGTTCAACCACGAAACCCTTTGTGATCGTCGCACTTTAATTTTAACTCAATTTGCTAAGTCTCTTTTGCTTTCTGATCGTCATCGCCATTTATTGCCCCAAACTCGTTTTGATTTAACCTGTCTAAATTTACGGAATTCTCAAATCCTCCATATGCCTCAGACTCGGACCCAACGTTATGGGCAATCCTCGATTCCATCTCTCATTCGATTACTCAATTAATGTATTTTTTAATATCATATTTAATCATTAGATTTATCTGTTATTGATATGAACAATTTAATTTATAAATGTTAAGAATATATTATAAAATAAAGATGCATTCAATTAAATCTCAATTTTTAATTGAAAATACTTTGTAAACTGTTAATGATCCTTGTGTTTGTTAGTAAATAAGATCAATTTAATTCATGTTAAGGATATTATATAAAAATGAAACTTAGTCAATTATTCAATTTCAATTGAAGATACTTTGTAATAATGGACTTTGTAGTTATTGAATGTTAAATTTAATTTGTGTTAAGAATTTAATACAAATTAAAACTTGTTAATTATCAATTTTAATTATAGACACTTTGTATAATGTACTTTGTATAAATGGAATGCGATAAATTTAATTTGGGTTAGGAATATAACAGAAATTAAAACTCGTTTAATTACTCAATCTTTTTAAAGATACTTTGTATTGCCTCCTTTTATATCATATTACATAAGAACGTTTTTAATCAAGTCTCATTTTTAATTGAAAATACTTTGTATTAATTAATCTACTTTGTATTTGTTATTGAAAACAATCATAATAAATTTATTTAATTTCTCAATTACATATGAAGATACTCTGTATTAATATACCTTGTATTTGTTATTGAATATGATAAAATTAATTTATGTTCAGGATATAATGTACATGTAAGATAAAATTAAGTTAATTATTCAATTTTAATTGATGATACTTTGGATTTGCTATTGAATGTTAAATTTAATTTCTGTTAAGAATATAATATAAGTTAAACAATTTTAATTACTCAATTTTAATTAAACATCGTTTGTAATAATGTACTTTGTATAAATGGAATACGATAAATTTAATTTGTGTTAGGATTATAACATGAATTAAGACTTGTTTTATTACTCAATCTTTATACCCTGTATTGCTTCCCTTTTGATATTACATTTGATTGTTAGATCTACTCGTTATTGAGTATGATAAACTTAATTTATGTTAGGAATATGATATAAAATAGATAGTGGGATTTGATATCCTTCAATTAAATAATTTCCATGCTCTTATTTTTGCATTTTTGTGATGCTTATTATTGTAATTTTTCAAAAGATATACATGTACTGTATTAATTTACATTTTGTTAGATTCAATATTTAGTTAGTATTACATATATATTTAAAAGTAAGTAACGAATTAGTAAATTGGTTCTTTGTTATTGTTATATTAAAATTAAAATTAGATGAGAATATGCATATTATAATAATCACATTTTTAATGTTAGTGCCTTTCTTGCCAAATGCATTCATAAATATGTATCATTTTGTTGTATTTTGATGTTAAATTATATTTTTATTGTGTTGTAATTTATTTATTCATGTATGTTCATATGTTCATGTACGCAAGGCATTTTAGTCTTCGGACTACAGTCTTGTTAATTTTGTTCAATAAATACCGATATATCTATCTATCTATCTATCTATCATTACAAATTATTGAGAGTTGGAAAATTAAAAAATGCACTGTTTTACAATTGCAATTAATGCATTTTACCACATGTGCCATCAAAAAATCAAAATGAATGGAATATCAAACAGCATTGTTTCATAAACCATGATCAATGCATTCCGCCACATGTGGGGATTCACAACATTGTACAGGCCCGCGCAATACCTTGTGACTTTTGAATTGGGCCATTTTGTCTTTAATCTGTGCTCATTAAGCCATAAAGTAGTGAATATCTCCGATTCTCGCACATATTGAACATAACAAATGTGCTAATATTGTGGTAAGAGGACATCTTGAAAAAATAATCGGTTATGAAATTATGGGCAATTGCTTAGGGGTGAAGTTACTTTTTGTGTTCGGTTTAGTTATGATATTGCGTTATAGTGTTATGATACATAATGTATTTGATGTAAATAAATACAAAATGGCGCCTAGATCATAGATGACGTCATCAGTCATGGTCAAGGTTGAAAACCTTGCTGTGCTTAGTCCACATGCCTATACATATGTGTGCCACTTTTCAAGACGTTTCAGTGAGCCATTTTCAAGTTATGATACATAATGTATTTGACAACAATAAATACAAAATGGCGCCTATATGACGTCATCAGTCATATTCAAGGTTAAAAACCTTGCTATGTGTATTGTTATGACATTAACTTTCGACATGTAAAATATTATATAGTTATGATTTTTCGTTATAGGTCGCACGGGTCTAATTCAGCCGTCTCGACTTTTTTTCGCAAAGTGGCGGAGGAAAGATGACGTCATTTTTTTTCAGGAAATAATAATAATAATAATAATAATAATAATAATTGCATTTATATGGCGCTTTATACGGGCGTTTCTAAGCGCTCTGGTGGTCTGTCTAAAAAAGAAAACTAGTAAACACGATAGCATAAAAACAATACAACACCAAAGTCAAAGTAACAAATAAGAAATAACAAATACATGACATAATACAATACTTAATTACTAACTGTGTGCGCCTCCAGAAAATTACAACTGCCCAACAAGATGGGTTTTGAGGAGGATTTTAAATGATTCGATAGATGTGGCATTCTGAATATGGGGTGGGAGTTTGTTCCAAAGGGTGGGGGCAATGGACGAGAAGGCTCGGTCACCATAACGAGTTTTTGTACGTGGGCCATGAAGTAATTGGAGAGAGGAAGATGAACGGAGGGGTCTGGCAGAAGAGGAGGAACGAAGGGAGACTAGGTCTTGAAGATATATGGGGGCAAGATTATGCGTGATTTTATATGTGAGAAGTAAAATCTTGAAAGTAATGTGGGAATGGACCGGTAGCCAATGAAGTGAGCGGAGAACAGGGGATATATGGTCATGTTTCCTTCTAAGGGTGACTAATCTAGCGGTTGAATTTTGGATACGTTGGAGGGGGGATATGTGAGAAAGAGGGAGGCCGGCGAGGAGGGAGTTGCAGTAGTCCAGATGAGAGGAGACGAAGGCGTGGACGAGTCGCTCAGCGGATGATTGGTCAAGCAGACGCCTGATCTTCCCTATTTTGAAAATACCCCAAGATGCAGATTTGCAGATGTTTGTGATATGGTGTTTAAGAGTTAGTGTTTGTCCAAAGTAAAGCCAAGGTCTCTAACACAATCATAAACAATACTTAAGTTCTTATAATGTGTAGTTTTATGCTGGATTTGCCATTAAGGTAATGCTATCTTCCATAATAAGCCCAAAGTCTGGACAAATCAGGTAAATAATGACTTTTGTTGATAATTAAGTGCAAAGCATGCATATCTGGAATCCTTTAGGCAAGACAATTGAAAAAATATGTATTCTTCAGGCTAGTATGAAGATTTAACAACAGCTTAGTGTCGACCTTAGTAACATTTAGGGCTATGTCTTTATGTAGAATTAAAGGGATAGTTTAGTTTTGGTAGAGAAGGCGCTAGACTACCTATTTTTTTGTGAGGTAATGAAAAACTGAGTGTAAAATTTGAAAGAGCATAATATTTAAATAATAAAATCATCTTTGTTTGATCAAAATCGGTTCAGAGACGGCTGAAATATCCATAAATATAACAATTTATAATAAACCCGGGGCCCCAGGTTTATTAGAGAATTTTGAACCAGCCGTTAAAAATTCAAAAAAATGCTTCCTCTTTTCAAAAAGTTACAAAATAGGTATTTAAATAGTTGTTGGTTATTTCTCTATCTAATCACTATTTCAAGAAAGCATCACATGCACAATATTTTATTCAAAATGGTTGAAACCGATGAGTGTTTAGAGAGCGCCCTCTTACGTTTTAACGGCTCTTTTTGAATGATAACATGATCTTTACTACGTCATTTGTAATGTTGTGTTCCTTTCTAGTTATAACTATTAGTTTGTAATGTAATGATGCAGGTTTTGGTTACTAAAATTCAGTTTCACCAAAACTGTACTCTCCTTACCAGAACTCAACTATCCCTTTAATATTATCCTCATGATGAGACAAATATTTAAAAATTATAGTCGATATCGATTTTACAATTGAAATCAGAGCTGTGAGAAACATATTTTTTGAAATTTTTGAAATTTAAAGATCTTACCGCCAGAAAAACTCGTTTAAAGTTTCCCAACTTCTTCTATCATAAAATAAACAGTTTTAAACAATCAAATTGCAATAAAAGTTCGAAGGTGACGAGAGAGAAATATTCTCTTCAATATGACCCCGAAAATAACCTACCTTAGGCTCTCGATTCTGTGTACGTATAGGCACTCGCATTGAGCATTTTGAATCCAGGACTCTACGTACCGACGAACGATCTATGCAGTGATATTACACAGAATCGAGAGCCTAAGGTAGGTTATTTTCAGGGTCTATGCCTGAATCTGAATTGCGGGGCTTTTTTCCCCCCACAATCCTTTACGCTGCCGTAATCGAAGTACAATGTGCAATGACCGAACGTAGAATCGGATAATGAAGGATCCAGTCTAGCGTAATACGTAATTCGGAAGTTCACGAAGATCGTTTTCGGCCAAAACCAAACATTACACTGGATAGAGAGATTCCAAATAGGCAAAATACTGTGAGTCCATCAAACCGACACCAGTAATTGATGGCCAAGACGCAGTAGCTGGGTATGTGATGGTAAAAGACGGAAGAACGTCCGTGACGAAACCCAGTATAATTTCATACAAAAAAATGTCACTCCACGAGCAGGGGTAGTTAGCCAACAATTTTTGCAGAATGTGTTCTGTGGGTTCGACCCTTAGTTTTGGCAATATTTTTTATTTTCAAAACTAAGTAGAATTTAGGTGGTATGGGTTTTAATTTATGCTCACGGACGTTCACTTATTATGACTTTTCCTTTTCAAATGTACCCTGAGATCATCTCCATGCCCGCCGACCGCCAATTATTATGGTACATGCTCAAGATATGCAAGATGGAAAATATAGACGTTAATGCCTTTAATGTTGATTTCAAAATTTATAAAACGGGTCTAAATAATTCATAATTGTGTGAAAATGCCAATTTAGGCTTATTTGTTTACATTTGAGGGCATGTGGCATGAAAGAAAATGTGTGAAAGTATTTGGAACTATACATTTTCTGAAAGCCCTAATAATGCTCTTTAATATGAGACCAATAACAGATACAGTATATCAGACTAAACGGAGAGACACAGCAAATTATAGAAGTGCTCAAGGTCTAAAAATTGCCAAAAGTGCATATTTCAAAAATCTGACCCATATAATTATGCCACCGCACAATACAATTGGCATGGTCAAGTACTCTTTTGTGCGTGCGTGCACATCAATGGCATCCAAGCAGTATCTGCATTGCACATGCTTGGCACGTTAGGAGTTAATGTGCAAATTCCTCCAATATCTCTTTTGTAGAGCATTTTGATGTCACTAGTACTCTTTGTACTACATTGATAAACAATTTTTAAATGCTTCCTCTTTTCAAAAATTTATCAAGGAGGTTTTAAATTAGTTGTTGATTATCTCTCTATCTAATCACTATTTCAACCAAAAATCACATGCACAACATTTTATTTAATAAGAAAATAATGAATTAATATGTTTATATTTCATGTTTGGTTTTACTTAGTAGATTGGTCTACGGTGGTTTTCACGAGAAACGTATAGTATGGCATCAGTGACGTATTGGATTGATTTGTATGGAATGGTTTTCTAAAATCATGATTTGAATTATCAAAGTAGTGCATTTCGCCAATAAAGTCTTCTTTTAACTTAGTCATTTGTAATTTTTTTATTCCTTTCGAGCATGGTGGAGTTATAACAGTTAGTTTGTAATGTAATGGTGCAGGTTTTGGTTACTAAAATTTAGTTTTACCAAAACTGTACTCTCTTTACCAAAACTCAACTATCCCTTTAAAGGGTACTTTGGTTATATCAAAAACACGTGTTTTTGTTGTATAAAATGATATCATCCAATCACTAAATGCATCAACAAAACACACATTTATGAAATTCCTATTTTTATTTATCCACTCGGAATCAAGGTAAGGCTAAGAAAACGCACAGTAAAACAAGATATTCCCTTTTCGAAAGTTTATTATAGAAATGATTGCACAAGGTAAATGGTCAGCAAATAAAATGGATAGCAAAAATATAAATAGATTGAGAATACATAACCACGATTGCAGACGATCAGAGGAATATTATCATAATCGAAATACCTTGGCAAAGGTAATAAATGCATAATCATCGACGGAAAGTATCATGATAAGACAAAGAATCGGTGGCAATAACAGACAGAGGAGTATTATCGTGACTGAAATTTAAACGGCCAACCGAGACTGCATAATCATGAAACTTGCGAGAGAAAAGAAATCATCATATAAGACATAAGATAATAACTAATAAGCACGATATTGAAATGTGATAGCATTATGATAAAACGAATCATATGAGTTCACACGCACAATAAAATGAATGCTTACGCTATCGAATCGATGATGATAAGAAAATAAAGTCCGAGTCCATTTCAGCGAACGACCGAAAGCGAAGGACGCGACGGACGATGATCGACGCTAGAAGAGCGAAAAGCGAACATGTAGCGAAGTTGAAGAAAGCGAAGCGAAGTGAAGAAACGCAGGTGAGGCGAAAAGGGCGTCTCGACGATGACCGGAGACTAGATGATGGAACGCGCTCCGAGATGGGCCTGAAGAGGCGCGGAGACGTGGAGAACGACGAAGAAAACATTCAGGTAACTGATCGTAAAAATGGTTTACAAACAGTACCTAGGACAGGAACGTTGACGAACACGATGTTGTTGAAGAAAGTTCAGGAAACTGATTAAAAAGGTGGTTTATAATCAGTTCGACGACGAAATCGATGTTGATACAGAAAGTTCAGGTTGTGAAGACGACGATTTAAATAACGAGTAAACTGAATGACAAGATGTCGACGTGACATTGTCGATGATAATGAAAGTTCGAAAGTTCGATACATGTTGGTAAATGAACACACAACGTTGAGTCGGTTGAATCAAACCGGATACGCGACAGGACGTGACAAACAATCACGGTGACAAAAGATCAAATAATATAGCGACTGAAGAATTTAGCCAGAAATCTCCTTATACGGTGCAAGACGCCGAGCACCGACGCAGGTATCGACCAATCACAAACCTATCATCTACGTATAAATTGACCAATCAAGAAGGCGCAGTTAATTGCGCCTACAACTGATGGTCTAGATGTCTTAAATTGTGTTAATTAATGTCACTAATTTGCGAGTTCACAACAAGAATATTTGCTTATATAATATAACATCTTGGTGAAATGTTTATACCAATAAACCTTTATAACATGTCATACAAGAGTATAATAAATGCAATAAGACAATATGGAAAAAACGAAGAATATCTCATCATTTTGAGACGGATCAAACGTTACCACACGTTTCGCAATATGCTAGCGTGCACCGCTTATTCTACGATGCGCATGCGCGAATTGTAATCTAAAAATATACACCAAATCAGAGGCGCTACAGTACCACCACCAAAACATAATATTCTTATAAATGAAAGGTAACATCTGTAATAGTCCATTCCATCAACAAGTTCAGAAAAATATGTTTCCAGAAAAAGAAAATATAATTGGAAAACGCATCACCATTATAATGCATGCGTTCATGGGTCTGCATGTACGAAGACTACCTTTGTCCACAGCGAACAAATCGGCCGGGATTCTATTGTCTCCTAACGTACGCGTGAATAGAATTGGCGCACTCGCAAATGTGGGGCGCGTACGGAACCATGAAATAATATTGGTTCCGTAAATGGTGGTAATTCATTTCATTTTTTATGAATTACGCAACCCTTTGCAAAATGTTGGGTATCAATTTGATATCACAAAACGGTACCAAATGTGTTGTTCTTTGCCTGGTGGTCCCCTTTAAATTAAAGTACAATTGTCGTTCGCAAAGTGTATTATTGAGGTTAAAACAAAAAAGGAGGCAAAACGATTTTGTTACAATTTGCATATGTAGTCAGCATTCAATATGACACATGTTGGAGCGTTTTTTTTGCATTAAACTTGTTAATATTCAAATGATATATCAGTCTTTGATATCGAAGATGACCCCTGACCCCTGATTGGGCAACCCTGACACAGGCCAATGCTTTAGACGTCGCAGGATGCTGGCATCGAGCTTGTTGACGCCGTCAAAGCGCTGTTCGTCCTAATCTCTGGTCGGAGCCTCAAATAAATCTTGTTGAGTATGACAGAAGTTATCTCAGTCATTGATGGATCGCACAAGGGTATCCCAGGCATGCTCGATAGGGTTCGTATCAGGGGAGGAATCAGGCCATGGCAACTGACACAGGCATACTTAATAGGGTTTGTATAAAAATACACGGGGGCGGCGGGCGAATTCGCCCCCGAAATGCCCAAAAGAGCCCCCGAAAAAAATAAGCCTCATTTAGAGGACATGTCACTAGTGTCCACGCTGCAATCTTCTGTACCCCCTAAGTCCAGCGACGTGCGGGAACTCTATGTTAAATGGTTTGGAGAGGACACTTGGCAGTTCGTCTTGCTCAGTGACCATGTTAGAGCAATCTCCGATGGACAGCTTGGCGGAAGACGTTGATTCTATAGTGTCTTCTCCATACACGGCGAAGGCTTCTTTTTGGCATTTTCGATTTCTACGGCACAGGCTAACAAGTTTACGACCATCTATCCTGGTGGTCAATCTTGATCGTCTTAGAGATTTCAGTGGCTATTATTAACCCTCCTCTCGATGACGTTTGAGCATTTAACACCTTACCCTGCGATGTTCCAACGAAATAGAGGACATTGCTTGTTGATACCTCTTCCTGGTAAAGCACATGCATCTTTTGGCGTATAGCCAATGGCATCGGATGGAGTATAGCCTAGAGAACCTCTGTACTAATTTTGGTTGACAGATTTACAGCCATTTCTGAGAAATGTACCATAACGATGACTTATTGGACATACGCTTTATAGAGAGAAATTTACCAATCAAACGTCTTGCCTTTTTAAGCTCCAAACAAAAGGCTATGTTACTTAAAACACATTTATGCAACAATTCATCGTACCTTGGTAGTTTGGACACATTATAAACATCATATATTCATTATATTTAGTCTAAAATGATTCCTAGTGCGAAAAAAAGGAAAAAGAATGCAGTTGGATTACAAAAAAACATATTCCAACAATTTGGGCAACAGCTAGTGTATGAACATGTAGGTAATTTTCGACTAGTGTGATTAATCTAAAAATATAAAAAAGCAGCAATACGGAATATTTATCAATTGGCCGTGCAAAACAAATGCATGTAGACTTATGTAAATCTGTATTAGTGTGCACATCAAATATTTGTAAATTGTTTGCCTTGAATATGTTTCATATATATACTCCGCAAAAAAAGAAACTGGACACTTGTATAAGTTGAAATATTTCATATTAATGTACGATAAAGTGTACATGATCATATATCAAATTAAAGGGAATTTAGTCCTCTACATGCAGGGTATAACTTAAAGGTGTAATCGTTCATGCATGAAATGCCATGGTCAATTAACACTAGCAAGGTCTGTTTTCCAAAATAGCAAAACAATGGAGGAACACACCATTCGACTGAAATGATAGTAAGCGTTTCACTTAAACAAGATGAGCGGGGCAAGTAAATTATGACATTGTTCAACTTTATTGTTATGAACAAACTCTGGAAATACAAATTTGTCAATAAAACAGGGCCAGGTTATGAGAGCATTATCATACTGGTCTGTATTACAGGCATGAAGCTTGTCTATTTCATGTGTCCCCTGCAATTTTAACCATAGTTACCTAGAGAAATGTCATGTTAAAGACTGCCCAAATGTTTGACCAAGGGTGACTTCAGGTTTTGAAGATCTTTGGACTACGGTATAATTCTTGAGAAGAATTTATACCATTTTCATGCTGAAAAAGGGGAAAAAACTGTGGTTTTGACTAATAAAGATTTGCCATGGAATTCCCCATTTTGTTAATTTTGGATGAAAATAACACCTATAACGTTCACAATTTGTCTTCATTTATACTCTTTATTGAGATGAAGATAGAAAAAGTCACATTTGTAATGAAAGATTATACCATCTCATGAATATAGCGTTTTAGGTTATGCTTATCAACATTTATATGGTTGAGTGGATGTTCCATTTTTGCTATTTTTGAAAACAGACCTTGGTGTTGTTAATTGACCGTGACAAGTCATGCATGAATGATTTCATCTGGATTTCATGCGAATATTGAAGAGGGTAATTTTATCTTTAATTTGATATACAATATCATATATTTTATCGTTAATGAATACGAAATATTTGGTCTCATACAAGTGTCCAGTTTCTTTTTTGGCGGAGTATATATTAAACATAATTAGCAACTATTGTTTTTATTTTGCTTAGCCCTGCCTCTTAAAAATAGAGAGATCTTTACAAACAATTTGAAAAAGATATTTCAGATTTCTACATATTTTCTTAAATAAATAAAATTAATGTTGAGCCCAAACATTCAGCTCTTTCTGAACTGATGTTGATAAAATAAAGTGTATTCTGTCATGAAAATAATGGTTTTTAATGTAATACCTCATTACAATATTTATTGAAACGCCCTCTAAACCAAAACCGTTCTATCACTTTAAGAGATTGCTTTGTTTGAATCGTTATAATACATCATTTAAAGGCTTTACATGGGAGTAAAAAACGTGCACTTTGTGCGCCGATTTGATTGCAAACATATACAAATGATAACAAGAGAACACATAATAAAATTTGCTTTATAACAACATTACAAAATCACTAAATGAATAGTTGAGTTTGGTATACAGGGCGCATCAAGAAATAATGTTGTAAGGTAATGAAACACTGAGTGTCATATTTGAAAGTACATACAATTTTAATGACATAATAAACTTTATTTGATCAAAATCGGTTCAGAAACAGCTAAAATATCCAATTGATATAAATATGGGATCCCACATTTATTCAATGATTTAAGAAAACATAAATAGAATGCTCACACTTTTTCAAAGTTACATTTAGCTTTTTATTACCTGACACAAAATTATTTCTTGAAGCACCCTCCAAATCAAAATTGAACTATCCCTTTCGAAGTTTGAGCTGGTGCATAAGTTCAAAGATTAAAGCAATATGAACACAATTTTGAAGATGTTTGATTTATTTGCCGATGAAATCCACCTTATTTTTAAACATTTTACTCACGCTATATTCATGTATAATACAATGCATCTATTTTGATCATATTATAATCATGTATATCATCCAGTATAAATCGGATATAGTCACTCAAGGGTCCCGTTGCAGTAAGTCAGATCACGTGTTCTGGATGCGCAAATCTGATTGGTTGAAACGCGTAAACTTTCTGACTTACGATCAATCGTAACTTACAATCGATTGTATCTCTTTCTGCAATGGGGCCAAGGTCTGTCAAAACTGTTTGATCAAGAGGTAAACATTGTACTATGGTTGAATTTATTTTTCCCTCGCCAAATTATTTAATTATGCCCTTTTTTCAATAAGGATGGCGCGCATGGTTATAATTGGGATCCGTGTATTTAAATTGTGCTACATTTCTGTTTCCAACTATGTTCCTGATTGTGTCATTTGTCTTTCTTGCAGGTGAAGTTGTCCATCTTACAATACTGACAGCTCGTCAAACTACCATCAACACAGGAACAGCCTTCTATCAATGCTACATAAGTGCACCGGACCTAGATGCCGTACTAGAGTTCGGCCGGACAGCAGGTATACCATCAGTCACTGCACCAGCACCACCAGCTGATCAACCGCACCCTGTATTTTCGTTCATCAGAGTCGTGACTTTTTCAGGCAGCAGCTGGAACACAGACGGATTCGGACCTTTTTACTGTCAAGGGACCAAGGCGGGCCGAGATGTGACGAGGGTTTCAACTTTCTTCACGAGAAGCGATGGTAATATTTGTAGATGGGTCTATTCGATCCATTAACTTTATATTTTTTCAGAAATTAAGTGATATTTGAAACGTCAATCATATACCTATATCCATGTAAGAAAGATTCCTGCGAATTATATGTGATATTTTCAAAGAAAAAGAACAATGTTAAACTGATGGTAAACAGATTTGTGCCAGATTTTATCCCCGATTGTGTGCGTGAAGTATCCGAATTCGAATACTATGGACATTTGGGTATCCGAATTCAGATATTCTTGAGTACGATCGGAAAGCGTTCCGGAGCACTTTGCAATTCAATCTTAGATATTTCCATAATTAGGGAGACTTTCGAAAAATCAAAACTCATTTTAGAGTATGTTACCATGAACCAAACAATAAGGTACAAGAGAAGTGTAGAAATTCTAAAAGTGATTTTGGTTAATTCTGATTAAGTTAAAAAGTGCATACTTATACGCCCGAAACATAAAGTGTCATTTGCACGTTAATCGCATTTAATGTATACAGTTATACTATCCCGGATTATGATCTAAATTTGTCGATCCTCAATAACAAAGGAGATTTCGGAAAACGGAATCCGTTTCATACTTCTAAATCAAATAATAACGGCAAGATACAATTACAGAAGCGCGGAGTTACTGAATGATGTTGGTCGAAGGCAGAGTTACTAATTCCCTCTGAAATGTTACGTTGCAAATTCGTAGGGGGTTTGATGGTCATTTATAACATGCTTGTATTAAATGCATAACCATACATGCATATTTAGATTTCCCTGCTCTAGCTTCTGTCAGAAAATATCTATCACTCATAGAAAAAAGTATGGAGAGCATGTTAAACCTATTCAAATCCTTTCTATCTGTTAACAGTTAGTACAATTTTCAAATATTATACAAGACCTTTTTTTGCAATTATAATGTACAAGGAAAGAAATTAGAGTACTTTTTAAAATATAAATATTATTTTTTACCAGCATAGTGGAAAATATATGATAAACTATTATTAGATAATGTGTAATATATAACATATGTTTTACCACAATAATCACATATGAACATAAAGGAAATTACTATCTTACCATACTTTTGTATTACTTATTTATAAACTACAGCCAAGTTTGCTCCAAGTGATGGAGTCTTTACTAGAACAGTGAATGTTGGTGATACTGGTGTATCCATCACCATGACACAAGGAACACAACCCGATTCCCAAGATAATGCCATTATCTGGAGAAATGATGGAGTTGCCCAAATGAATCGTGGACTATTATCTTATCAAGTTTCAAACCCGGTCGAGGCTTCAGACGAGGGAATATACGAGATCCATTACAACAATGAAAGGTCTGCTGCACGTGGCTCCCTGTATAGGCTCATAGTTAGAGGTATGATCAACGATTTGCTGCTCTTGATTTAGAAAATGCGATGGCTTGAGCCGTTCGGTACTAGTCAAGAAAATACAAAATCTGGGTAAATTAAAATTATACGATCAAACCTGCCCTAGGTCTGTAACAACCTGTCTATAATGACTACCAGTAGACCAGTAGACATGAATCCAAAGGAAGAAGTCTTAATAAACCTGACCCTGTTTGTTCTTTAATCCTTTAGTTAGTCTTTATAGAAGGGTTTGACTGTAATTTACGTTTCATCTTTTAATTTTTAGCTAACATAATCCTAGCTGTAATGGATATTTCAGAAAATAATAATATATTTTCTTTTCATTCATATTCTACGCTTATGATATTAAAGGGATAGTTGAGTTTTGGTAAAGAGCGTACAGTTTTTAGTCAAACTGAATTTTAGTAACCAATGCCTGCACCGTTACATTACAAACTAATAGTTATAACTGCATCAGGCTCGAAATGAATACAAAAATTACAAATGACTAAGTAAAAAAGCCCGTTATCATGAACAAATTAGCCCTTAAAACTCAAGAGGGCGCTTTTTAAAACTCATTGGTTTCAACCATTTAAAACTAGAAAATTTCCATTGCCGTGCAATGCGAAAGTATCTACCGGCACTGGCAGCGATTTTTGCGTCATCCTTATGTTCGAAGGAGGGACAAAGATATCCCTTCCCTCCCTCAAACAAAAGGATGACGTAGAGATCGTCACCAGTGGCCCGGACTATTGTCAAGACTAGGAGCAGCATCACCAAAACAATATGTGTGTAGATTAGAGTATAATGCATCTTTATAGAAAATTCCAAAGAAATCTGTCAAGAAATGTGACATGCAGAGCCTGCATAGCGCGCACAAGACAGCCACACAAATATGACCTTTGACCCTATAACAGACGGAACACAGGTGGCAGCATCACCAAACATACAATGTGTAGATTTTATTAAGACACACCTCCATACAAAATCTTAAAGAAATCTGTCAAGAAATATGGCAGTAAGAGCGCACAAAAGACACAAATTACCTTTGACCCTATAAAGGACGGAACAACGAGGGCAGCAACATACAACATATACATTTGTAGACATGTACCAAGATACATTTCCATACCAAATTTGAAAGAAATCTGTCAAGAAATATGACCTGCAGAGCGCACACTAGACACCCACTAAAATATGACATTTTACCCTATAAAAGACAGAACACGGGTGGCAGCATCACCAAACACTAAAGATGTGTAGATTTGAGCAAGATACACCTCCATACAAAATTTGAAAGAAATCTGTCAAGAAATGTGGCAGTAAGAGCGCACAAAAGACACAAATTACCTTTGACCCTATAAAGGACGGAACACTGGGGGCAGCATCACCAACAATTATAGGTGTGTAGATTATACCAAGATACTACTCCATACAAAATTTGAAAGAAATCCGTCAAGGAATGTGGCAGTTAGAGCGCACACAAGTATATGGCGCGGCAGCGGCGGCGGCGGCGTAACGCTGCTGAATCCAAAGTATTCCTCAGCAGCATACCGTAAATGTTTGAATAGAAGCGCTATGGTACATGGCTCTGTAAAATAGCGTCATCTGAGTCCAAAAGTATGAAGTTTCCCGAGACGTTGAACGCAATTTAAATGTGAATGATAATGAATATTGATGATGAATAATGACTACTAAATGTAAGTTGGTTTACAGGAAGCTTGCGATTGAAATAAACTATTGTATCAAAAAGGGTATTATATAACAGATTACTGATTCAAATTCCTTAATAGATGTTCAAAGCCACCACTTTCAACAAAGGCTAATTTAAATGGGGCCTATAGACCTCTCTTGCAGGTGGGAAAACATTTACGTTCCGAGTAAAATTTGCATTGGGAGGTATACATGAGATTAGTGTTTCGCATCCACACTTTCCGTGATTTAAGTATTTATGGAGAAAATAGTCAGCCTCCATAAAATTGATTATCAGCTCCGTCACTAAATTTCCTAGACTCCTTGATTTTCTAAAATGAGAATTGCGGACAACAAATATTAACATTGGATATGAAAACATTATAGGTGAAACTTAAATGTGCTAATAATATCACACCGCATTTCGATCTTTGTAAAATTTGATCTATGTACATACAAAAATGATGTCTAGGTTAGGGTTAGGGTTTGTTTTTGTCGAGCCCACCGTAGGTGGAGGGAGACTAAGGGATTCAAATTGCGTCCGTCCGTCCGTCTGGTTGTCCGTCCGTCTGTCCGTGACGCTTACGAAAATTTGAATAACTTTCCAACCCTGCATCTGTTTGTAACCAAACTTGATTGGTAGATGCCCTACATTGGCCTCCATAATATTCTGGGGTCAAAGGTCACATAAGTAGGTCAAAGGTCAAATGAGGTCAAGTGCGCGCAAGTGGGCGAGACACTTTACGGCTATCGCCTTGTTTGGATTGTTTTTGTTAAGAATGGTATAATGATCAATTATTATTAGTGCATTTTTATATTCATATGAATTTTCCCAGTTGAGCATAGGGATACTCATCTTCGAGAAGGCATGCCCTTAGTACAGGAATATAAGAAATAACAACAAAACACTGTTTATATTCATGCAATAACGTTAAGACTGGAGGCACAATAGAATCACGAACGTGTCTTTCTTGAATTCCATCTATGATTATACAATATCATGGATTCTTGAATAAAGGCTGTTAATGGCAACAATTGATGCTTGCCCGCTCTCCATTCAGCTTGCCTGGCGGAATAGCAGCTGACTGGTGCAAAATTTGGTCTTTCAATGATTAACAAAAGACAAGCAATGATTCGCTAAGTACTTATTCACGATCCCATTGTATAACAATAGATGGAATAGAATTTCCCCCTGCTTGAATATCAAGTTAAATCGGACATCATTGAATTTCTTTCGTTAATCGTTGACAGAATACATTCTGCACCGTCAGCTGCTATTTCGTCAAGCAAGCTGAATGTATGTCGGGCAAGCATCAATGGTTGCCAAGAACAACCTGTATTTACGATTCATTTAAGGTATTATCATATGGAATAAAAGAAAGAAACATTCGCGATTCTAGTAAACGATTCGCTCGTTTTTGTTTTCTATATACTGAGCTGAGGGCACGACTTCTCGATGATGATTATCCCTATATTCAACTCTGGGGATTCATCTAAATATACTGTTACATAGTAATTGAATTAATATCGGGTGTTGATATTCTATTGTCTGCATGGAGTCTAAATCTCCTTAAAGACCTAACAAATGTAACATTGAATTTCATATACATTAAGATGTTGACTTAATTTATATATGACTCTTGTTGATGAGACCCATCATAATATCCAATGTGTTATTGTTTGCCATTCATTTGAAATTTCATTTTTAAAACGTCTCACCCTCTTGCTACTATCTATTTTCTTCATAAACACTCAGACCAAGGGAAGTGCGAATGCGAAAAGCTACTTACAAGTATATACTTCCCTATGAGCACGTAAAGCGAAACATTGTTTTTCCACAATCATGCAGTAAAGATAATAGTCCCGATACAAGACTTAGCCTTTGTTAATAGTGGTGGCTTAGAACAGCATTATAGTAAGGAATTCGAATCAGTAATCGCTTATATAATACCCTTTTTGATACAATCATTTACAATTATTTAAATCGCAAGCTTCCTGTAAACCAACTTACATTTAGTAGTCATTATTCATCATCAATATTCATTATCATTCACATTTAAATTGCGTTCAACGTCTCGGGAAACTTCCTACTTTTGGACTCAGCTGACGCTATTTTAAAGACAACGTACAGAGCCATGTACCATAGCGCTTCTATTCAAACATTTACGGTACTGCTGGGGGGATACAAGAATTATTGTGCATGTGATGTTTTGTTAACATAGTGATTAGATAACAACTATTTAAAAACCTCTTTTGTACATTTTGAAAAGAGGAAGCATGTTTTAATTTTTTTTATTACGGCTGGTTCAAAATTATTGAATAATTGTGGGGTAGTTTATGGATATTTTAGCCATTTCTGAACCGATTTTGATCAAATAAAGTTTATTCTGTCATTAAAATTGTATGCTCTTTCAAATTTGTCACTCAGTTTTTCATTATCTCAAAGCGCCCTCTATACCAAAACTCAACTTTAATTGGTAGTATATTTGAAAAAATTAATCGATCTGAATTCAACAATTGTGTATTTTTGTACATGTCTCATGTTTTGCTTTAGTAATTTTCTTTGCATTTATAATTTGGACGGATATTTGATGAAGCAAATTTAAAGGTAAATACGTAATTTCGTGAGAACATGCAATTACATTTACATTGTAAGTGTAACCTGCTGTGAATTCAATTGTTTTCAACTGTGTTTGCTTTATTTGGTTTAACTTTATTGCAGTTATGGTTTATCCCTTTGGCACTTGGTAAAAATTGTTCCTGCGAGTTTGATCAATCCACAATTTGCTCTTACATTTGCTTTTAATTTCTTTATTTTGTCACTGCATTTTGTGGTGGCAAACGAAGGGCATTTAACATATTTTATTTAGCATTTTGAAGTGATGTTCGTCAATTTTGGATTTGTATTATCATTATTTGCTTCAAATCGCCATACTTACCTATCCCATATTAATATGCTATTCGCTGTGCGCAAGTCGAATAGCCACCGGTAAAAAAACTTGCCTCTAGCCAGTCTAATTAACATAGACATCAGTGGCCATATTCATAAAAGCCCGATAGCCTATCTGTCAGCTAGGCCTTATCTCCTTGCCAAAATGCCAGTTTGGACGATAACTAGCGGGGAACTCACACAACTCGCTCGGGTGATCACCTTTGTTTTCACAAACCAGTGCACAACACACACGTGCATAGATATTGTCTTTAGTAATGTGTGTATATTTTGCACGCTGTCTATGCCCTTACCATATCGACCAATTAACGAGCGTCTAAGTCCTGTAATACAATAGCCATTTAAAATCTTCGTAGCGGGTTGCTAAATCGTAATTCAAGAAGCACTGCTAATGGAGCAGTCACACGATGCTTGCGACGACCTGCAACAAGACAATAGAACTTATGAAGGGCCGATCATGTTCGAAATAACTAGACGTTACATCAGAATGCAAATATCGCAATTAATTCGGTATTATTCCCAATTATAGCCATAAATAGGTTGTATGTATTACATTTAGGCTAAAGTAAACCTAACATGTTATTTACCGTGCTTCATAAGCATCATAAGCCTGGTTTTGGGTTGTCGATCGAACAATAGCACGACTGGTCACGAGGAACGCATGCGCCGTGTGTTCTCTTGCGACGGCAGGTTCCCCGTCGCAAGGTTTTTGAACATCAAAAAGTCGGTTCAAAATCCGTTGCGATCAAAACAATAGAAGAGAGAGAGAAAGAGCATGCGGTTATTGCGGTGATTGCGGTTATTGCGGTGGCTTCATCTCACCCTATTGACCTATTGAAATTGCATCCATGGCAAATATTCATGGTTTGGTAGACAATACTTAATCCTGAATACTTCAGGCAAGTCTCGTCGCATGCGGTGATTGCTGTGACCTATTGAAATCGTATCCATGGCAACGATGCATGGTTTGGTAGACAATGATTTATCCTGAATACTCCAGGCAAGCCTCCAGATATTTCTGCTTTTCATCAAAAGTTATTTATTCTCATTACACACCTACACACCCTCATCATTGAAAGGGAGGTATTCAACCGACAGGTTTGTATTGTCATGATTGGGATCGGCATCCACATGACAGCGAAGGGGGGGGGGGGGGGGGTCTCGGCTCTTGTGCGCTCTTGGGCCAAAATAACAGTTGTTATTTTTGTTGTTTTTCTAACTTGTTTACCGCGGTAATTTATATTTGGACCATTTTGGGTCTTTGTATGAGCTAAAAGCCAAAAGCTTGCACGCCGACCCCCGTCCTTTGTTTATATTTTGCAACATTTTTCTTTGTTATGGCTCCATACTAAGCATACTCAGGTTAATTTCATATAAGCTTGGTGCACCAATATGGTTGCCCACCGCTAGTATGCTCCCCGGGGAGTAGAGGATGTGTACAAGGTAATTGTTAAATGCGCGGGTCTGACGCTTAGAGGCTATTAGGCGCGATATAAATACGAACTACTAATATTATTAATTGTTATTAAATATTATTGTTATTATTATCATTATTACTATTATTATTATTATTATTATTATTATTATTATAGTAGTAGTAGTAATAGTAGTAGTATAATTATTCCATAATTTGTGCATCATATACACCATATCAATATAAGAGCAGAGAGGTATTAACGCTCATCCTTGAAATGCGAAACATTTTGTGAGTGTTTATATTGTATAGCTGCAGTGAGTTTGTACAACGCGGTAATTTATTACAGACTTTGACACTTTCCGCCTTTCATACGCCCACGTGACCAATCGCAAGCTGTTGCAGGTCGTCGCAGGTCCCGTCTGACTGCTCCATAACCATACCGATAACAAGCTAACAACTCGGATGATCTAATTTATTCATCGTGGCTGTCATGGTAACATTCCATCTGTTGCAAGTTTATTTGACATCGCATAAAAGCGCAGTTTACTCGAACGTGTGAATGAACGAATTGTTCCTTATTGTTCCAATCATAAAAGCGTCTTATATGTTCTACAGCGTGATGCAGTAAGGGGGGTAGTAGAACATAATTGTCTTATCTGGGGTAAACGGGGGGGGGGGGGGGGGTGGCGGTAATTTGTGTCCAAAACAAAAAGCTTGCTATAATTCCTAAATGTAAGGGTGTTACTGTAGATATGAGCGTGAGTAGGAATGATGTTTTTGTTTCGGGGCGGGGGGGGGGGGGGGGGGGGGGGGAGGGATCACGCGTAAGCACATGTTTTCATAGCCACCCCAATGAAGTAAAACCAAATACATCTCCCTCTTCATTACGATCAAGCTCCGCCACGCTTATAATATGATAGCATGACAAGGGAAACTATTCAATTGCAGTGAAAACAGAAACGAAATTGCATTAAATAGTATTATATATAGATAGATTCATCAAAACAGAATTGAAATCACATAAAATCAATCCGAACTGCAAAAGTAAGCTAATATGTCTTGGGGAACTATTTTGAACTAACATCACGCTATCATTAAAAAAATCTCTAATATCCCTTATTCGAATATTCCCCTTGCCATGTTCACGATCGCGCCACACGCATATACACACAAAAACCGGGCAGATTGTTACTTGCTAGCAATTTAGAGGTACATCAGAGTACCTCTAAATTTTTGGTCCAGTGTCGCTAAATTTGTCCTATCTGGCTTTGGTGAATAAGAACAAATTAGCTGGGTGTTAGGTCGTCATTCAACTTCACGCCTTTGTTGTAAGTCCAACAAAGCTCTATTCAGAACGTCCCGCATATAAATAGATTTCAAAGCATTTAGTCGGCACCGCAGATCTATTGTTGTAATTGTTCGCATTTCGACTAACAATGTCGTGGAATACCAAATGCTTGTGGAATTTAGACATATGGGTTGTCATGCTAGGCCAGGCCTTGACTACGATAGCGAATTTAGCCTATCGGCCTTTTGTGAATACCAGTTAAGCCTAGCGGACATCGAAATCGTAATTTGATCAACCAACTAGCTTATCGGGGTTTTATGAATATGGCCACAGGTCTTCTCTTCATTGAAAATTTGACCAACTTCCATTTTGAGTTGGGGGGGGGGGGGGGGGGGGGGGGCCTGAGGGTATATCAGGCCCCCCCCCCCCCCCATCTCTAAATGGAAGTTGGTCAAATTTACAAGAGTTGACAAGCTGCAAAGTCTATGTTAATGAGACTTGCTGCCATGGTAATATTAGCGTAAATTCCATAGAAGTATGAATAAACAAACCATAGAAGTAGTATACAAACCATAGAAGTATGAATAAACAAACCAACCCGTTTATAACTAGAAGGCTCACTTAACGCGCGCAAGTCACGTGTCCCATAGACTTTGTACATGGGCAACATGACGGAGTGAACCGATTTTTGAAGCTCCCGTAGCCCACTTCTCTACGTCATCGCGTAGTGACCTAGAAATACTGGACCAATCAACATGCTATGCAGTGCGTAGACTATCGCGCCTATTTTCCTGCGCACTGTCCTAGATTTCATCACGCTTATGAGAACAATGGGAGCCATTGTGACGTATGCATATGAACTTGTTTTATTGACCTCGATCCCGTGACGACGCGTTTGAACTACTCTGTGATTGGTTAACTGTAGTTCCCAAGTAGCCCATAATGCAACCAGTTGTGGGCTCTTCCGGTGAGCAAAAATCGCTGCACTCTGGCAGCAGTGACACCCCCCTGATACAAACCAACCCGTTTATGTAAATTCATTCATAAGAATGCGCGGGCGCGAACTTCACAATTATCACGCACGAAGTTATGTTTATGCTTCTGTTATGACGTCACAATGAAAAACAACATTTTGCTCCTAGTAGGGAAATCCCCTGTTTCTTGACTGTGCGCAATTTAACGTAATGAAATCGCGTAACTGTTAGTACAGCGCGTAACTAAAATAATAGAGATGAATTAAAATTACTAAGCGTCTTTGGTATTATCTTGCAGGCAATTCATACTTACGTCTAGCACTGGCTCGGCACTGGATAAATCCACTGCCGAGCCAGTGCTAGACGAAAAAGCCGACCATTCATACTCGGCATCAACAGTGGATAACTGACGCGCAAGTATAAATACAACAGTGGATCGAAAAGCTGTCTAGGACATGACTGGGCATGCGCATTAGTACACTTCTATTGTGACGTAACGATGACTTGCAAATTCTGAACGCGCAATACCGTAATGCGCATGCGCAACCTTGTGCTAGACGAGGTGTCTAGCATCAACAGTGGATCAACAGTGGATCAAAGTTATGCCAGGCTGAGCACAGACTGATGCTAGACATTCCATTCATATCTGCGTCTAGCAGTGGATTTATCCAGTGCTGAGCCAGTGCTAGACGTAAGTATGAATTGCCTGAAAGACTGTAGAATTACAAGACAGATCACTAGCGGCCGCGCAGCGATGTTCCTTCAAACAGAATGAAGATTCAAATCGAGCTAAAGAGAAAGTTGGGTACACCCAGAGGTTTGGCTACAGTACTGAATCGTGTTCATTTAAATTAATGAAAACACATTTAAAAATTATAGTCGATAGCTTTTTTTGAACAAATGTTCCCTTTGTTAGTATTAATTTAAACAAAAGTAAGGATCAGAACGTACTTACTTAAACTCGGCAAATTCAGGCTAGTATGACGATTGAACATCAGCTTATCTCCAAGTTGGGTACACCTGGGGGACACATTGCTTTTCTAATTCAATATTGTCTTTGTATAGGTAAAAATATTTAAAAATTATAGTCGATAGCTTTTAGAGATTTTCACTCACATTTTCTAAATAAAGAATTGTTAAATTCACAGATCTAGAACGTGCACAATAAACAGGCAATGGCATATTTGGATATTTGCATATTATCACGCACACTGTCTGGAATATACGCACCGACAAACCAATCGACTTTGTTCTTCCCAACATGATACTGCTTTGTGGAATAATTGACCAATGATAACTGCGTATGTGTGCGCATTATAAAATCGGTGCGCTTAGTCAGCTGATTTATTTCCGAAAATAGTGTTGTTGCTAGGCTAAAAATAGCCGAGTCATTCACATTAAGCCAGCAGCAACAACAACTGCAACAATAAATATGTGGGGAACCCCCTGTGCAATTTGCATTGTGACGTCAGGACTGTAATTGCGCGCATTAACTGAGGACATCGCGCGCTGCCCATTCACTTTGTACAAGAAAATTGTCCAGTGGTCGGTCTTTCCATTAAGCGTCTTTGGTATTATGAAGCGCAATTTTGCAGAGAAGTGCGTGTTTAAATGCCATGGCAACTTCAACACAAATGAGTGCGCAATGCGTAATTACTTTAGTTTTTTGCGTAATGTGTTATCAAAGACTGTAGAATTACAAGACGGATCACTGGCGGTCGCGCAGCGATGTCCCTTCAAACAGAATGAAGATTGAAATCGAGCTAAAGAGAAAGTTGGGTACACCCAGAGGTTTGGGTACAGTACTGAATCTTGTTTATTTTAATTAATTAAAAAACATTTAAAAATTATTGTCGATGAGCTTTTTTGGAACAAATGTTCCCTTTGTTAGTATTAATTTAAACAAAAGTAAGGATCAGAACGTACTTACTTAAACTCGGCAAATTCAGGCTAGTATGACGATTGAACATCAGCTTATCTCCAAGTTGAGTACACCTGGGGGACACATTGTTTTTCTAATTCAATATTGTCTTTGTATATGTAAAAATATTTAAAAATTATTGTCGATGAGCTTTTAGAGATTTTCACTCACATTTTTGAAATAAAGAATTGTTAAATTCACAGATCTCGAACGTGCACAATAAACAGGCAATGGCATATTTGGATATTTGCATATTACCACGCACACTGTCTGGAATATACGCACCGACAAACCAATCGACTTTGTTCTTCCCAACATGATACTGCTTTGTGAAATAATTGACCAATGATAACTGCGTATGTGTGCGCATTATAAAATCGGTGCGCTTAGTCAGCTGATTTATTTCCGAAAATAGTGTTGTTGCTAGGCTAAAAATAGCCGAGTCATTCACATTAAGCCAGCAGCAACAACAACAACTGCAACAATAAATATGTGGGGAACCCCCTGTGCAATTTGCATTGTGACGTCAGGACTGTAATTGCGCGCATTAACTGAGGACATCGCGCGCTGCCCATTCACTTTGTACAAGAAAATTGTCCAGTGGTCGGTCTTTCCATTAAGCGTCTTTGGTGTTATTTTATCCAATGAATCCACGTTTGGTAATTTATTCAAATGAACAAACTCTGACGTTTTACCTCATTTGCATGGGTATCTCAGCTTGTTACCGCTCCAAGTATCGAAGCTGGAGGCACGGCCTATCTGTGGTTAAGACGTCATACGCTTATTCAGTTGGGCTTCTAGTATTTCTATATTGTATTTATGTGGGTATATAATGCGTTGCGTCTCAGCACATGACCTCTTTCGTTACCGCGCACTCGTTTCGAGTGTACTGTCGGATAATTTTGCTGCCGCTTTGTGTGTTGGACAACTTGCGCACCTTCTCCGCCGCTTGCTAACGGGACGGAGACAGCTGCGCCCCCGGCCCTGTCGGGCGAATTCGAGGTGGTGTTGGCTTTCGCGCCACGCCGAAAACCTCGTACATGTACTTCGAAGAACATGGAGGTGGTAGTTGGCTTTCGCGCCACAACTATGGCCTCATTTTTCTCCGCATCATGGATAGAGGAATACTACCAACGTTGTTATGGAGACTATTTCCCCCTCCCCTATCCTGGGTGTATTAAAGGGAAATCTAGTCCAATCGAAGGGGGACTTGGAAGATGGAATGCTATTTTAATTAAAGGCACGTTTGACGCCAATGGCTGCCCTGCTGTAAGCTCACGCAGGCTCGATGATGGCTGGCGCTCTGCCCATGCCCGCATCATTCACGCCGGATTCATGTTGTATCGAAACGGGAGCGAGCTGGAGTTCAGCCCAGTCTCTACCCGCGACCTACCCCTTTCGATTCTAATACTGTGTCGGAGGCGGGGAGTGGCTACGCTACTTTTCTGTATCATCTATACCGCCACTCGGCCCCGCGCGACGCTCGATGCTGCTGTTATTTGGCGTTTGTGCCACCACTCAGTCCCGCTCAACGCTCGGCGATGGTTACGTACTTCAGCGGTGTTACTGGCCACGGCCCCGGGGGGGGGGGGGGGGGGGCACTCATGTATAATGTTAGACGGGTATGTGCCGCTTAAAAGAACCCCTTTTTCACACCCGATCGCAGCTCTAAAGATACCCGATTTTCAAAAATTGCCGCTCCATAGACCCCCGGAATGATTTGGCTAGGTAGTTGAGTAGCGCCAAGTCCATTATTCTTCTTCTAGTTCGGCTCCATAGACCCCCGGAAAGACTTGGCTATGTTTGAGTAGCGGCAAGTCCCTTTATTCTTCTTCCAGTTCGGCTCCTTGGACCACCATTTGAGCCTTTTTGAGGGCTTCCGTAGGTCTTTGGTAGCTCCAAGTCTATGTATTTTGTAGTTTTAGTATGCTCCTTAGACCCCTTAACTTCCATTTCAAGGTTTTCGTAGCTCCAAAGACCCTATATTTTGTGCTTGTAGTCAGTTCTTCAGACCCCCATTTCAGAGTTCCGTGCGGCACACCCCCGTCAAAAGATAATTCGAGTGCCACCCCCCCCCCCCCCGGGGCCACGGCCTTTCAGTCAGACCTGTTGTCGGCAAGGGATCGGTTAATGGTGGCTTTACAGCCGATTGCTCCCAGCAGTATACGAACCTATACGAATAGGGGATAGTCTCATTGTCTTTGATTATTCCTAGTCAACCGCTAGTACGAATCGGACTTCCAGGAGGAATGTGACTATGTTAAATGTTATCTCTGATCACATATCTTCCATTACTTCTTGCGTCTCCCATTCCTGGGAGCAAGTGTTAGATGCTAACGAGCTGGTTTTGTTTTGAAATCATTTGGCTCGGGCTAAAGTCTGCTTTTGAAGGCACCCTGTACATTTTGCCGGTGCCGTTGATCGAGGTTCAAGTTATCAGGGGACCACCAGGCAAATAACAACACTTTATTATATGTTTTGGTACCGTTTTGTAATATCAAATAGATACCCAACATTTTGCAAAGGGTTGTGTAATTCATAAACAAAGCAATTTAATTACCACCAGTTACGGAACCACTATTATTTCCTGGTTCCGTACGGGCCAAACATTTGCGAGTGCGCCAGCGGCTATTCACGCGTACGTTTGGAGACAAAAGAATCCCGGACGATTCGTTCGCTCTGGACAAAGTAGTCTTCGTACATGCAGACCCATGAACGCATGCTTTAGAATGGTGATGCGTTTTCCAATTATATATTTTCTTTCTGGAAACATATTTTTGTGAACTTGTTGATGGAATGGACTACCAAAGATGTTACCTTTCATGTATAAGAATATTATTTTGGGGCGGTGGTACCCTTTAATTCTACCATGCCGGCGTGAAGGACTTTGTTTCGTGTATTTCTCCCGGATATAGGTCGTTTTCAGTGTTTTGGCTTGTATTCATTTTGGATGAGTCGTGATGCGACAAATGGATTTCGCGCTTGTCCTTTATTTTCTGGGATGTATTTCACGGCTAACTTGTGGATCTACATCCGGAACCGTTGGGTCGGTATAGTACGTTTTGTAACGCGGACCTCGATCGTGCTAATTTGGAGCCGTTATGTGAGTTGTTTTTTCCACGCACGTGATCCGGCCGGGCTTTGAGCGCGGATGTTTTCCAAGCCACCGTCTTGATCTAGAAACGGAGCAGGGGCTTGATCTGTCACGCAGGCGATTTCTCGCCGGTATTTTCGGAGGACCAGTCATCTTTTTCCCCGTGTGTGCGTTTTGGAGTTCGTGTTGTTGCGCTGTCTTAAGCTCTGCTCCCTTTGCTAGCAACTAATATGAGACAGTAATTTGTTGGATTATCAGGCGGGTAGATTGAATACAACCATGTTATATGTACTCGGGTACCCAGCAGGTTTCCAATCGTTCACGCGGTCTGCTGGAGTTGTTTTCCTCGTTGGTCATGCCTCGTCGAGCTTTATTCTTTGCTCGTCATGTTTTCGGCAATAGACCGCTTCGGTAATGTATGCAAATAATATGCGTATGACGTCAGACTCCCCGTTGGCAAGCTTAACAATAGTCACTAGGTCCAGCAAGCTCCGGCAAACTTAGCTTGCCGGACCTAGTTACTATTGTTAAGCTTACGTCATACGCATATTATTTGCATACATTACAGAAGCGCTCTATTGTGGCAAGATGTGGTCATGATTTTGGGCCGTATGCATAAAAACAAGCAATTGCTTGTGCTAGCCTTTTGCTTGAATCGGTATGCATAAAAACAAGCAATTGCTTGCAAGCAAAAGCATTTGCTTACAAGCACAAGCAATTGCTTACTGCTCGTAAGCAATTGCTTACCAAACAAGCAATTGCTTAAAACCGTATGCATAAAACGAACCTTTTACTTGCTTGCGTTTTTTCAAGCACATCCAGACCAGCTTGAGCTCTTGCTTACTCAGGGCATTCGCGTTTAAGGATACAATTTTCGTACCGTTTCAGGATGATTTCAAGCTCCATATTCCAGAGGTTATGTTGTGATCAAATTCCTGTTATTTTAGACTTTTTACGGCAATTTTTGTCCATCGATCTGCACAGAAACCCCCCTGATGCTCCGCGCTGTTTCCCCCCTATTTGCGTAATAAAAAATACTGCTGCCAGGTCGGGCACGAAGCGTTGTTGCCCTGCAGTGCGATGTTCGCACAACCGTAACGATCCTTTGTCCAACACGTAAGCAATTGCTTAGGCAGTGCAAGCAAAAGGTTTCAGAACAAGCAAAGGCTTGTGCATACGAATTTAAGCAATTGCTTGAACTTGATCTTTTGCTTGACAAGCTCTTGCTTGTGCTTAAAGCATTTGCTTATAAGCAATTGCTTGTTTTTATGCATACGGCCCATTGTTTCGGCCGACATTGGCCCGTATGCATAAAACGTAGCAATTGCTTATAAGCAATTGCTTCAAGCACAAGCAAGAGCTTGTCAAGCAAAAGATCAAGTTCAAGCAATTGCTTAATTTCGTATGCATAAGCTTTTGCTTGTGCTGAAACCTTTTGCTTACACTGCCTAATCAATTGCTTACGTGTTGAACAAAGCATCGTTACGGTTGTGCGAACATCGTACTGCATGACAACAAAGGGGATTCGTAGTGTATGCAAACGTCGTGTAGTCCCTTGCATAGCAGCTTTCCCTCGTCGTGCCCGACCTGGCAACAGTATTTTTCTTACGCAAATATTTTCAAATCATGAACAAAATTGCCTACATGGATATAAATGTCTAAAATAACAGCCATTTGATTAAATATGTAATCACAACATAACCTCTGGAACCAGGAGTTCTAAATCATCCTGAAACGGTATACAAATTTGATTCTAAAACGCGAATGTCCTTAGTAAGCAAGAGCTCAAGCTGGTCTGGAGGTACTTGAAAAAACGCAAGCAATTGCTTATCAAGACAAGTAAAAGGTTCGTTTTATGCATACGGTTTTAAGCAATTGCTTACGAGCAGTAAGCAATTGCTTGTGCTTGTAAGCAAAAGCTTTTGCTTGCAAGCAATTGCTTGTTTGTGTGCATACCGATTCAAGCAAAAGGCTAGCACAAGCAATTGCTTGTTTTTATGCATACGGCCCATTGGGCCGTATGCATAAAAACAAGCAATTGCTTATAAGCAATTGCTTTAAGCACAAGCAAGAGCTTGGCAAGCAAAAGATCAAGTTCAAGCAATTGCTTGAATACATATGCACAAGCTTTTGCTTGTGCTCAAACCTTTTGCTTGCACTGCCTAAGCAATTGCTTACGTGTTTGACAAAGGATCGTTACGGTTGTGCGAACATCGCACTGCAGGACAACAATGCTTCGTGCCCGACCTGGCAGCAGTATTTTTGCTTACGCAAATAGGGGGGAAACAGCACAGATCATTAGGGGGGTTTCTGTGCAGATCGATGGACGAAAATTGCCGTAAAAAGTCTAAAATATCAGAAATTGTATTAAATATGAAGTCACAACATAACATCTGAAATAAGGAGCTCGTAATCATCCTGAAACGGTATGAAAATTTGATCCTTAAACGCGAATGCCCTGAGTAAGCAAGAGCTCAAGCTGGTCTGGATGTGCTTGAAAAAACGCAAGCAATTGCTTATCAAGACAAGTAAAAGGTTCGTTTTATGCATACGGTTTCAAGCAATTGCTTGTTTGGTTAGCAATTGCTTACGAGCAGTAAGCAATTGCTTGTGCTTGTAAGCAGATGCTTTTGCTTGCAAGCAATTGCTTGTTTTATGCATACCGATTCAAGCAAAAGGCTAGCACAAGCAATTGCTTGTTTTTATGCATACGGCCCATTGTGTTTACTCGAATGGGTTGTTGTACAGCTGTGGACTGGCTGTCCGGAGTTTATCCGGAGTCTACTCAGCGGTGGGTCTTTTTGTGAAGGATACCTTTATTCACACAAAAGCCCGTGGTGTGACATGCCCTGAATTGTATGCTTGAATAGACGCAGTCAGGGATGGAACGGTCCGCTTTGTTGTTGGCTGACCGATAGTATTCTATTTGTGGAAGGTAGCCTACATGTATTTACTGTCATCGTTATTCATGGTGATGGGTACAGTCTGATCGCTGACTATCGCGCCTCCCTGGGCTGTGCGTAGTGCACGTGTGTTTGTTTATGTTTACATGGCTTGATTAAAGCGTGTCACGTGATCTCGTACATCGTCGATGTCTATCGCTTGTTCGATCGGTCTGTATGGTAATACTAATAGTATAACCATAGCATAGGTCATGGGCGTCGATACTTACGTAATACCTATTCATCAGGGGGAATGAATGAATAGATCAGCCCTCCCCCCCTGATGAATGGGTATCAATGACAGATCGACGCCCATGGCCATAGGTCGCATTCTCGCCGCGGCTCCTGATCCTCGTTTCACGAGCTCGGTATACGCGAGTTGCCGCATATCCGGCGGATTTTGATCGGATCTCAATTGAATTGTTTATTGCGTTGGTGTGCATTAGGTACGTCGTGCCAGGGGCGTCGATCACGGGGGGGATGGGGGGGGGGGGATATATCCCCCCAATATTTCAGGTGGGGGGATGGCCTGTATTATCATCCCCCCCCCCCCTCCCCCACAATATTTGGGGCTCAAAAATATATAATAACATTATAATTAAGAAGCATTGCCCCCTCTCATGAATGGAAGTTGTTACTATAGTCTTCTTTAAACCACTTTTTGATAACTGCCCAAATCCAAAATACGTCAGATTTTTTTCATTTGAATAAATTATCAGACGTGGATTCATTGTATAAATTAACACATTACGCAAAAAGCTAAAGTAATTACGCATTGCGCACTTGCAGTTGCCATGGCATTTAAACACGCACTTCTCAGCAAAATTGCGCTTCATAATACCAAAGACGCTTAAGTATTCTAATTCATCTCTATTATTTTAATTACGCGCAGTACTAACAGTTACGCGATGTCATGTATTTAATTGCGCACAGTCAAGAAACAGGGGATTTTTAGCGGGAAGTTTTTTACCGGTGGCTATTCGACTTGCGCGCAGCGAATAGCATAATAATATGGGAAAGGTAAGTATGGGTCAACGCAAATAATATGCTCACTACAGAGCATTATAATTATTCAGCCCCTGTTTGTGTAGGGGACTATGAGAGGTATTATGAATTTTATGAGAAACGTGTGATTATATGTTTTTATTTACCGTTCAACTATTTGTGTTTCTACTAAGCTTTTTTCTTTACTGTTTTTGTTACAATGTCAAGCAGAAATGGGAAAAGTAATATACACACTAAGAAAAAAAGGTTGATAAATGGTGCAAAGTAACGGAAAAAGGTGCAGACTCGGCATAGGATTAAAGTTGCACCATATTATGCACCTATAAAGGTGCATTTTTGCTAAAGTGCAAAGTCGCACCTTTCGTAGACTTGTTCCTATACCATAGTCCTACTGCACGCATGTGTTTATGTACTCCACTATTAATACACGATTCGTAAACTATATGTCAATCATCAAATGTATCTTACACTATTATGAGTCTATAATCTTATGGTTTAAAATGAATATGTGCCAATTGTATTTCCATATAATATTGAAATTAATTAAATGGGTCTGTAAATCAAACTACGGCCACAGCAAGGCTATCAACCAATTACAGGGTCCGAGACAAAAAATTCACTCACAGAGAGAAAACAAACATATTTGTGTTTGAATGCAAAATTGTTGATTTACATCACTGCTTTATGACTTCTTGTGTGAAATAATAGCTCATTATGCATGCAGGGATTGGAAAAACAGAGAAATTGGAAATAACGTAATATGAAAATAGTTCTCCTTCAAGCGTAGATTCGTTACAGCCCCTCTGATTGGCCATTTGCTTGATAAGCTACCAAGCGAGAATTAAACAAAGATAATAAATACGCACTAAGAAAAAAAGGTGCAAATAAGGTGCAAAGTAACGGCGAAAGGTGCAGACTCGGCCGAGGAGTAACATTGCACCATTTTATGCATTTAGTTAGGTAAATTTTTGCTAAGGTGCACAATCTCACCTTTCTTAGTCTTGTTCCTATACCACGGTCCTACTACACACGTGGTTTTCTGCGATTCTCTATTAATATACCATTCATAAACTCTATGCCAACTTCAAAATTATCGTGCAACATAATGATTTCATATGTTTTCTGGTTTTATAATGAAAATGTGCCAACTGTCTTTTTATATTAACTTGATATTATTCAAATGGGTCTGACAATGTATATTGATGACAACTACAGCCACAGCAAGGCCGTCCGCCAATTACAGGGTCCGAGAGAAATAATTCACTCTCAGAGAGACAAAATATGCATTTCGTGTTTTAATGCAAAATGTTGATTTCCATCACTACTCTATGTTTCCTTTTGTTAAATATAAGCTCATTATGCATGAAAGGATTTTAAAAATAGAGAAATTGGAAATAAAGTACTATGAAAATATTTCTATCGGAAATAATATCGCTAGTGATATTCGTTTGTCTCACAATGTATGGTCAACAAGGAATCTAAAAGATCACGACGTTTCGTGCGCCACTGCAACACTTTGTCACTTTGTCAAGTGATATAATATAATGTAAGCAATCGTGTTTTATACTCTTCGGGCGGCTCCAACCGCCCTATCTCGCTCATGCGAGATAGGGCGGTTGGAGCCGCCCAAAGAGTATAAAACACGATTGCTTACATTATATTATATCACTTGACAAAGTGTTGCAGCGGCGCACGAAACGTCGTGATCTTTTAGATTCCTTGTTGACCATACATTGTGAGACAAACGAATATCACTAGCGATATTATTTCCGATACTATATCCGCAATGAGTAATATATTTACTATTAAAATATTTCTAATTCACACATAGTTTCGTTACAGCCCCTATAATTGGCCATTTGCTTGATAAGCTATCGCACGCTAATGCATGCGACGTCATTAATTCGATGCTCTAAAGACCAGTTCATGCGTAGCCTATCATCAATGGTTGCTCATAAGGGGAGGGCCAACATCGAAAAAGTGGCTTCCTTAAGGACTTAGGTTGCCAGATCTCCACAACAAGTTTAAACCAATTTTATTTGCAAGTATTTTTAGTGAGACAAATTAATTCAGAGGTCTACCTCAAACAATTTGTTGCGAACACCTCCAAATCCAAGATGGCGTCCAAAAAACCAGCCGTTTTGACTTGCTATAGATTATTGGCAAGATTTCACAAACAACACCTGGAATAAGCATGATTTTGCAGTCATATTGAAGACAATCAAATTTCCTATAATCTGATACCAAACACAATGCGTTTCAGAATATGTAACACGGTTATTTTTAGCCCCAAACTCAAATTGTAGGCATTTTCCCCCCAAAATATGAAATTATTGATTTACATAATTCGGCATATATCGATAATTGCATTAGCTGTTGAATAAATACTTTTCAAAAATCTGTCCAATTATATCAACAATACTCTCTAAAAATTTCAAGTGTATATTGTATCTGAACAAATAGTTATAGTTCTTGGAACTCAGCATTTGATATCGACAAATACAGCAAATTTGTACGATTTCGAACACTATACAGGGTGCCCCAATAAATTCTTGTTTACGGACTTTATTCAAGAATTTCTCCTAAATAATGACATGTATTGTTGATACCTTTTTTTAGTAAAACCTTCAGTTTTCTTCTTTTATGTCATAAATATGCCCCCATCGGTTTGCAATAGTACACGAAAATAGTGTATCGGTAATTTCACTGCAATGATAAATCCATCATGCAAAGTGCATAGTGCAATATTCGAATGGGAGGCGCTCGTCATTTACAGTTATATCGACCATATCTGGATAATTATGTTCTTAACATGATTATTATTCGGAACACCACAGTTAGCTAGAATTTTCCAGGGTTCGGAAAACACTTTGAATAGGCTATTGGGTCATTCCATGTCAAATCACCCAATGGATTTCATCGCACCCCCTCCAAATTTGCTAATATTTGGTATGTATGATATTTCAACCTTTAAAAGCTCAAATATTTAAGTTTTAGCCCAATCCGCCCAACGGTTTTGGCGCTATGGTCGATTCTTATGGGGGAGTTTTGTAAGAAATGGGCGTTGGCACCATTTTTCAAATGGCAATTGTCCGTTAACCGTTGGGTCAATTTATGTTGTGATGGTGTCATTGGACTGGGGATGTTATATGCAATCCATTTATGCCATTTGTTTTCATGCATGAGCGAGTTTGGATACGATAACCTTTGACCTTAGTCTTTGATCTTCCGTTTTATCTCGTGGATCAAATAATTTTGAGAATTTTTTTGCCTTAAATGTTGTCTTGATATCATTTCTACAACATATGAAAGAATTGGAGATATATTATTTCTTGTTTTTTCTACAGCCTTGTTTTAAGTTTGCAAATTTCATGTAAAATTGAATTATTTTAGACCTACACCCATGTCCAAGAATTCTATAGGGGTGTATTATGTATGAAAAAGACCTATTCAAAGTCATGATTAGAGCCTATTCACACCCTGGCTTACCACAGTTAAATAGACCTGCTAATCCCAATACAATAGAAATCCAGACAAATGGCATCTATTGATGTTCCAATGACAAGGGCCCTGTTTAAGAAAGAGATAAAATCAACTGTGAGCCAGATCAAATGTTCTTAATGCACACATCTGATTGGTTGAAATGCAGAAAATGTCTCTCTCTGTAACAGGGACTAGGTTTAGATCTTTTCTTGAACACAATCTTTCAAGTTCAAGTTCAAAATGCAAACTTGTACATCAATCATGAAAGCAAATATCTACAGGTATCCCTTTTCAATGAATTTCATGTTTCTATGCAACATTTTATGCAATTAAGTTACATGATTTGCAATCTGTAAAAATTCAAACCAACTAATCGAACTCAAAAAGTAACTACCCCCTTGACAACTGCTCATAATTACATAACCTATAATTGTTTCAAGATGTCATTTTACCACAATATTTCTAGTTGTTTTGTGTGAAAATCAAACAGCATTGTTTCACAAACCATCAATAATGCATAAGTATGTGCTGCTTCACAAAAAATGGACAGGCATGTGCAAGTTCTTGTGACTTTTGAAATTTGGTCATTTGTCTTTAATCTAGCTGTGCTCATTCAGTCATCTCTCATTTCCACACAAAATGTACAAAAAACTGTAGAAATATTGTAGTAAGATGACATCTTGAAAAAATTATTGGTTATGAAATTATGAGCAGTTGTCTAGGGGGTAGTTACTTTTTGTGTTTGAATTTTTACAGATTGCAAATCATGTAACTATTGCATATATTATTGCATAACTATTGCAATTTATGGTGCATAGAAACATGAAATTCATTGAAAAGGGATACCTGTAGATATTTGCTTTCATGATTGATGTACAAGTTTGCACTTTGAACTTGAACTTGAAAGATTGTATTCAAGAAAAGATCTACACCTAGGCCCTGTTGCAGAGATAGACATTTTCTGCATTTCAACCAATCAGATGTGTGCATTAAGAACTTTGATCTGGCTCACAATGGATTTTATCTCTTTCTGAAACAGGGCCCTTGTCAGGTTGGAAACATGTGGTATCATTGGAACATCAATAGATGCCATTTGTCTGGATTTCTATTGTATGGGGATTAGCAGGTCTATTTAACTGTGGTAAGCCAGGGTGTGAATAGGCTCTCATCATGACTTTGAATAGGTCTTTTTCATACATAATACACCCCTATAGAATTCTTGGACATGGGTGTAGGTTTAAAATAATTCAATTTTACATGAAATTTGCAAACTTAAAACAAGGCTAGAAAAAACAAGAAATAATATATCTCCAATTCTTTCATATGTTGTAGAAATGATATCAAGACAACATTTAAGGCAAACAAATTCTCAAAATTATTTGATCCACGAGATAAAACGGAAGGTCAAATACTAAGGTCAAAGGTTATCGTATCCAAACTCGCTCATGCATGAAAACAAGTGGCATAAATGGATTGCATATAACATCCCCAGTCCAATGACATCATCACAACATAAATTGACACAACGGTTAATGGACAATTGCCATTTGAAAAATGGTGCCAACGCCCATTTCTTACAAAACTCCCCCATAAGAATCGACCATAGCGCCAAAACCGTTGGGCGGATTGGGCTAAAACTTAAATATTTGAGCTTTTCAAGGTTGAAATATCATACATACCAAATATCAGCAAATTTGAAGGGGGTGCGATGAAAATTTTCACTTTTTTGGGGTGATTTGACATGGAATGACCCTATTAGGTTTAACTTAGGGTAACTTTTTGTACCACCATGTACATTTGTAACCATAGTAACAACAACAATAGAAATAGAATAAATCATATATCTGGCTACTACAGGCCGCATTATGCACACTACTTTTCGCGTGAACATGGAGGAAAACAAATCACATGTGAAATAACACCCTATAGCTGCTATTTTAAAGTTTTTAAAGTAAATATTGGTTGATTTGGTATATTTCTGTCCATAATCGGCTGTTGTTACCATGGTTACACGAGTACAGTGTAGTGCAAACAAATGAACATTCGGCTTGTGCATATTAGTTTAGCAAATGAGTTTGTTTTGTTTTAATACTGAGTCAGACAAATTATATAGACCTTTATGGTCTCCAGGTACATGTAATAAGATATGAAGGGCATGAAGGGTGCGTTCCTCGCGATCAAGATGGTGTTCGAAGCTAGATACGCTTTGCACAGTATGTCCCGAATATTGTGTACTATAGTAAGACACTTATTAAAGATAATGAGCATGATCTTGATACTGTTTTAAACACATCATGGACACCCAGTATGATTCGAATTCGCAATACGCATGGCATGCGCGTCAGTATGCAGCTGACTGGAATGCTCCATGTGGAGTGGAATTAAGTTCATTTGTAGCGTTTGATTTATGATAAATGCAGTTAAACAAATACAGGACAGACACGACATCTACGCAGACTACATAATGATGGTGAAATATTCATCATATTACAAGAAATGGTGTTTCTTTTTGCATTTGTTCATAACTGGAATTGAAGGTGTCCCGAGATTGACGCAATCATTTGGTATACAAGTCCTCTTTAGATTACACATTTTTGAGACACCCTGTATAGCATGAGAAATCATGCAAAACTACCCATTTTGTGGATAGCTAATGCTGACTTCAAAGTACTATAACTTTTTGTTCAGATATGGTATGCACTTGAAATTTTCAGGGAGTATTGTCGATATAATTGGACAGTTTCCTGAAAAGTATTAAATTGAATGCTATTACAATTATTGATTTATACGTAATTATGTAAATCAATAATTTCATATTTTTGGGGGAAAATGCATACAATTTGAGTTTGGGGCTAAAAATGACCATGATACATATCCTGAACCTCACGGTGTTTGGTATCAGATTATAGGAAATGTTATTGTCTTTAAAATGATTGCAGAATAATGTTGATATAAGGTGTCGTTTGGGAAACCTCGCCAATTATCTATAGCAATACAAAACGGCTGCCTTTTTGGACGCCATCTTGGATTTGGAGGTGTTCGCAACAAAATGTTAGTGGTAGACCTCTGAATTATGTTGTCTCATTAAAAATGCTTGCAATTAGAATCAGTTTAAACTTGTTGTGGAGATATGGCAACCTAAAGTCACTTTTTTCGACATTGGCCCTCCCCTTGTCATGGCAAGCTTTTCAGGGGTTTGTCCGACATAGCAACAGCTAATTTGTGTACGATTTTGTCTATAGATGTATTGAATCGCATTGATATCAATTGAATAGTTCGTCTCCAGGTCACCGCTGAACGCTATTGACTTGAATTGTTTGAATAACATTGCAGTTGATTATTCAATGAAGGGGCTGTTAGTCTTGCATTGAGTTTTTACACCTTTGTGGTGCAAAGCGGCGCATCTTGTGTTAATATGAATATAAATATTTTATTTACAGTATTTGCATGTGTTTTGTTGAAATGGTTGCAATGGTTAGATTATTTAACTGTAATGTGATGTCCTACACACATGTTGGGCCATCAGCTACACTGTCAAAATTAACTGTATCATTATAATTTTTGTTTTGTAAAATTACAACTTTTCACCATTTTTATCAATTTAACAGAACTTATTATGTAAAAAAACAGAAATGTTGTTAGTTTATGAAAATTGTGGTTTATTTACAATTACCTATATTCATAACTGTTAATAAACGGTTTTTCGTACTACCTACAAATTACTTTCCCTGTTTTTTGGTTGTTGTTTTTTTTTTTTGTTACAAATGTTCGCATGGTTCTGGTTTTATTTATTAGCGACAATGTTTCTGTCAAAAAAAGACAATTTATTTTATGAAACAGAAACAATCCTGTTGAACTAGGCCTTTGCTAACACCACAGGTTGTTTCTTTTATTACCCTGGTCTGTGAAAAAAAACAGGCAAACAAACCTAATTTCTTGTAGACATTACCGTTAAACCACACAATTTGAAGTAATTTGTTACAGGTTCATGAATATTCATGAGCTAGTTTTTGCTTTTTCAAAATTACATTGAATCTGTTCATAATCCCATTATTTTGTGAAATAATTATCGAAATGCATTTTTAACTTAAATTAGTATAATTAATTATCAATGGACTCTTGTGAACCACTTTCGGATGGAAATTAATGAATGCAATAATGTTTAAAGTCTGTGCTAATTTACTAACCACTACAAAACATACATCGTGTTGTACACTGGTTATAAGCTAATCGTGAACAAGGAACGATAGATAGGAACGATTGGTATAGGCTTAGGGCAAAGTATGTATAGGATATGTCGTAGGTTAGTAGGATTAGGAGGATAGAGCTATAGATACACAAAGAAAAGGGGTGGTACCTAACCAAAAGTACAATTTTTTACCATTTTTGGTGCATCTTTGCACTTAACTCAAAGATGTAATGTTGCACCATAAAATGGCATATTTGCACATTTCCCAAATGGTGCAACTTTGCACCTTTAACTTACATTTACACTTTACACTTACATTTACACTTACACTTTCATCTGCCTATCTACTTTTAAGTGCAACTTTGCACCTTTTCCTAAAGATGCTTTATTGCACCGTCAAGTGCAAACGGTGAAGGATCAACTCTGCACCTTTACCGAAAGGTGAAATTTTGCACTTATATAGGTGCTCCCAGTGTGGCAACGGTTTGCACCTATATAGGTGTAAGATTGACCCATTTTTTCTTAGTGTGTAGGGGCTTGTCCATTTCCATGTGGGATCCTGAATACATATGTATATGGCGCTTAATACGGGGGTTTCTACGAGCGACTTAAGATACCTTACAACTAAAACGTGCGATGCCTATTGAGTTTATTTAATCTTTCCTTCACTTTTTTAAATTGTCGAATTTCAGAATGTGCAGCCAACATGTGGGGACCCCCTGACTGTGTCAGGGTGTGTGATAAGTGTTACAATGGAGGAGTGTGTGATGACCAGTCTGGACTCTGCATCTGCCCGAACAACTTCAAAGGACCCAATTGCCTTGACAGTGAGCACTCATACATGATCATTTCATGCCTTCGTTGGGGGTAAAGGGGGCATTTTACCCTATATATAATGGTACAATCTGGAAATGTATTAAACTATGGCACCCATATTGAGTGTTTTCCTTCTTTTTTCGACAAACCGTGATATTATGGGAAACTTAATTTTAGTGGCTAACTCTTGTTGGTTATCATCATCTTGATCATTGGATGGTCCATTTTAAGGAGGTTGTTTTTATTCAAATACTAGTTGTTACAGCTAGAGGCCATTGTTCAAACACCTATCCCAACAAATGGCAAATCATATATTTGTTTCTAGAAAACAAAAAATAGAGCGAGATTAACAGAACATGATACGAGGACTACATGTTTTATGCGAGCAAAAATGATCAGCTATACATAAACGTTTTTGACCCAAGACGGTCGGTTACAAACATGCAAATGGTACCCTTTTTAGCAACAGCACTAATGAGAATCTATTTTGTTATTTAGTATGTGTAGGCATAATCTGGTAAAGTAGAACATTTTCATTCAAAATATTCGTTTAACCCTACTTCATGTATGTTCAGTTTGCAGGAGCGACGGTGGGAATCGGTTTGGTCTGAGCTGTGAATTATTTTGCAGTTCCATTAATAATGGTGCTAACGTGTGTAGGGGATTTTTGTTCTGCCTTCCTGACCCATACGGCTGCACTTGCGATGTAGGATCTAAGGGCTTGGCTTGCACTCAAGGTAGGACACTCCTTTTTATTCACAAAGAACACATGCATGTGTTGTTTTAGCAAAAGCTTTACAAACCATTGCACGTTGAACCAGCACTTATATATTATGTAACACGATTTTTGTTTGTACTTTGATAGCCTGTTCTGATGGAAGATTCGGGGCTGGGTGTACACAGACTTGCCACTGTGGGTCAGGAGCTGTGTGTAACATATACTCGGGGGTATGTCAGGGAGACTGCGAGACAGGATGGTCAGGAGACAACTGCCAAAGTAAGTATCAAATGACTCAATAAGTGTTTTCAATTATCAAACCTGTCTATACAGAGCCACAAAGGATTACAAAAAGTGATATATACGTTTTTATCTATTATGCTTTTAAAGGGATAGTTGAGTTTTGGTAAAGAGAGTACAGTTTTGGTCAAACTGAATTTTAGTAACCAAAACCTGCACCATAACATTACAAACTAACAGTTATAACTCCACCATGCTCGAAAGGAATAAAACATTACAAATGACTACCAATAAAAAGCCTGTTATCATTCAAAAAGAGCCATTAAAACTCAAAAGGGCACTTTCTCAAAACTCATTGGTTTCATCCATTTTAAATAAAATATTGTGCATGTGATGTTTTGTTGAAATAGTGATTTGATAGAGACATAATCAACAACTATTTAAAAACCTATTTTGTAATTATTTTAAAAGAAGAAGCATTTTAAACATTTTGTTAACGGCTGGTTCAAAATTCTCTAATAATTGTGGGGCCCCACATTTATTACAAATGGTTATGTTTATGGATATTTCAGCCATTTCTGAACCGATTTTGATCAAATAAAGTATATTCTTTAATTCAAATATTATGCTCTTTCAAATTTGACACTCAGTTTTTCATTATCTCACAACAAAATTATTTTGTGTAGCGCCCTCTATACCAAAACTCAACTATCTCTTTAAAATTTTCCATATTCAGCATAGTAGTGTATTTAATTGAGTTTAACAATTTGATTTATTCTCTTTTTTAGTCCCTGATACCTGTGATGCTGGATACTATGGGAGTGAATGTATCACTAAGTGTCATTGCCTGGACAATGCTGCATGTAACAAGACTGCAGGGGAATGTCCTCAACAGCAATGTGCTCCGGGGTGGAAGGTGTACGATGGACAGGTCTTCTGTGAAGGTAGGCGTGAAATATAACTGTGTACATCAAATATCTGAACTGCATGATCCTGATGATGGGTTAATAATACGCACTGAAATGAGATGAGAAAGATCGTTATATTGATTAAGTGTTCAATTCCATATATAGTCTATTGTGTATATGGACCCGCTTGTGTGTAACCATTACGGGTTTGAGAATAGTAAGATCTGGTTAAATAGACAATTTAGAAAAAGCGATACAATATCAATCATTAAAATGAAGACCTGTGGTGTTAAATGAATACATGTACAATAATCCACACTTATAGATATTACAGCAAACAATTAATATGTGACAATTTGGGTAACCCATTTTCTCAATTACTATATATATAATGTATAAATTACTATGCTGCCTGCTTAATTCTGCTCGACTAAAAATTATTTTAAAGAGGCAAAAGTTGAGGTTAGTATTGTTATAATGATATATGCCAAGTTGATTAATTCGCTGTAATATACTCTAAATATTGTCACGTAATTATACAACTATATTATTGCATTTCCATTTCAGAATGTCGTGTAGGTCTCTACGGACTTGATTGCGCCGAGCAGTGCCACTGCGAGGATCAAGCATGTAACAAAGTGACTGGGATTTGTAATGGACAGTGCCTTGGTCAATGGTTTGAGCCAGATTGCCAGTATGGTAAGATACTGTAAACCTATACAAGTGTGTTTCATTGGTTCTTGTACACTTGCCAGCCAAAGGAAATGTGTCAAAATCCTGTATTTTACTTATATATTAATCAAAAAGTAAAATATCTTAGACTGTATCGGCAAACCTTCTAAATTTACCATGCCGGCAGAGATAATTTTTGAATTCTCGTACTATTTTCAATAGTGATATCTGTCCAGCTTAAGTAAACTTGAATTAAGAATAGCAACCGAATTTTATATAATACCAAGACATATATACACGATGAAGCTGTTATGAGTGCATGGCTTTAAAGAGATCTAGTATTTTTGTTTACATGTGCAGAAACTGATGAAGGGTTGATGAAGGAACTACTAATCACTTCTGTGATATGTCCTCTGAGTGATGTAGGAAAATTCCATGCTAAATGAGTATCAATATTATATGACCGAGTCATGAGCGAAAATATAACCTGATATATCTTATAACTTAATAATAATAATAATAATGAAACACTTTTATATAGCGCATAACACATAAGCACAATCACAATTGCATGTCCCTATGCGCTATTATTATTACCCTTGGTCATAAGGTACAGGTCAAACTTAATGCACTATATTTGTGCACAGTCTAAATTCTTGTATGGAAATTTGTTAAATCCGAACACTTCGATCATAAATATCTTTATAACGAACGAGGCATGGAAAACCAGACTCATGCAGTTCTATGCTTCTATTTCTAATACGAATTCAACCAGGTATGTGAGAATTGGTATATGTTCTATGTTTGTTTTTTTCTCTAGATTTTGACAATGTTACTAGATCCCTTAATGTTCATAATGATATTCAGCTTATACATGTATATGCAAAACATGTCAGAGTTGTTCGATTGTACTCATATTTGTGTTGTGATTCGATCGGATAAATTGCGGGTGTGTATCCAATGAACACGTTAAATATAACATCAGGTGGCAGGTCCCTCTGTGAGTAGGGCAAAAGCTTCCCCCCCCCCAAAAAAAAAGTAATGTCTACGTGACGTTATTTAAACACAACAAAAAAAGTAACTCCCCCCTAAGCAAAATGGCGTAACTTTTTAACAAATTGGGTTTGAGCAACATAACTTGGCAGGAATGTTTCTAAAATGATTGGCTAACGTCTCTATGAAAATTAATTTGATCCGCCATGCCATGCATGAGTGAGCACACATTAAAGGAAAAATATCACTTTTCAAAAGTCACAAGAGTCAAAAAGTGAAAATTCTACCTTTGATGTGTGGTCACTCATCCATGACTCGACGGACCAATTTCATTTTCACACATAAGTTAGTCAATAAATGTAGGAACAATCCTGCCGAGTTATTTTGCTCAAAACCTTTTCGTTAAAAAGTTATGTTATTTGATTAAGGGACCTTATTTTTGTGTTGAGTTTAATTGATCAGTATTGTTGGAATAAACTCAACAAAAAAGTAAGTCTCCTCCTGATTAGAATAACATAACTTTTTAACAAAAATGTTTTGATCAAAATAACTCGGCAGGACTGTTTCTACACTTATTGACTAACTTCTGTGTGAAAATGAAATTGGTCCATCGAGTCATGTATGAGTAGGCACACATCAAAGGAAAGATTGGCACTTTGTGTGCTCACTCATGCGTGACTCAATTGACCAACTTTATTTTCACTCAGAAGTTAGTCACAAAGTATAGGAACAATCCTGCCGAGTTATTATGCTCAAAACAAGTTTGTCAAAAAGTGACGCCATTTTGATTAGGGGACTCACTTTTTTGTTGTGTTTATGAATCATGCACGCTTTTGTAATAGACACAACAACAAAAGTAAGTCCCCTTAATCAAAATGGCGTTACTTTTTGACAAAAATGTTTTGAGCAAAATAACTCGGCAGGAATGTTTCTACACTTTGTGACTAACTTCTGAGTGAAAATGAAGTTGGTCCATTGAGTCACGCATGAGTGAGCACACAAAGTGCCAATCTTTCCTTTGATGTGTGCTCACTCATGCATGACTCGATGGACCAATTTCATTTTCACACAGTAAATAGTCAATAAGTGTAGGAACAATCCTGCCGAGTTATTTTGCTCAAAACATTTTTGTTAAAAAGTTATGTTATTCTAATCAGGAGGAGACTTACTTTTTGGTTGAGTTTATTCCAACAATACTGATCAATTAAACTCCATACAAAAATAAGTCCCCCTTAATCAAAGAACATAACTTTTTAACGAAAAGGTTTTGAGCAAAATAACTCGGCAGGATTGTTCCTACATGTATTGACTAACTTATGTGTGAAAATGAAATTGGTCCGTCGAGTCATGGATGAGTGACCACACATCAAAGGCAGAATTTTCACTTTTTGACTCTTGTGACTTTTGAAAAGTGACATTTTTCCTTTAATGTGTGCTCAATCATGCATGGCATGGTGGATCAAATTAATTTTCATAGAGACGTTAGCCAATCATTTTAGAAACATTCCTGCCAAGTTATGTTGCTCAAACCCAATTCGTTAAAAAGTTACGCCATTTTGCTTAGGGGGGGGGGAGTTACTTTTTTTGTTGTGTTTATAACAAGCGACTATGTGTTCGTATAAGAAAAATGTCTTATCGAAAGGTACGGTCATCACAAATATTGTCTGATAAACTCAAGAACCCTATACATTTCTGTTGAATGCTTATCAGGGATTTAAAACGATTCCATGTCTATTAAAAAGATAATCCGTTACCCCCTCCCCTTTCCCCTAGATTAAGTCATTACTTTCCATATAGCTAGTGTGGTAAGTGGCACGCTAGTTATTAACTGAAGATCGTAAACATTTGATAACACCATTTAAGTGGTCTTCCGTTTCATGTCTTTTTCAGGAATAACAAGAATCAGTCCCAACGAGAAGGTGAACCCCCTGTCAATGCCTTCCTTCACTTGTCATGTGACTGGCAACCCACTGCCAAATGAGGAGGCTGTGAACTTATATCGTCTCGACGGAAGACATGCTCTCGACGGTAGCCAGGCTATAAATGATGGGATCGTGAGGGATCAAAGTACTGAAGAGGAAGGAGGGCTCGCTGTCATGTTTGTTGTCAACAATGTATATCCTGGGGATTACGTGTGCTCTTACACAGCTGGTAGAAATAGTGCAAGTCTTTCAACGACTGTTCTGACTTACGGTAAGATAGCTTGGTATTTATGAAAAGGACCAAAGAGCAATATTATATCCATTTAAAGGAAAACTAGATAAAATAATGATAATAATAATAATATGTACAGTGTACTTATAAGGCGCAAATTGCAATAAAGCCTCTAACCGTTATTATTATTACCCCGTACAACGGATACACACTACAATACTTACTTGTACTTTTGAGAGCAAACATCCCGTAACGTCCATACATTTTGTCTTTGTTATCCGTATCGGATCTCTTAGAAAATTAATGTTTGTTTTAGACTACTGATCTCTGACATGCAAAATGCACATTGCAAGCTGACATTCTGCGCTGTTGTGGCTTTGCGGCGGACTCAACAAAAGCGGGGTTCGTTACTGTTGTTGATGCGTCTGCTGCTATGTCAGTGCCAAAGGATACATACCATAATTTACCACATGAGGTGCAGAAAATGTGTCATGCTCTATTTCTGAAAAAGTGTTAGTCATTTAATTTGTTCCAATATGTCCGACTTCAAGTTCTGCCTGTACTTGATGAGCCACCAATTGTGTCCAGCGTGACATCCTCTTCAGCAACCATCCAGTGGTCAGGCTGGACGGTAGACGACGTCGGGGATCCCCCAATCATAGAATACACAATCGGATAAGCGCAAACCCAATCGATGCCCCGATATGTTATGTCCTTCAGGAATGCATTTAATCCACATTGTTGCTTTTTCCCAAGGAGTATAAATGGGTACTTGGTCGGGTGTTATATTAGCCTGCATCGCTCTAAGTCATTGGGCAGCCTAGGCTAGTATGCTCCCCTGGGAGTTGAGATGGTGCACAAGATATACGGGTCTGAACTGTACCTGATGACCAAGGGTAATAATACGCCTCTGAATAGGGCACCTAGATACATGGCGCTCTATATATGATGTAATTTTGTATATTATTATTATTATATTTAAATCATAATAGGGGATATGTGCATATGAGTAGCGATTTTCCTGGTGTAATACTTTATGGTAATATTAAATGCATACAGAACAATCTGTGTGTCATAATAAATATAATCTTCTGGCATTCCTAATAAAACTTTTAAGAACCCAACGCTATGCCAGTTGAAAAAAATATGTTGATCATTGAATTGATATATACAGTTGCATGAATATTATTTACCATTGTATGCGCAGGAAGCATACATCTTATTGCGTATTGTGAACCTCATTCGAGGCCAGGACAACATTGTTTAGCCCTCCATCTATCAATGACCTTCCAAACTGTTCTATCGCAGTTGGTAGTGAAAAAGTCCGTTATATAGAGTGTCCAAGAAAAAAAGAAACCGGAATTCATGGCAGAAATTTTCCGTCATAATGAATAATTTCTTTGGTGAGATATACATGAATGAAAAGCTCTGTTTCTTTTCTTTCATTTGATGTACAACTTATGGCACATAATTCACGTATGACTGAATTAAAACAATAGAAATTGTTGTTACCAAAATGCCATTGGCACGCAAAAATTGCAAGTTTGGGTGACTTTTTATGGTAGTAAACGTACTTATTTTGAAAAAGGACAAAGACTGCATATAAATTAATATTTGTATCTTTTATATGACACCTCATGCACAACAAATAAACGATGTATGCCAGAGAAAAAGTACAATGAAAACATGCCTGAATTTGCCCAAATGAGTAGATAGTTGAGTAAGAAGTCGCTCAGCTTTCCTGACGTAGCAGCTGACAATGGACTTGATGTATGAGTGAACTTACACAAACATGGGGATCATGGAAAACATGGGAAACATGCTAGATCAGGAAAGTTACTAATTTGGGCTGAAATCAAGCATGTTTTCATTGTACTCGTTCTCTGGCATAAATAATTTATTTTTTAATCATGAGGTGTCATATAAAAAAAAAAAAATATGAATTTGTATGCGGTGTTTGTCCCTTTTCAAAATAAGTACGTTTACTACCCTACAAACTCACCCAAACCTGCAATTTCTGCGTGCAAATGGAATTTTGGTAACACCAATTTACATTGTTCTAAGTTAGTCATGCGTGAATTATGTGCCATAAGTTGTACATCGAATGAAGGAAGAGAAACAGAGCTTTTTATTCATGTATAATCTCATCAAAGAAATGATTAATTATGACAGAAAATTTCTGCCATGAAATCCGCTTTCGTTTTATCTTGGACACTCTGTATATTATAGCGTTTATCTTTTTTCTTTTTGTGACATATATGAAATTATTATTTAGGTTCTATTTACATGCGATGTTTAATGCTATTGTACATTATTCGAAATACTTAGATGTTCTGTAATATTTTGTATGCTTTATTAAATGCATGTGTTTTCTATTTGTATACGTGTTAGAATGTGTACTTTTTGTCAGTGCGTTTATAGATAAAGCATACACAGTTCCTTTGCAATTGGGTTGATCACATCACAAGTTGGTAACTCATTTGTCTAATTTAAAGGGGACCACCAGGCAATGAAAAACACATAATTATATGTTTTGGTACAGTTCTGTGATATCAAATATGGTAGATGCCCAACATTTTTAAAAGGGTTGTGTAATTCATAAACATAACATTGATTACCACTACCCAGCTAGCCACCTGACGTCGGGCCGATGTCGGAATTTGGTTGCCGGATGTCGGCATATCGCCGTTGGCTCGAGGTTAAAATGTCCGCCAGCCCAACATCGTCACGACGTCATTTTTGTGATATATTGGCATAACGTCATTTTCCGACAATGGCCCAACATCATGTCATGAGATGATGTTGGGCCATTGTCGGAAAATGACGTTATGCCAATATATCACAAAAATGACGTCGTGACGGTGTTGGGCTGGCGGACATTTTAACCTCGAGCCAACGGCGATATGCCGACATCCGGCAACCAAATTCCGACATCGGCCCGACGTCAGGTGGCTAGCTGGGTACTTTATACGGAACCGGCTCCGTACGCGCCAAACGTTTGCGATTACGTAAATTCTACTCACGCGAACGTTTTGAGACAATAGAATCACGGACGATGTGTTCGTCCTAGAAAAAAAGGTAGTCTTCGTATGCAAACCCATGAACACATTTTGTAGTATGGTTATGATATTTTCTTCTGGAAAAATATTTTAATATGTTACCTATAATTTATAAGGAAATTACTTTTGGTGAACACTTTAATTTTATCATTTCTCAAAACTAACAAGGATTTTCAACCCTAACCGAAAACCAAAGCTTAACCCACGGAGCAGGGTAAATATCTAATCATCATCTCAACTCTACCTATAGATTGCACGCAACGCAACTCGTCCAGTGCAACTATCATGACTGTTGTCATAGCTGTTCTGGTGGTTATCATCGTCATTCTTTCTGCGGCGCTTGGATTGATGTCGGTGAGAGTGAAAAGGTGCGTGTTTTTGTTTTTATCTCAGAAAAGTGGCAAAGCAAGGTGGTGATGATAATTAGTGTTTCGATTTGTACAGTGTGTCCCAGAAAAAAACGAAACCGGATTTCAGAAACTTTCTGTCATAATGAATAATTCCTTTGATGAGATATACATGTATGAAAAGCTCCGTTTCTCTTCTTTCATTTGATGTACAACTTATGGCGCATAATTCACGCATGACTGAATTAAAACAATGACAATTGGTGTTACCAACATTCCATTTGCACACAGAAATTGCAAGTTTAATAACACCTATCATGATTGATAATCATCTCTTAGCGCTATAATGTTTTAGACGTATAATGGTTTTATTATTTTGTTTTGTTGGTAGTGTACTTTTGGAAGACATTTCGGGGTCTTGTTAAAGTCATATATTCCAGTGGCGTAGTGTGGTCGGACTGATTGGCGGGCGGGGGCACCTTACGTATTCCCCTCTTTTTAAATTTAAAGATATAGAGAAAATGACCAGAAATATATATGATAAATGAAAAAGAGCAAAGAAAATGGGATTCCTCCGGGATTCGAACCCGAGACCTCCGGAGTGCTAGTCCGGCGCTATATCGCTTGAGCTATAGAAAATCCTAGTGCGGTGTTCATCCCTGAAACCCCTTAGTTGTCAATGCTCGTGTGGTCAGAAGGTATTATAAACCTGACATAAACCCGAAGGATAGAAATCAATTTGGGGATAAATGCGTGGGATCACCGAAGTGATGCAGCTTTTTTAAATTATTGATTCAAACATATAACGAAACTGACCAGAAATATATAATATAAATGAAAAGGAGTAAAGAAAATTGGATTCCTACGGGATTCGAACCCGAATTGCTAGACCGGCGCTATACCGCCTGAGCTAATTTTACACAAATGTCCCCTTATATTTGGTTATTGTTTTGACAAATTATTGGGAGGGGCATGTGCCCCCCGCCCCCCGCCCCCCTCCCTCGGCCACCCGTAGCTATATACGCCAATACAATATCCCATATATGTATTGAGGGGGGGGGGGGGGGGGGTAGAAAAAAGTAAAACTCTGATCATAGCTCTACATTGATTTGCACACGTTGTATATTTACGTATCCACAACCCGACATATGCGCGCAAATCAATTTTTGCTGTCTAAGGGTAAAAAGATAATGAAAAGTTACAATATTGTTAATGTTGTATGAATCCCTAACGAGACAGCATCTCTTTGTATACAGACTATCTGCTCCAGCTAGCCAGCAGAGAAAGACGGACGAGGTCGATCACGTGTACGAGTCGCCTGTCATCACATCGGGGCAAGGTGGGAATCCTGGGAACCCTGACCAGCAGTACACCGAGTTACAACCCAACGTGTATCCTCCGGATTATATCAACATCGGCACTAACCAAGCCGAGAGCCATGACACCAGCTATGAAATACCGTTTCCGGATCAGCCAAGTCTGCCTCGTGCACAGAAGACCAAAGATACAGCGATATAATTTTGTTGTTGTTGTTGTTGTTTTGTTTTTATTGGGGGGGGGGGGGGGTGGCGTTGGGGGTGAATACTTCTTACCATTGCAAAGAGTATGTATAGTCATCCCTAGCAAGCAGGTCTGCGCATAAATAACGATTTTAAATATGTCAACTCTATAGCCAATAAATCTGGTTCAGAATGTTGATGCAGTTACTGAAAAGTCAAGAAAGAACAAAAGACTCATACCTACAAATAATGCGTGGACCTCCTCCCGCGTTTCTAT